>BMAU01019650.1:0-600000 GCA_019973935.1 Trichonephila clavipes
TACCGACTGTATGTTTATATTTGTAAGGATTCAGTTTTTTCAACCTGATGATAAAATTGTAAGAGATCATTGTCATGTATGTTTCAGGTTTTACTTTCGTGGTTTCTGCCATAACATTTGCAATCTGAACTTTAAAAAAAGTGAATTTCCATTCCCTGTGGTAATCCATAACTTAAGGGATGCGACTCCCATTTCATTTTAGGAAAAAATGTCTCCGGAATTTGTTCAGCAAATAAAAGTAAAATTCCTACAAATACACAAAAATTTACAAGTTCCACTTTGGACGGTTACATAAGGTGATTGACTCTATACATTTTTAGATTCGCTTCCTTATCTTCTTTAGTTGGGATTTTAAAAGCATCGGGGCATCAGTTTGAGATTTTTAACTCATTTTTCCAAGGTAAAAAAACATAGACTTATTGAAGCAAAGGATTTTTCCGTACAGTTATTTTTCATCTAAAATGTTCTCGGCAAAGGAATTTCCTCCTCGAATAGCCTTTTTAATTTAATAACACAAATATAACAAAGAAAAGTATAACCATGCTTTAAATGTTTACAAAAATTTCGATGCCAAAATTTTTCAGATTATCTTGAATTGTACCAAAATACCGATACAATCCTTTTGACGGAGGTGTTCCAATCATTTGAACAAACAATCATGAAATTTTATGAACTAGATACTGTTCATTTCTTGACTATCGCTGATTTGACATGCGCATGCAGGTTTAAAATTTACGTGTCAGGAATTAGAGTTGTATTGTTGAGATTATGTTTGGATAGTAAGTCAAATGCGCGGAGGGATATGTTCCTCGGACAACGCGATATGCTCATGCTTCAATAATCCGTATCTATCTAGTTATAATCCAAATTGAACCTCCCAACTACATTCTGAGTTTAGATGTTAATAATCTGAATGGATTTTGTATGTCTGAATATTTACCCAAAAGGTTATTTTCTCTGGCTCTTACCCGAAGAAACAGCTAATTTTAATGTTATGACCATTTCACGATCTTCCTTCCACAGGTTTTTTATTAGAAGTAGATTTAATGTATGACGAATCGGTTCAAGATTTCCATGACTTTCCCCTTGCTCCTGAACACTTATCCTTAAATACAAAAATGTTATCTGATTATCAGAAAAATCTTTTGAAAAATCGAAGCATTCTTTTACAGAAAAAGTAGAAAACTAATTCCAAATTTTTATGAAAAAAATCATTATATTTTACATTACAGAAATTTAAAGTATTATTTAAAACATGGAATGACATTAAAAAAATTCATCGAATTTTTGTCCTTTCTCTCAATCGGACTGGTTACGAAAATATATTAATTTTAATAATGAAAAACGTCAACAAGCAAACAGTGAATTTGAAAAATCTTTTTTTAAAAAATTAAATAATGCCTTCTTTGGAAAACATGCCAAAATGTTAGGAAAAGAATAGATATGAAAGCTGCTCTCACAAATGCAGAATGTCGCAAGCATTTAGCAAACCCATTACTTGAATACTTTGATATTAATAAAAATTTGCTGTCTTCAAAAGAAAATAATCAATCTTGTTCTCGATAAACCAATATATATCAGATTTTGTGTACTAGAATTAGCAAAACTTCATATGTATAAATTGTACTATTCAAAATTTAAAAAATATTATGAAAATTGCAAATTAATTTATACCATACTGACTCTCTGTACATGCAAATATATACCAGAGATGTTTACGAAGATTTTAAAAAATGAATTTTCAAGCATTATGGATCTTAGTAAGAATATATCCGTCTTCAAATATTTTTTTAATTGCGAAAACAGTAACAAATTAGGATATTTAAAGATGAAACTAAGTCCACCCAATTGTAGAATTCATCGACTTAAGATGTAAAGATGTACAGTATTAAATATGAGTATTCTGAAACAAAAAAAGCAAAGGGATTTAAAAAACGTTGTTTAAAAAAATATAACTCATTAATGAATGAAACTATAAAAACACATTAAACAACATAGAATATCCACGACTATATTAAACAAAATTTCTTTATCACCTTTCTACAAATGCATTTAAATGATGATGGAATAACGGGAAAATGTATTCGTCATTATTCATTACTCAAGGAATGATAGTTTCTAACCAGTGCGCACACAGGAATTTTTCAGGAGGCGGGGTCGAAAGTTCACCATTCTTGTATCATGCTCCTTTTGATTTTGTCGATTTTCAGGGAACAAAACAGTAAAAAAACTAATTATTGAATAAATAATTAGCATTAATTAATGAAATTAATCATTAATATAATAAATACTTAATTAAATTTTACGTACTATATACTTAGAATTATAATCAGCGGAAAAAATCAAGAGGTTTTTGGGGGACCCCCTTCCCTTATTGTGCGCCACTGTTTCTAACAATTTATTTAACAAATTCAATAACATTAAAAAAAACATTTTTAAAAGCAAAATCAGACAGTTACTTTATAAATTTTCTTTTTCTTCAGGATAAATTTTTAAAATTTTCCAAATGATAAGAAAAAGATTTATTAATCAATGTATAAGTTATCATTAGGAGGAAGAAACGTTTCTTAGTTTTTTTTTTCTCCCTACATGTTGTATATATATGAATTCTAGTAAACTAGTTGGACTGGAGTTTTTCATGGTTTTTTTCTTCAGTCTCTGACGTAAATGAACCAGTATATTGAACAATTCTCCATGAAGTTGGATTATAATTGTATGTATTATTCACTCAGATATTCTTATTCAAATACTTTGTAATGAATCCATTTAATGATTAGCAGTGGTGCACGCAAGGGGGACCGGATCCCCCCCAAAGCCCTTGATTTTTTTCCGATTGATTATAATTCGAAGTACATAGTACGTAAAATTTAATTATTTGTTATTAATGATTAATTTTATTAATTATGCTAATTATTTATTCAATAATTAGTTTTTTACTGTGTTTTGTTCCCAAAAATCGACAAAAATCAAAGGGGCATGACACAAGAATGGTGAACTTTCGACGCCGGACCCCCCTGAAAAATTCCTGTGTGCGCCACTGATGATTCGTGATTTTTGTATAATACTGTTTTCTTTTAGTAAAAAATAAAAATTAATTTGCATTCAATATCTCTTTATTATTGTCTATATAACTTTTTGACACGTTCAGAGTAAATTGAGAAATACATGTATGTATACACTAAATAATATCTATATATATAAAGGAGAAAAGCGACTCACTCACTCACTGACTAATCACGATATCTCCGGAACTATTAAACCTACAGACTTGAAATTTGGCAGGTAGGTTCCTTCATGGAGTAGACGTCAGCTAAGAACGGATTTTGCAAAGTTCGAACCCCAAGGGGTTACGGGGGTTTAAGGGGCGTTATAGATAATTATTTCCATTACTAAACTATTAGATGTACAGTCGTGAAAAAAACTTGGTACACAGATTTCTTTCATAAAGCAGAGATTCCCTACATAATGATTTTTACAAAAATTGACCTCCAAAGGGGGCGTTGAGGACGCTTAAGGTGCGTTATACATAATTATTTCCATTTTTAACCTATTGGACGTACACTCTTGAAATTTGGTAAGCGGATTCCTTTCATAGAGTACAGATCCCCTACAGAATGGGTTTGTGAAAATCGACTCCCAAGTGGCGTTATAGGCAATTAACTCCTTTTTTTTAAACTATTAGACGTAAAATCTCGAAATTTAGTAAGCTGATTCCATTCATTAAGTAGAGATCCGCTATAAGATGGGGTTTTGTGAAAATCGATTCCTTAGTGGCGTTGCGAGGACTTAAAGGGCGTTATAGATAATTATTTCCATTTTTAAACTATTAGACGTACAATCTTGAAATTTGATAAGCGGGTTCCTTTCATAGAGTACAGATCCCCCACAGAATGGGTTTTGTGAAAATCGACCCCAAATGGCGTTGTAGGGAATTAAGGGGCGTTATATATAGGCAATTAACTCCTTAAACTATTAGACGTAAAATCTCGAAAATTCTAGTAAGCTGATTCCATTCATTGTAGAGGTCCGCTATAAGATGGGTTTTGTGAAAATCGTTTCCCTAAGTGGCGTTGCGGAGGCTTAAGAGGCGTTATAGATAATTATTTCCATTTTTAAACTATTAGACGTACACTCTTGAAATTTGGTAAGCGGATTCCTTTAATAGAGTACAGAACCGCTGCAAAATGGGTTTTGTCAAAATCGACTCCCAAGTGGCGTTGTAAAGTATTAAGTGGCGTTATAGGCAATTAACTCCTTTTTTAAACTATTAGACGTAAAATCTCGAAATTTAGTAAGCAGATTCCATTCACTGAGTAGAGAGATCTGTCATAAGATGTGTTTTGTGAAAATCGTTTCCTAAGTGGCGTTGCGGGACCTTAAGGGCCGTTATAGATAATTATTTCCATTTTTAAACTATTAGACGTACAGTCTTAAAATTTGTAAGCGAATTCCTTTCATGGTGTAGAGATCCGCTACGAAATAGTTTTGGGAAATTGATCCCCAAAGGGTCACTGAGGGGGATTAGGGGCGTAATAGATAAATATTTCCGCTTTTCAACTAATAGAACCACCTGCTTGAAAATCAGTAGGTATGTTCCGTTCATGGAATAAAGTTCCTTTTACAAAGATTTTGCGAAAACGGACCCGCAAAGGAGTGGGGTGCGAGGGGTTAAGGCGTGTTATAGAAAAATTCCTGTTTTTTGAATTTAACTCATTTACTTGAAATTTGTTGAGCACTTTTCTTTAGTTGAATAGAGTTCCACTAAGAATGGATTTTACGGAAATCAACTCAGGGGAAGCGGGGGAGAGTTATTGGGGCGTATTGACAGACAAAATTCCCTTTTTTGAACTGCTAAGACTATAATAATAAAATTTGCTTTGCATGCTTCTCTTGTTGAATTGGAATCCGCTAAGAATGCTTTGAACGAGGTATTGATGATAAAAATTCCGTTTTTGCTCTGTTAGATTTAGTCTTGAAATTTAGCACGCATGTTTATTTTATGGATTAAAGATCCACTGAAGGTTGCTTTGATGGAAACCACTTGATTATTAGGTTAAGTGTGAGCGAAAAAATCTTTCTCCTTCTATTTTAGATATAAATAGAAATTAGATATTGTAATTTATGTTCTTTTTTATATCAAGGAGCGAGAGAGTAACATCTATAAATATATTTTCAATACCATCGAAATTCTTAATGCTAGATATCAATAATTAATATATATGTAAACAGTATACATATATACAACATCGTGAAATACCCAGTGAAGCGGGTGGGTAACGGCTAGTATAAATATATATATAGCTTTTTAATTTTCACAGAGGAGTAGGACTTAATTCAACATTTGCAACGTAATGAAATCTCATGACGGTGCTAATAATGTGAATTAGGTGAAACCTCTGTATAAATAGAAAAAAACGAGTGGAATCTTGCCACCTCCTTTGGGTCCACATGGAAGCGCAAGAGACATGATCATCGCAATCGAATTTACAATAGAAGTTCTAACTTTCATATGGCGGAGAAGATGATGCATCGGTCTCTCGTAGATGGAAGAAAAGATGTATTGTTCTATCAATGCAATACTTCTTTTCTTTTCGTCTCCGGAGTCGCTTAAACGCCCTTGTGTAGCTGAACAATGCGACGTTAATATTCAATCGATCAACCGAGAGTCGGTTAAAAGCAACAGTCGTTCATATGCAGATAACAATTTTACTTATTTCTTATCTACTTTTTAGAATGTAATGAACAGATTGAAAGTATAATGTTTTTCTTAATTTTTGTTTCTGTATCAACTAACACTTTTTCCTGACAACCATCATCTCGAGAAAGGCACTTTTTATATGACAGCCATCACGTCTATACTACTTACGTAAATATGTACTCAAACTGCAACAATCAACAAATACTAGTAACAAAAATCACTCTAACAAGAGTATAAATGTTTATGAATATATTTTTCACTAAATGATTTGTTTCAAAATTTTGGCAGATTATGATGTATTCTGTGAATTAACGCACTGGCGGTGCATTAAATTGTGGAAAAACTTCAATAACGTGGGCTGGGATTTTCCACTACCAAATCCTCTTTCCTAGCCAAAGGTGGATCGCCAAGGGGATCGCCTTGAAAGGAACCGGTTTGTAGTAACCATATGTGTGTGTGTGCGATATGATTCTCCTCAGAAAAAAAAACTCCGCGTAGTAATGCATCGTATTCCTGAAATTCGGCTTTTTTGTTGATGCTGATGTTTTCTGAAAATTTTACCATTGTAATTTAAGGGGTAGGTTAAACGATTTCTCAATTCATGTTTCAAACTTTTTTTTTCTCGCAAAAAAGGTAAAAAAAAAAAAAAAAAACTTTTATGTATAAGTTAAATTTCAAGTCCCCCTCCCCCAAAGAAAATAATTATTTAAATTCGAAGCTAAATTACATTATTTTTACAAATAAGAGACATAAGGATCAATTTAAACATAGTTTTTAATTCTTTGTCAGTACAAAGGAAAACAATTACTTATAACTATGAAAAACACACATTTTTAGTATAATCAATGCAGAATATCTAGTCAACATTGAGATAGAATCTAATCCAGAGAGAGAGAAAGAGAGAAATCTCATATATCTTACTCTATCCTAAATCTCATTTATTTTATCTCTATCGTTACCTTAATTTCTAGAGGAAATGACCATTCAGATTTTTCGAAATAATCAAATGATTTTCTGAATTTTCTTCCTTTATATTTATTCAGAGATTGTTTATTTTTTTACAATACAGTTTGTTTCGTACTGGGTTTTTTCAATATAATATTTGCAAGGAATTTGTTACAATTTGGATTTTTTTACTTACCGTACAGTATTTTACACATTTCGCAATTTTCATAACTTTTCTCTTTTTTTTTATTTACGGATTTTCGAAAAAAATAACTATTTACAAAAAACTGTTGATATTGTATGAGTTTGTGAATAGTTAAAAAAATTCTCTCTCCCTCTCTCTCATTTCTGCTCCAGATAATAAAAGTGGCCGCGGTAACCTAGTGGCCAAAGTGGACTCGTGGCCAGCATGTCATGAGTTCGAGCCAGTACCTCTGAAGACCCGCAATGCAGGGAGGGCGATGCACGAAAAATCTATCTATTCTCAAACATTCTCCCGTTGCTGTGGTGTGGAAGTTAGGAGAGGAGGTGCCAGCTCAGGTATCTTTCTCGTCATGACCATGGTTCAAAATTATGAGGTCCGTCTCCAAAAGCCCCTCGAGCAGCTGAATAGTGTGACGTTAATATGTACTCACTCCAGATAATAAATGTGTTGAGTAAATCTTGAATTATCTGCGGATAATTAATCTGAAATTTTCAACATCACGACTCCACTAGGATTCATGGAAGGGGAGACTGTAAGTTGATATCTTATCTGCACCATTTTGTCTGAACAGGAAATTGAACAATCAAGAGTTCATCAGTTTGGGAAACCAAACGAAATCATCAAAAAAGTTAGATTCTCCAGATAGCGGGGTTTTTATTGGCGTGCTGTCTGGGGTTTTTTTAAGATGTATTGAGTAACTTTTTGAAAAAGATAGACGACACAATTTAAAGAAAGAAACTTGTTGCAAACTAAATAATTTATTATGAATTTTAGGGGAGCATTTATAGAATGGAAATTAGATAGGCATATTTTAAAGAATAGGAAGATTAGATTAATCCCACGAGGAGGACGGTAGATATTAAATAAACTCAAACTAACTATTGAATGGATTTTAGAGCAATTTAATTAAAATTTTCTTTACTATCTGGATTGGAATAAAAAATTTTGTCCAAAAAAATTTCCTCCTTTCTTATAGCATGCGAATATCTGATAGAGAATTTTCCTCATCGTGAAGCCCAACTATTTCTGCATAAAAAAATGTAATTATTGGAAAGCGAATTTTAATGCAGCTATTGCAACAAGCAATACACTTAAAAAAATTTAATTAATCTCAAGTTATACATACTCCATTAACTAAATAATGAAATAAATAAAAATGAAATAATAAAAATAATTTAAATATATTTAAAAATTAAAATAGTATTAATTTTTAAAATAAAATTAGGCTAGTTTTTGAAAAAAAAAAAGAAAAGTTTTAAAAGATTCCCAAAATTTTGATTAGAAAGATAATTGCATTTTTAAGAAAAAAATTTAAGCTGAGCTTGTATCTGTACAAATAAATTTTGAAAAACCGAATGCAAAGGATTATAACATTTTTATTTAATTCTTATATCTCTGTTGTGAATGTGGTGTGGCATTTAGGGAAAACGATATACCATCTTCGTCATATTATTCAAGAAAACAGTAAGTTATATGATTGCAATAGAGAATTGTATGATCAAATGAACCCTCGTAAAATTCTCTATATATTGAAAATAAAAATATACATATATATTTATTGTAACATATATATTATATATATATATATATATATATATATATATATATATATATATATATATATATATATATGAAAGAAATATGTATTATAAATCAAAAACAAGAAATAATAGATAATGAACATAACAAGAAATAGCGTAATAAAAATATAAAAAAAGCTGAACATGAAGAACAAAATTATAGAGAAATAAAAAAGAAACTACAAAAAGAAGAACCTAGCAAGTCAGAAAGCAATTTCGGACTTAGGACCGAATAAGTGGGGTTAAACTAGTTTGAAGGCGCCAACCTTCCCCTTTGCAACTCGGTAGGAAAAACCAAATAAAATAAAATAAACAAAAATTCAGAGTATGTAAAACTCAGAGAGTATGATAAAACCACTCACTACTATTATGTAACAAACTCTTCCAAACTCTTAATGCAGAAGAATCGCAAAACAAATACGTAAGAAAAGTAGAAAAATCCTAAAACAATTACATAAGATAAGTATTTTTCAAAAAATAATTTAACAAAATTTCTTTACTCACAGAGCTTTTACGAAGAGAATCAAGCATCTTGACATCAATGAAAATCAATTATTCACTAAGTTAAAAAATTCGAATATACATAAACACATCTTTTTGAGCTAACTTTTAAACCAGACAGCAAATACAGATATAAAAAGACGACAATCAAATATGGTAGAATTTGAATTGGTTGATTGCCAAAAATGTAAATTTTCTAGGCTCTAATTTGGTTGGTTGTCAACAATGTGTAAGATGTTCAAAATGTTTGTGGAAAAAATGTAAACTGTGATATGAGTGTTATGATATAATCTTCACAGCAAGACCACTAACATGCTGACTTTGAAATCCTATTGTTGTGTGGTGGTTTTGGAATTAGAAGTAGCAAGCCGGTTAATGTATTTGTGATGAATATAAGATCTCAAGAAATTAAAAGGGTATTCATGATCTAAACAACATTGAAATTTTTTTTTTATATTATTGTATTTGTCTATTTTGTGGGTAGTTAAGTTATCATTTCTAAATAAAAATTCAAAATGATATTTCTGTAAATTGATATATGTAAATTACTGTTCCATACGGGAATTTTAATTATATGGAACTTAAACGAATCTCTTTTGTCAAAAATGTTACTGACTACATTATTGTTAATAAGATGCAAGTCTAAATCCAAGAATTCCACCCTATTAGAGTTGAAGTTAGTTTTAAGAAGCTTGAGATAATCAGGGTAGAATGTAATATTTGGTTTGTATTCACTATTTTTACCAAAAATTATTATATCATCTATATAACGATAAATTAAGAAAGAATCATTTACAACATGATCTATTTAAAAAAAATGTAAATATAGGTTCGCTAAACAATTACTAGCTGGACCACCCTGAGGTAATCCTTTGATACTGTTTATAAAGATTCTGATCAAAAATGTAATGAAATTTTCTTTTAATACGAGGTTAACAAGAATATCAAATTTTTCTTTTTCATTGAAGTATGTAAATTCATACTTTATCATAAATTAACTGTAGAACCTTAATCATATCATCAATATCTATAGAATTAAAAAGGTCCTCGAAATCAAAACCATGCATAGAAAAATCATCATATCCTTAGTAACTCTAGCAATCTCTAAGCTATTTTTAATAATCGCCTTGTTTTGTAAATTATCAATTAGATTTTGAAGAAGAGATTGTAAGATCTTCCCAGACTTAGTGATATATGTATTGTATCCATTAGTGATACTACGGAATTTTATAGGGCTTTTATGAAATTTTGGTGTTAAAAAATACTTGGATATTTAATTTTATTTAGATGAATATTCAGTCTTTTGTTCAAAGCTAAAAGACGATTATCATCTTCTCTATTGTTGTGAATTGATTTTTGAAATGAATTATTATTTAAAATGTGGTTACTTAATATTTTACTGTAAAAGTATTTACAAATTATGGCATAATTAGCAGAGACCTTATCAACATATGTAATCACGAAGTCATTTTGGATATTTTCTATTGATGATTTAAGATCTTTATACATAATTTCATTTTCAACAGTGAAATCTAATTCCCGAATTTTTGTTGCTACATAAGATCTAAATTGATTGATCTAAATTGATATATATATATATATATATATATATATATATATATATATACATATATATATATATTACATCTTATATATGCATAAATATGCATATATAAGAATCGAAAGTTAATGATAAAAATATTCTTTCTTGCAAAAAATATGTCTTCATAATAGTCAAGAGAATGTGAATGAATGAATATTAATGTCGCACTATTCAGCTGCACGAGGGCTTTTAGCGACGTACCTTGCAACTTTGAACCATGGGCAAGGGATGAAGATGACATCTGAGTTGGCACCCCCTTTTCCTAGCTGCCACACCAACAGCAGGCTCTCGACAGATTTAACGTGCACCGCTCCCTACACGGTGGGTCTTTGGTGGTACGGTGCTCGAACTCATGACATGCCTGCCATGACCCGACACCTTGCCCACTGGGCTACCGCAGCTCCTTTATAAAAGCTCCTTTATAAAGCTCCTTTTCAAAGCTTCTTATAAAAACTGTTAAGGCAAATTTAATTCGATTCAAAGGAATTATTGAAGAAATAACAACCAAGAAATTAAAATTTTTATTAATCTTTCATCTAAAATGTCTCAAAATTAAAAAAAAAAAAGAAATGAAAAAAGTTTGTATATTTTTCATTAAAGTAAATCTTTCAGTCAAATTAAGTTTTTCATTTTTCAAAATTTTCTTTGCATATCTGTATAAATCAAATATTCATTTTTACCTTTACGTTATCATATTGTGTATACGTTAGAGTTACGTTATAGAAGTTATCACAGAGTAGTCAAAATAGTTTTATATAGTAAAGATACTAAAAATAATAATATATAAAAATAAATAGCATATATGAAAAAAAATTTATAGTAAAAATATTAAAATTAGCAATACATGAAAATATAGCATGTGTAAGAAATAGTTTTACAGAAAAAAATAACACATACAAACTATAAAATATATATAAATAGATTTTTAGTAAAGTAAACATAGTATGTAATAAAAAATAAAGAAAATAAGAGAAAAAAAATAGTTTAAATAGTTTAAAATAGTTATTAAAATAGTTTAAAAAAACAAGATTTCCTAATTGAAAAAAAATACTAATTGTTTCAAAAGAAAATTTGAAATTTTACTTCAAAAAAGAATCCTATCTGTAAAGGATAATATATTTTAATATACAAAAAGTTTCCAATATTTTAATCTTTTCAACTACACTCAAATTATTATTCTAAGAACAGATCAAAAGTTTTAAACCGAAATAAGCCCAAAACTGACATTAAAAATTCATTTCTTTTATATATTCTCAGCACAAGGTTTAATTATATTTCGGACTTTTTATGTTGCGGAAGAACCGAGAACACACAACTTCTAACTCACTTACTCTCGCTCTGTGACGTAGCCGGACGTAAGAAGATAAAATAGACGGACAGCCACATTTGAATGATACTCGCCCTGTTTGGTGATCTTGACGTATTTTGAACTGGTTAAAACCTCGAATATTGAAGAGTTCCCTGAGTTATGCTACCAATAACTTTTGCAAACAATAAAAAGTATTTTTTATAACTAAACAAAGATCACGTAGTCCGATAATCAGGACAGCATCGAGCAGGAGAAGTATCACACGAGTTTTAGAACTACGTATAGTCGTTGAAGGGATGACCAGAGTGCCAGAGCTTTAACCTCTCATTATTAGATATTTGAGTGACTGTAACGATATGACTCTTGCCCTTTGTTAAATTAAATTACTTTATAATTTAAATAGACTTTTATAAAGATATGAAAAATAAAAATCCTTACTAATATTATAAACGCGTAGGTTTGTATATATGAATATATGTTTGTGTTATCCTTTCACGCAAAAACAACTGAATGGATTTTTATGAAACCTTACAATAATATAGTTTATACATCAGAATAACACATAGGCTATAATTTATAAAGATATTGTGTGAGGTGTCTAAAATATAATGATAATTGTCAAGTAAGTAGGAAAAAATTTCTGCCATCTGAAAAAAAGCCCGCGACAGCATATATCTATCTTTTATGTGTGAAGAAAAACTTTCCCTTTTTGTTTTGTCTATACCAGGCGCCAGTGCGCTCTCGCTTCTAATTTATTGCTTTGATCAGTGTAATCACTATTTTTTTTTATTTCCGAATCAAACTAGATTTCGAAGGAAGAAGTTGTGACTAGTCTCTCTCTTTATTTGAATAGCTACTATTGATTTTTTTTCATGTGTAAGGCATTATCGCCAAAATAGTGAACCATAAATACAATAAAAATTTTAATTTATTTCTATGCACGTTTTCTGTGTGATTTTATTATGCTCACATTTGGTAATAGCAAATTGATCCTTACATCAAAATAAATACTTTTATCGCTTTTGGTATTTAAAGTACGTAAACTTCGTCTTTCACACTACATCATTTGGATAAATTTACATAATTTTTTCGTGGTTTGTAGTTAATTATAACGCTATAATTTTAATTGAATAGGCAAGTATTGCATTTTTCAAGTATAAAAATAATAATAACTGCCGTACTGTATTTTTTGGAAGTGTAGAAAAAGCACCTACCAAGAATTATGCCGCGAAAGCGTAAGTCTAATCTTCCCCAAAACTATAATAAAGCTCGAGCTATGGAAGTAGCTAGACTTAACGAAGCGTTTCTACAAGCCGGATTGCGAAGTCTTGAACAGGCGGAGCGTGAGGCAGATAACAATTTTAACATAAAATAAATACAACAGAAAGTAATATTAATGTATTACACTTCCAAATATAAATTATTTACACTATTTTAAGTGTTCATTACTCAAAATTTGTAACAATGTGCTACTTTTACTGAGCAGAGATCAGCTTAGGAAGGTGCTTTCGAAAATCAACCCACAAGAGAGTTATGGGGAGTTATCACTAAAAAGAAAAACCTATTTATCAGCTATTAGATCCACAGACTTAAAATTTAACAAACATGTTTTTTTTTCAGCTGAGAGATGCAAAAAGCCTTTTTTTTATTTAATGTGCAATTCACGTAAAATTAACTCATTAAAAACTTCGTTATCCTTCAATCTGTATTGTTTATTTTTTCAATTTACCCGTGCGAGAAACGGGTATACCAGTAGTTAAAAATATATGAATGCATTAAGTGCTTGAAAAATTTAATCAAAATCGGTGCTGAGCACAGAAAATGAAAACTCATTTCAGATCAGGGGTGGACGGGGTTTGACCTGACCAATGGGTGAGCCGCTGAGATACCAATTGGTGAAATACCAGAAAAAGCTTTTTTAAAAGATACAAATGAATCCTAAATAAAGGAATGACAGAAAAACAGCTTTTTTTAACAGCTAGAAAAATAAAATTCATGAGGGAAAATATAATTAAGGGTCGTAAAAAAATAAATGAAATCAGAAAATATTTTTTTCGAGGAGAATCACTGAATTTTGAAAAATGAGAGGCTCCGAGGATTGGACCCATGTACTCGTTTTGAATCCGCCTTTCTAACCACTAGATCACTGATGGATCGGGAAGAAAAGTGTAGCAGTTGCTTAAATGAGTGTAGAGAAATAATGGAAAAAATGGAAATCGCACGAAAAAATTTTTGCCTAATTTTTTAATAAATTGTTTGATAGATAGAATTGTTACGAATCTAAGGTATTTATTCTTCATTAGCCAAAGAGCATTTAAAATTTGAGAACTACGTATAAGATACTGTACGAGTCTACTGAAAGAGCAGGTGGCAGAACGTTAGCTAGGGGAAATAGAAAACGTAGAAGAATCAGGGAAAATATTTTATCCCGCCGATTTCGAATGTTCTGTGAAATTCGAAACATGTAGACGTAGCTATCTAAGTGCACCAGATATTTTGGAAGATTCGATGTATTTAAAATAAATAATTTCAAAAAGGACACAGATAAAATTCTTGCTGATTACGGCTGCGAATTGATGTTCTTTTTCTATTTGTAACGATTAAGGTTAGTGATAACACACAACAGTGAAGTAGCGACAATTTTATGCGTGGAACTAATTTTGTGTGAACAATCTTTCATACCTTGCAAGCAAGAAATATTCGAACGATTTAGAGGTTGACTGTTTTGTAGTGAAAAACACATATGGATCAGTACTTGTTTGATTTGTCAAGAAAGTGCTATTGTAACGGTTCTCTTACGTCATTACTGGGTAAACCAAAGTATTTTTTTTTGACAGAACCTCGGGGTAATTAAAATATTTTAATGACATAAAATAACACAGTTACAATGGACAGACATTTAGACACAATACAGTTTAAACATTTAGAGGAAATTAGGGGAAATTAAATATATTACATAGTCCAGGATTGGACAGCGAGACGAGTAACGTTTATTCATTCAGTTCCCAACTCTCTCTGGCGGTAATACAGTTCTTCGCTTGGTAACACTTCCGTTACAAGTACCGCCATCTACATTTCGGTCTTAGAATTAAACCGTGTGTTACAGACTCCGCCTCTGGTTCCGTTGACGTCTCGGCTCGGAACCAGGAGGTAATTTCTTTTTTGGGCGTCCTCTTTTCCTTAGAGGAGCAACAAATCCGGTGTTTCTTTCTGTGTTAGGTTCTTGATAGTCTTTTAAGGTAGAAACATGATAAATTCCAAGGGTTTGGTCTGGGTTGACCGGGTCGGCAATCTCATATGTTACTGGTGATCTCAAGGTAAGGACCTTCTCTCTTGGGCATAGATTTCCTGCTCCTGTTGTTACGACTTATGGGATGAATGGTCACCCAAACTTTGTCACCAGGTTTGTAATATTTTCTTCTTCGACGTCAATCGAAGTTTTCCTTCTGACAATCTTGTTTCTGCTCAACTCTATCTTTGACATCCAAGATGGAATTGGCAAATCTTTTGAGACATGGGGTCATTTCAGGGACAAAGTTATCATTATCAATAACTTGTCGAATATCATGCCTGATATCGTCTGATGTTCTCAATTGTCTCTTCCAAACTGTAAGTAGGCAGCCATGTGCCCAGTGGTGTCGCATACTGAAGTATTCATTGCGAAACGAATTAGAGGTAACTTATCCTCCTAAGCCAAATGTTCTTCCCCCACCAGAATTGCTAGTCTCGGCTTCAAGTCATGATTTTTACGTTCCGATGGGTTCGCTTGAGAGTGGTAGACGGGGATAAGGTCTAGCATAATCTCTAGCAAGTCACAAGTTAGCTGCATGACAGCACTTATGAACTGTGGCCCGTTGTCACTTATTAGTCTTCGCAGAAGACCATATCGTAGGAGTACTTCTTAGATTAGCGTTTTGGCACAATTTTCATCAGTGGCTTCAGCAAGAGCAAAGAGTTCTACCCACTTGGTGCTTGTATCTTCTACAATAAAGATCCACTTCTTGCCAGTGGGAGTTTCCGGAAGAGGGCCAAAAAGATCAACGGCCAGCGTCTCAAACCTTTGTGCGTAGGCGGGTGTTCTCAAGAGTCCTGCTGGTTTTTGGTTTGTTGGTTTATAACGATTGCATTCGGAACAAGTCTTGATGTACTCTGAGATGAACTTTTCATACCTTTAAAATAGTATCTGGATGATATCTTCTTGTAAGTGTTCTTTACACCATAATTACCAGCTATTGGGGCATCGTGATATTCTTGAAGGATTCTTTCTCGTTCTTGTGCAGGAACTACAAGTTGAGCTTCTTCTTCTTCACACTGTCAGGTGAATTCCTATATAAGATACCCTGGTTCATTAAGTATCCACGACTGGTGTAGTTGACAAAGTTTTCGTCTTTGTCCATACTCTCAAAGCAGTCAATGGTTTTCTTCAGTTCTTCGTCTTCCAGCTGTCCCTTTCGAATATCACTGGACTTCCTGGATGGCATGTCAACAGTGATGGCACACACATTAGAGGCTGCACCTTCAGTGTAAGACGGTCTTGACAGCATGTCAGCTACTATATTAGCTTTTCCTGGGGTGTAATCAATCTTCAGGTTGAAGGACCGAATTTTCAAGGCCCATCTTGCCAGACGACCAGAAGGTGACTTTATACTTAACAGCCATTTGAGTGGTTGATGATCTGATGCGAGGAAGATTTGTTGATTTTCTACGTAACCTCTTAACTTCTCTAAAGCCCACACTATTGCCAAGGCTTCCCGCTCGGTTGTGGAGTAGTTTCGCTCTGCTGGGATCACCAATCGACTTGCATACTCGATGACATGTTCATCGGGGCCACTTCCTTGGAGGACTGCTCCTAAGGCATAATTACTTGCGTCGGTACGAATGGTGATCGTTTTGATCCGTCAGCTTGCTTCAGTATAGGAGAAGTCCTCAAGCGCATCTTCAACGTCTCAAAGGATTCTTGTTGTTCAGGACCCCAGTGCCACTGCACTTTCTTCTTAGTGAGGCTACTAAGCGGGCGTGCTATGTCAGCAAAGTTAGGGACATATCGACGAAACCAAGAGCATGTTTGTAGTAAAGATTGAACTTCTTTCACATTGGTAGGAACTGGAATTTTTTGAATAGCAGAGATCTTCTCTTGGTCAGCTTCAATTCCATCCTTTCTTATCCAGAATCCCAGATATTTCACGCGGTCACAGGCAAAGTGACATTTATCTCGGTTTGCATGAAGTTTAAAGATAGACAGTCTTTCAAAAACTTTTTCGAGATCTTCCAGATGTTTCTCAAATGTTTCTGAGAGGACGATGATATCATCTAGGTAAGACAATGGTTCTCAAACTTTCACTACGACCCAATTTTCAATCATAATTTTTATCGCACCCCCCTAAAAATAATAATGTATTGAATGCAATAATAATGCACTTTGACGCTAAGGTTACAATACGATCATAATTATAAACCGTACAAATTAACAAGATAAGTATTAAATTTTGCATATGTTACTTATAAGTAATATTTTTTTTTTTACTTTTTAGTTCGATTCACTATAAAAGCGTGTTTTAAAGTTTGTTTTAAAACTACAATTTATTTGATAGTTATTTTTACTATACACGATAAAAATCACAATTCCAGTGAATAATTTAATTAAGAGAAAATATACTTACCCCTACTTTCAAGGACTTTTCAATTTTTCTTAGAAAATTTGAGAAAAAATCCAATAAAACTAAAGAAAATGTTCCAAATGTGCGTGTGCTTAAGAAAGGACAAATCACATACACTTTTCGCTAACAACACAAGAACGTTATTTTCAAGCTAAACTGTCATATTTTGTTCATGTTTTTGTAGTTTTGCTATTGTTTGATGATCTACAAATAGAATTTTGAACCTTTTCTTCTTTGTGTCTTTTTGACAAGGCAAAGTGCTACATTATGGCTTCATAGTTTTCTTCATAGAGATCTTTAGGCAGCATTTGAAAATTTCAAATCATCTCAAACGTTTCATATCTAACGCTTTTCTGATATTTGCTTTCGCTATCTTGATTAATATGCATTATTTCAGTAGGTTCTTCAATTGCTTGATCAGTTACAACTTCCTTCAATAGAGATCACAGATGCCCATTTTTTTAATATTCTGCTTATTTACATTTATAAACCATAATAAGTCGTACAACACAGCAATCAAAACTACAAAATTGTTCATGGGAAACGTGTAGCATATTCTAAAAAAAATTTGTGTAAAACGTTTTTATGATGCATTATATGTTTCAAATACTCATGCTTATCCATATATCATAAAACTCTTTCACATGGAAAGAGATGAAACAGAAATATATTATATATATTTACAGCTTCCCTAAAAAAAAGACGGAGATAAACATACCAGTAAGTTCGAAGGTCAGTTAAAGTAATATTTTAGGTTAAAAGAAACGTAATAAAAAAATCTCTCATCGTTTGATATCATTAAAAGAAACGTTTAAAAAAATCTCTCATCGTTCTCATATTGACCGCAAAGCAAACAATTTTTTTTTAATTTGGTAATAGGATCAAAGATGGCTAATGAGCGCTTGAAGTGGAATCTTTTATTTTTGATGATCACCAGATGATAAAAATAAATTATATCAGTGTAAATGTGTATTTTTTATTATGTCAGAAGGCATTTTGTTTTACTTCATTCCGAAAAATTATTTTTTAAACCTTTTATTTTCAATATGTTCGCGCCTCCCTCGCAGGGTTACCGCGCCCCCAGGGGGGCACCCCCCAGTTTGAGAAACACTGAGGTAAGAAAGTGCAAAAACATCTTTCAAGCCACTTTAAACTTGTCGATTAATCTTTGAAAGGTGGCCGGAGCATTCCGTAGGCCGAAGGGCATACGAAAATAGCGGTAAGTCCCAAAAGGACAAACGAAAGCAGTTTTGTCCTCATCAACATCAGCAACCTTTACTTGATGGTAGCCCGATTGTAAATCAATAGTTGACATGAAGGATGTTGGTGTCGCTTCATTCAGTAGATCGTCTATTCGTGGTAAGGGGTAGGCATCCACTTTCGTAACCGAGTTCAACTTCCTGTAGTCGACACACAGACGTACTTTCCCATTTGGTTTAGGGACAAGTACCACAGGTGCGGCATAGGGAGACTCGCACTCTTCAATTACATCCTGCCTCAGCAGTTCTTCAATCTATTCCCTCAAAACCTCTTTCTTTACGGGATTCATCCTGTATGGAGACGTTGCTATTGGGGGGTGATCACCCGTGTCAATACGGTGTTCAATGAAAGGCGTGGGCTCTCCCCCTGGTTGGAAACATGCCTCATTTCTGTCCAGGAGTATATTGATTTTTCTTGCCTGTTCTGGAGATATACTTTTACCCTCATCCTCTCGAAGTTTGAATGCGCTGAGTGTTATATCTTCTTATGTCTTCTTGAAGAATTTGTACTGTTTCCGAGGATTTCCGGAAAAGTGCCATTTTCCACCCTGGACGTCAAGGACGATACCAGCTGCATTGAGGAAACCCAGTCCTAACAAAGTCTTATTTCCTTTGGCATCAGGCAATACTAGAAATTCTGTTGGAATAACTTTGCCTTCAATGTACAGGTCGACGACAGTACTCAGAGCCATAATGGTCTGTCGTATTCCATAAGCCATCATAAAGGAAATCCTCTTGTTCGTAAAAGTGACATCATGCTCTTGTAGGAATTTAAACATCTTTTCACCTGCAATAGTATGGGAAGCACCGGTATCAGCACATACAGCAATCTTTTCTCCAAAAATTTTGAGAACTATCACACTTGTGGGATAGAAATTCGAATTCAAGTTGAATAACGTCATACAGTTCACTGCTGTTTCCATTTCATTAGCTCTCGTGCATTTAGGGCACTTTGACTTGACGACACCAGGCATCCCACATCCGTAACACTTTATTGGGTTTCTTCCTTCAGTTTTGTTACTTGGGAATCTAGGCACTGTTCTAGAAGGTCCAGATGAGTGGTATTCATGGGATCCTCCAACAGGTTGATTTTTCTTTAAAGGAAAGGGTTTCCTGAATTCTTCTTTCTTCTTGAAAGTCTGCTTTGAATTACTTTTCATTCCAAGCCATAGGCTATCATATGCGTCCAACTTCTCAGCCAATTCCAGAGGAACGTTCAAATCCGCCCAAATATCCAGAAAATGTTCTTTGATATTTGCTGGAGTTTTTCTTTTTATCTGATCAGCAATTATTAGACTTTTAAGTTGATCAAACGTGGTTATCTTCAACTCTTTGATCCAACCTTCAAAATAAGAACTCAATTCGAAATAAAAGTCTCGCCATGTTGAATCTGGGTTTTTCTTCTGTTGGGAAAAGTACTGCCTAAACCTATCCCCTGTAACTCGAAATCTTTTGAGAAGCATTTCTTTTACCTTTTCATAGTTTTGAGCATCATCTTCGTCCTCTCTTGCGATGAGCTGAGCTATCTCAGGTGGCAATGAGTCAATCAGGTATGCTGTCCAAGTTTTTTCAGGGATGTTCAAGAACTTCGCTTGACGTTCGAAAATTGTCAACTATAGACCCATTTCATCTTCCTTCGAATTGAATCTCGGAATAATTCTATTCAACTCAAGCTTTGGGTTTTCTAGCTGTTGGCTTGTAACAGGTGCTTGTGACAGCTTCTGCATTTCAAGTTGAATTCATTTTTTCCAGTTCGAATTCTCTTTCTCGTTGCTGAGCCACAACCACGGCTTTCTGTTTCTCCTCCAGTTCCACAGCTTTTTGTTTTTCTGTTGCTGTACGTTCTTCCACAATGACGCTGAGCACATCTTTGACGAATTCCTCATCATACCTATCACAATTTGTTATGAGATTTTTCAGTTCAATAATTTTGAGATTGTCCGACGGAGCCAGACCCAATTTGGCCAACATTCGTAAATCCTCTTTTCTGGACCTTCCCAAAAAAGCCATTTTTCGTCACTTTTAGACTATTTCAAAGTTAATTTAGTAAAGTTCAATTAAAGTTAATGAATTAAAGTTCACTCAAAATTGTTAATTCTGTGATCTGAAAATATTATAGTCAAACAATACTTATGCACTTAAAGAGAGTTTCCGATACATACAAAAAAAAATACTCTATACTATAATACACTCTTCCTGAATGACAATATAATTCTCTAATTTCAAAATGTGCTAATTAATTTTCACATCAATATTAATGAGATTTAAAAAAAATGAAACAAATTTTTCAATATCAACTATCTTCTAATTTCGTACTTCAAAATTAAAATAATAATATTTCAATAATATTCATTATTAATCAAAATAGTATCAGCAATTAACATGGAATCATTTAAATTAAATCAAAGAAAAATTTCGTTTTCGTTAACTTTAATCAATTAAATTGTTTTTAATCAAAAGCAATTCAAATACGTTTAAATAGAAATACCATTCATAAATTATTTCATCCACTCTGAAATTAACACTATTACGAACTTGTTTACGCTTAAAAGTACTTGAAATTATTTTCCAAAATTTTTTAAATAAAAATCTTAAATGTTTATATACTTTATCAAAACATACAAGTTTTCAAATGATATAGTAATACTTCGTAATAAATCATGTATTTCACAAAATAATTATTTTTATATTAGACATAAAAAGAAAAAAAATGATGATAAAAATTACATTCAACTTAAAAATTAATTAAAAGTTTAGTAAAATCAAACAAGAATCAAAGTGAAATTATTTGAATAAATATCAATCGCAATAATTTCTAGATAACAGAAGTATATATATGTTAATGGCATTAAATTCTTAATTAGTAAGAAAATATACATACATAAATAACTTTCAATTAACTTTAATCAGAACAAACAATAGAATGCAAGTTTCGTTTTCAAAAAGTAGTAAGATTAAGAATACTGACAAATGAATAAGTGAAAGTATCAAAAAGTGAAAATATCCCTTAAAATTCAACTATGTTGCTATACTGTAACACACAATAGATACTAAGAACAATAATAATCACTGTTCTTATACAGAATAACAGAGCAAGATTATTTAGAATAAACAACACTTATCTGTTATCAGGTTTTCTGGATGAAAATATTATTTATTCGCAGGGAGCGAATCTAGTTGTCGGGTGACAACACTTCAATACCCAAACCGAAGTGGAAAAAGTGAGAGAGAGTTGGGAGTTGTAAGTCGGCCCGACGTTTGGCACCAGAATTGTAACGATTTCTTACGTCATTACTGGGTAAACCAAAATAATGGACAAGATCTCGGTGCAATTAAAATATTTTAATGACATAAAATAACACAGTTACAATGGACAGACACTTAGACACAATACAGGGTAAACATTTAGAGGAAATAAGTGAAAATTAGGGAAGTTACATAGTCCAGGATTGGACAGTGAAACGGGTAACGCTAACTCATTCAATTCCAAACTCTCTCTGACGGTAATACATTGCTTCGTTCGGTAACACTTCCATTACAAGTACCGAAATCTACATTTCGGTCTTAGAATTAAACTGTGTGTTACAATTGTAGTAAGTAAAAGTTTTTGAAATAGTTATAATTCATAAACTTTAAGATTTGTTCTTGCAATGAAAAAGTTTAAAGGGTATTTGTTGAAGAAATATTTTTTTCTTTCATTCACAGTTGTCCAAAAGAACTTAGTTTATGAACATCCCATTTTTGAAATAGGAATTCCGTAACTTACACTCCACTTGAACATAACCTACCTTTAGGGTTAGATGTAGATGATGATAGATACAAAATAATAAGCAATATTTTCAAAGAATTTGATGCAGTAGTGAAGTTTGCTATAAATAATTGAACAAATGCTATTGGTTGACAAGTAAAACATTTTTTGTATGTAATAATATGAAGTAAATTTATTTTTGTAATTAATTTTTATTTCATTTGGGAAAATTGTCATCTATGGCAATTTTTTAAAAAAAAACTTCTAAGCATTTTACACTTGTTAATTTATTAACTTTGTCTATTGTTTTAATATCTATAAAAACTTTATGTCTCTCCATTATGGTAATTTTTTCTGCTGAATCTAGATGTAGATGTAGCTTATTTTCTATTAATGCATTTTGTTTGTTGAAAAGTAAAAAAAAAATTTTTTTTTCACAGTGAAACTCAAAATCCTCCCCATGGATATAGCTTAGAGAATAGGTTTGCTGTCAATTCTAATGTATCCACAGATAACCCGAGGAATAACGTTTCAAGTAGTGATCCACAAGTTCAATCGAGCTTGTAGTCAGAAGAAACATTTGTAAATAATGCCACTGTAAGTAATTTACAAAGTAAAGGAAAACAATTGTTGTTATCGTGTGTTTCATACTAGGATACATACAAAAGACGAGAGATAGAGGAACATAAACATACAATACACAGAAGAATATAGACTTTTTATTACGAATGATGATCCCAGCGTAGAACTGAAAGGGTGCGCTGCTTTCTATTTCAGGCAAAAGTCCGACTTCTTTTCCCGAAGATACACCCATGCCTTATTCAGGATTATAAACTGAGTGTCCTAAATACCATACTAGGTAGGGCATAAAGAAAACAATTGCACTATTCAATTCAAGGCATGTTTAATGGTGAGATGTGGCATAAATCTAAAAATATAGTTTAACTCGACAAACCAATCTTCAGAATAATTTTCATCAAAATGATTGTAATTGACTATTAAATCTGGTTGAAATTAAAGAGAGTGATTTTTATAGAACAAATGCTGAAATTTACGAAAATTATTAGGACACTGATGTAATGCAAATTCATCAAATTAAGTAGAATTATATTTGCAGGGCTTAGATATTACTAGCCCAACATATAAGAGTTTTAAACATAAACCTATGGGTAGTTCCTCTATAGCAGGGATGGCGAACCAATGGCACGCGTGCCAATGATGGCACGCGACAGAATATTTTGAGCACGCCATCGATCAAAAAAGATTTGCATTTTAGCTTAAAATAATTAAGTTTACTAAGAAGTATTATGAACAAACGTGAGTGATCCGTCGCGACGCCAACAAGTCGGGGAGCAGACTCGTTTGTTATGTCTTGCGTAAATACTTCGTATATTATAAATTGTTAATGGTGCAAAGTTTATCTACGCATAGTGTGTGTATGTAACTATTTCTAAATATATTCAAGTTGTTTAAAAAACATATTCTAACGTTTACATTAATAGTTCAACTTGTATACATCTAATTTATAAATGTGATCTAATTCTTGTCTTGTAAGTCTAATTGGTAAAATAACTCTCACTGCTTTATTTTTAAAAATTTTAATGACCTGAGACAAAAGCGAAAGAGCAGACACTGCAGAAATCTCGTACAAGTACTCAATTTCCTAAAAACAAATAAATCTGCCCATGAGCCCGCAGTCCTGCGCAGTCAGTAAAAAGGGTTTTTTGGCGGGGGGGGAGGAATCAAGCGAGAGCACATAGAATAGTAAATTTCATCGACACAACTGTACATTTAAAGTTTTGTGTTAAATTTACGATTTTTAACTGCTATTTAACATGGCTAGTTCAACAAAAAAATAAAAAGTGCAAGATAGTAAAGGTAGCAGAGAATTTCAAACTTGGTGGGCTGAGAAATATGGCATGATCAATAAAGGCGACAAAGTGGTGTGTGTTTTATGTTCTGGAACAGTGGTATGCAGAACATCGTCTGTAAAACGGCATTTTGAAACAAATCACAAATCCTTTTGTGAAAAAAGTGAACCAGAGCAAAAAGAATTAATTGCAAGTGCAATAAAAGACAGAAATAAACGTATATATTTACGTATAGAACGTCTATATTTAAATATGTAAGCAAAAATTGTCACACAAGTGCGGCAAGTTACTCAGCTGCAAATGCCATTGCTCGGCATGGTAAACCTTTTTAAGAGGGAGAGTTTTTGAAGGAAGCTTGGTTGGCATGTGCGCCCTCACTTTTTGATGATTTTGATAATAAAGGTAAGATAAGTCAGCGCATCAAAGATTTTCCTCTATCTAGAAACACAATGAAAGATAGAATCTTGAAATTGGCAGAAAATGTTACAGATCAACAAAAAAAATGACATTAACTCTGCTCCCTTTATATCGCTATGTCTTGACGAAAGTATTGACATTACTAAATCGACACGTTTAGCTGTCTTTGCTCGATATTGTGTAGGAAACATCATTAAGGAAGAATTAATTGCGATAACATCGTTGTTAACAACTACAAAGGGCACAGATATTTGTACGGCAGTAAGAAATTCGCTTGCTGAGAAGGAAGTTGATTTGAAAAAAATTGTTTCAGTAACCACTGATGGTGCTCAAAATCTGGTAGGCAAAAAAATTGTTTCATTTCTTTGTTTAAAACAGATGTAGGACATTCGATTCTTGAATGCCACTGCATTATTCACCAACAAGCCTTATGTGCAAAGAGTGGTTTAACATCTCTTGATAATGTAATAACTTTAGTCACAAAAATAGTCAACCTCATATCGTCGCAGGCTTTTAATAAACGAAAGTTTGGTGCTTTGTTGGATGAAGTCAATTCGGTGTATAATGGCTTAATAATGTATAATAATGTTCGCTGGTTGAACCGCGGTAACTTACTTCAAAGATTTGCTGATTGCTGGGAAGAAATCAGACTGTTTCTATAAAATGAGAGCAAAATTGAACAATACCCACAGTTGATGGATATTATGTGGCTTTTCAAATTGATGTTTTTTACAGACATATGCCAACATTTCAATGAATTGAACATAAAGCTTCAAGGCCCGAATAAAACAGTCATCGTCATGATGGATCTCATTCGCGCTTTTGAAGCTAAACTATATGTTTTCAAAAACGATATTATATCAAAAAACTCAAGTACTTCCCAAACTTGAAAAAAAAATATCAAAGATTTAGATGCCCAAGAGAAAGGAAATGAATAAAAAGTTATTGATGACTTTATTTCCATAATGGATTCCTTAAGAAAAGAATTTTCAGCGAGATTTTCTCAGTTCAAGGAATTATCGGAAACGTTCAAATTTATTATGTACCCTGATGTGATTTCGTTTGATAAACTGAAATTGTCTTAATTCGATTGGTTGTAAATTGAAGAACTTGAAATGTAACTGATTGATTTCCAGTCTAGTTCAATATGGATTCAAAAGTTTATTGAAACAAGGAAAAAGTTGGAATTGATTGAAGCAGAAAGATTGACACGCAATATAAGTAAAAATACCAGTAACGAAAGTTTGGAAACACATGGGATTCAATTCCAGACGCATTTAACTGTTTGAAGAAGTTGGCGTATGCTATTTTAACCATATTTTCATCTACCTATGCCTGCGAGTCATTATTTTCAGAGATAAATAACATCAAAGACTCGCTTAGAAACCGTTTAACAGACGACTCTAATTCGGCATGCATTCTACTAAAAGTAACATCTTATAATCTATTTATCTTATCATCTTATAATTTATTTATCATCTAATCTACAACAGCAGAAATCACACTAATGTTATTTTTATTTATATTACAAGTATAACTAAAACATTTACTACAAAACAGTGCAAAATGTATTTTTTCGTATTAAATAAAGAATTTTGATTTGTCCGTATTTAGTTTTATTAGTTCTTCAATAATCACAGTCAAAATTATTTGATGGCACGCCTATAACTCATTAAACGTTTTTTTAGAAAAAATGGCACGTTGTCCCAAAAAGGTTCGCCACCCCTGCTCTATAGAAACTAGAGGACAGAAAATACTTGGATGTTTGGACTTTATTAACACTGATAAGAACCATTTTAGAAATTTTTAAAGAACCGGATATTGTTAGATTCATTGCAATAGAAAGGTTAAAATGGGCAGGACACCTGATACGATTGGATGACAAGAGAATCACAAAGATCTTGGTGGCCAGAGTGCGTAGTACTAATAAAAAGAGGATGATCAAGACTTGTGTGGATCAGTTGCCTAGAAAATGATCTGAAAACTATTAATGTCATTAACTGGAAAAATCAGACCAAAAACAGGACAGGCTGGAATTGAATTCTTAGAAAAGCCAAGACCCCTCTTGCGCTGTCGTTCGATTGAGGAAGGATTAAATCTAGTAATGAATTCATGAATTTTGCAATAGACCATGAGAGATTTGACAATTGTAAAGCATTTATTTATGGAGGAAGCTTTCAAAAAATAAAAAAGAATCTCAAACAAAACTACTTGCAAGTGATCTACCTCTTTGAATAATATGGTAAAAGTTTTTACTACCCATTATTTGTGCCACTGGAAATCTGAGTTAATTTAAGAATGCGACCCATAATAGAACTGAATAAAACAAAAGATGATTGAGAGGATTATGGCTCCTGGCGATACCTCTATAAAAAAAGAGCATCGAGATTCCTACCTCTTGGTGATGTAGAAACGGAATCAATCTTTGAAACATTCTTAATGAAATTTTGTTTTAAATATAATTATTTTTAGTGTAACATATTTTTTTTTACTCTGGAAATTTTTATTAATTCATGTAGAATAATACATTTTTTTATAACTGATAAAAAAAGAAAATGTTTTTGCGTGTGCTTGAATAGGAATTTTGTAGTTCACATGAGATATAGAAGAATCAATCATAATTCATTAAGATATAAAAATCCATGCCTACAATCAAAGATTGTGTAATGAAATTTTTTGCTGGAAGGATAACTATTTTTATGAGCAAAGTGAAACACCTAAAAAGGCGTGACAATTTCTTTCTGAAGGCCCCGTTTGGATGCTTACAAGGAAAATTTCGAAATAAATTTCCTATGCTCTCCATTTTATTTTTCTTTAGAAAAGCTTAGAAATTTAAAAAAACATACGAGAAGCAATCTTTCATCTTTAAGGATGTTTGATAGAATGTAAGAATTATATGAATTAATGAGTCAATGATAGTTTCATTGATTTGTTAGTTATTTATACTTCCTTGGCTCAAATAAATGTTCCTTCTACAAAATTAAATCCATTAAAAATACTTATATTTAAGGTGAAATAAAAAATTATAACTCATAACTTTTATAATCAAATTAGATGCTTCTATTCAGAAGACACACTTCACCTTGTCAAAAACACTCTTGCAAGCAAAAGTTCAACATGCTATTTGTTTATTTTTAGTTTGTTGTTTTTTCATCGACGGACCAGCCACGCTTATTTCTTTTTTTATTTAACCACACAACATATATATGAAATTTACAAGCGCAGCAAATTTTAAGTAATTTTTATTGTGAGCTTCGAGTATTATAGTCCTATATTAATGCTCACGTCTGAGTATTAAAGAGAAATTTTCTCGTCTATCTTGTTCCACAGAAAGTTCTCAACTGCCGGCACAGTGCGGCAAGGAAGAATATTTGCATTTGTGCGCATGACGTTGTCGCGCATGCGCCAACACTATTTATAATCGAAGGACAGTAAAACTACAATAACTTGAACAAAATATGACAGTTTTTGCCTGCAAATAACATTCATGTAATGTTAGTGAAAAGTGTCTGCGATTGGGTCCTTTGTTAAGGTCACGCACATTTGAAAGTTTTATTTGGATTTTTTCTCAAATTTTTTATTAAAGAAAAATTGAAAAGTTCTTGAAAGTTGGCAGATATACTTTCTCTTAGTTAAATTATTCACAGAAATCACGATTTTTATCATTTGCAATAAAAATAATTTTAAAAAAAAGGAATGGGATGACTCAATCACCCCGCGTCTGTTAATATCGAGTTAGCGCCTGCTCCCGGGTCCAATCATTTTGAAGCTTTCTCGCTTTAAATATATTAAAAAGTAACACAATCATTCTTCATCGGAATTTTATATTTTTTATTATTTAACATTAATTAAATGCTAATTATGTGAGGCTTAAAATTACAGTTCGTTTAAAACTAATCATAATATGAGCATTCATTAAAAAAAATCATTTTACATTTTTGTAAACATTGTTGCGCATTTGGGTTTACTTTCCTCACAATTCAGCTACAGTCGACTCTCGATAATTCGAAGTTGGAGGGACCAATGAAAAACTTCGAATTATCAAGAGAGTAGGAAAAAATTCTCAAAATACACGAAGAGAAGTTTTTTTTTTTCTAACACATTTAAATTTAAATCTATGTAATAAAGCAACAATTGTACATAATTTTTTAAAGTACATTTTATACAGTATAAAAATATAAAACAGAAGTTAAAAAGTCCTATATTAAAAGAATACACTTATGTCTTGAAAACAACTATTAAAACAATATACATACTATATATAATTAATCCTTTTTGTCGAAAAAATCTGTTATCTTTTTTTGTTTTAAGGCATTCAATCTAACTTTGTCAATAGATTTTTCTACAACAAATGAAGCCTGTAAAATGTCTGCATCAAAATGATTTTGAAGGAAAAAGTTGCATAGTTTGTTTAGTGACACTTAAGCTTCTGACAGAGTTACCGGAGTCAACTCCTCCGATTCGTCTTCATCACTTTCTGTATTATTGTAGTCCAAAGCCACAATTTCAGCATCAGATAGAGCTCCGCATACAGTAATGTCCGTGTCAACCAACACGTAGTCGTCAAACGTCAAATCTTGTTCTGGAAGAGCTTCCCAAAGGGATGGTTCAGCATTAAATTCAGTGAGTGTTTCGTCCACGTCAACCAGATTCGGCGAGGGGAAGCCTGACTTTTTAAAACAGCTGTGAATTGTCAAAGGAGTAACAGCTCTCCAAGCCTTGTCAATCATGATCAAAGCTGTTAAAATAGAAATAGTAGTTACATTCTGCTGATTTTCGAGGTTATCCAAAACGCTTTTAACAACTTCACGCCGATAAAAAGTTTTAAAATTATGTATGATGCCCAGGTCGAATGGCTGAAGTTTTGAGGTTGAGTTTGGAGAGAAAAGTTGAATTTCACATTTGATAAAGGTGATGCGTTATTGTGCACAGTACAGTTGTCTAAAATTAAGAGAGTATGTCGTTTCTCTCTTTTCATATCCGAGTTCAGTGAGATCAATCATTCATTAAAAGGTTCGGTGGTCATCCATGCCTTCTTGTTTGAGCGGTATTTGGTAGGGAACGAGGTTATGCCCTTGAAACACCGAGGTTTTGCAGATTTTCGTATGACGAGAGGAGTAATCTTTTCTGAGCCGTCCATGCTTACAGCCAGTAAAATAGTTAACCGCTCCTTGCTATGTTTTCCTCCATGGCATTTTTTTTTAATGTAAATGTTTTTTCTGGCAAACACTTGAAAAAGAGTCTGGTTTCATCCGTGTTGAAAATGTTACGTGGTTCGTACTCGTTTATTAGATCCGAAAGCGAGTTCTGCCACTTAGAACAAACGTTAATGTCGACACTTAAGCTTTCACTGCACATTTTTTTGAAGACTATCCCATTCCTTTTCTTAAAATTTGTAAGCCATCCCTCGCTAGCCGAAAACTCGATTCCTAATTCTTTGGCGAATGCTTTAGCCTTTTCCTTCAATAAAGAGCCACCCATCGGAATATTTTGTCCTCGACACTGTCTCATCCATGAAACTAAACACTGTTCAAGACATGGAAAATTACCTTTACTAACGCGTTTTCTCACTCTACTCGAAGATGCACTAAAGATTTTCTCTTTATTCTTCAGAATAGTGGAGAGCGAGCTCAGTGGGATTTCAAATGCTTTGGCTACATCGACCTTCCTCTCACCTTCTTCAACTGATTCTATCACTTTTTGCTTTTCAGAAATTGTTAAGCACTTGTACTTTGTAAAAGACATATCGCTCCTTTCACGTGATAAGTCGACACTGAGGTGAGGTGTAAAGTAGTGGCCCAAGGTTTATCGAAATTAACAGGTAGGAAACGTAAATCACCACAAATTTAAAATTTGGAATCTAAAATGAACACAAGGCGTATTCACAGTTCACACTCAGCTACGGTGTATACTTAATAGCAGGGATCGACAACTATGGCACGTGGAGCAACTCTTACTGGCACATTACCGCTCTTTTTTAAAAGAAATAATAGAATAAAGTTAAATCCCTGCCTCTCCTGTCTTTGCCTCGAACTTATTTATATAAAAGTTTTATTTCTCGCTTTCAATTCTCTGCCATAAAACGAATGCACAATTTGGACTGAAAATAAGTTCAGTAAAAAAACCGCTCGTGGGATAATTAGGTACAGGAAATGAATCTAATTTCATAATATTGAAGGTTCGAATTATATATATATATATCGAGAGTTTTATAGGATAACTTCGAATTATCGCGTGTTGTAGTCTGGCCAACCACAAATTTTACTTCGAAATATTGAGAGTACCAAAACGTATGGTTTTAGTTCGAAATATCAAGAGTTTTTCTAGGGGCCGAGAATATACTTCGAATTAGCGAGAGGTTCGTATTATCGAAAGTCGACTGTATTATATAAAGAACAATGTTTTATTTTTTTAAAAATGAACTCGTGCGAACAGCGGGTACTCCAGCCAATACATTTTTAATGTATCAGAGCTGCACAAGGTATTTAATAGCTAATATATTAATATTTAATTAAGAACAAGTATAATAAGTATTAGTGACTTCCAAGGACTTGTCTAGCAGAGCAATGTGGCCGCGGTAGCCGAGTGGTATAGGTATCGGATCGTGGCTTGCCTTGTCACGAGTTCGAGCCCAGTACCACTAAAGACCCGCCGTGTAGGGCAGCGATGCACGTTAAATCTGTCGAGAGCTGAAACATCCTCCCGTTGGTGTGGTGTGGTAGTTAGGAGAGGGGGGTGCCAGCTCAGGTGTCGTCCACGTCACTTGACCATGGTTCAAAATTACGTGGTCCGTCGCCAAAAGCCCTCGTGCAGCTGAACAGTGCGACGTTAATATTCAATCAATCAATCAATCAATCAATCAGCAGAGCAAAGTTTTTCGAAGGAAGGCTTATGATTGGAAATTGACACTCTTTTTCTATATTTAGCTGAGATATATATTTTTTTCTTTAAAGCAGCCACTGCATTTTGTAATCTGTTCCAATTTAAAAATTAGAGAAAGAAAAATAGCATAATAATTATCCTACTATTTAAAAGAAATTTACTCTTGTAATATATATTACTTAAATTAACTTACTTATATTATTAAATTAACATACACACAAAATTTAATATACTTATCTTATTAATTTGTACGGTTTATAAGTAAGATCATATTGTGTAGCTTTAGCGTCAAAATGCATTATTATTGCATTCAATACATTATTAATGTATAAGGGGGATGCGATAAAAATTATGATTGAAAAGTGGGTCGCCAGTATTGCAAATTTGAGAAGCACTGTCTTAGATGAAAATGGCTGGAAGAAATATACGTAAATTAACAGTTACTGAGGCCCTCGAATATACGCGCAATTGTCAGAAAATGAATCCGAAAACGGCAATGATGAAGAAATTGTTTTCAGCGATGATGATGAATATGTGCCTCTAGATGAAGAAAATATTTCCTCGGATGAACCGTATCTAATTTTCCTGTACAATGTACTAGCTGAAAAACCACTTTGGGGAAGAAAAAACAATGTGTAAATAACAGTAAAATGTTATCAGATTCAAATCCAGATGAAATGAACTCTGGAACTTTTGTTACAAATGATGGAACGTGTTGGAAAAGCATCACCTCTGGAAAGTTGTATGAGGGGAAGAATGGCTGAACATGTTTTCAATGAAAAGAGTGGCCCAGCCAGTTATGCCGAGCAAAATATTGAAAATAGCTATAAAATTAATTTATGGAGACTACTTATAGATGAGCCTATGCTTCGTCATATCAAAAATTGTACAGAGAAAGAAGCTCAACAGCAACTGGGAAAAAATGAATGGTCAACAACTTGAGGCGAAATAGATGCTTTTATATCAATTTTGTATGTTACGGTGCAAATAATCTAGAGCTTGATAGTCTGTGGTCTATCGTTTGGGGTTCACCTTTTTCCCGCTATACTATGGCGAGAGATAGATTCAGAGAACTTATGAAATTTCTGCGATTCGACAAAAAAACTGCAAAAAAAAAAGAGAAAGAAACAAGCCTTACAGTAGTCGTATATGATGCGTAACATCTGACATGTTATCGTGGTAATTATGCAATAGTAACTTAAATCCTGAAAAAAATGAATCAAGTATGATTGGAAATAATTTTGTATCAAATAATTAAATCTTTGATGAAAATTGTATTTATTTAACAATTACAAGGAGTAATGCAATGTTTTATCAAAAATATTTATTCTTGTTCGATTTGGGGAAAAGTGGATTTAATAGACTTTAAAATGGACAGACAGGGATTTTGGTGGCCATATATATTTCTATGCGAGGGTAGTAGAAAGACACCATCAAGCAAATTGGACCCCTATGCAAGGGTAGCAAAGGCATACCATTACGTGTGGTCATTGGTCAAATCAAAAAGCGCACGCTTACGCCACTTCCTGTTACGAATTTCCGTCCCTTTTCAAGAAAATCACCCCGACAAATATTTGGAAAGGGAGATGTTACACATCAAAAACCCATGCAGAGAGCAATAGAAAAATAGTTAGTTGATATTTTATTCTGGAGCTGATAAATAAGTTTGGTAATTTATTGCCCTCACCCAGCTAAATGAACCCTAATTGTGTGTTATCTGTTACTTTTTCTCAAAAGTATATTTGTAACTATCAGTCCAGTCTCAAGAAAGTTTTTTTTTATTTAGAGCATACATGATTGCAACAATTTTTTAATGATTTGGTTATGGAAATCGACCATTGGAATTATTTCACGAATGAAAATTAATTGCTTAGGTCTATTTTAATATTTGCAAAACAATACTTAAAATGATACACAAATAGTTCTAATTTTTTTAGAGAAATTTTGTAGGAGGAATAAAAAATGTATGACTTAATTGCTTGAAGAATTAATGTATGATGATTTTAAGACACAATAAAGAAAAAAAGTATTAAACTGTTAACACAAAACTAGAATAAGGGCTGCTATCCAGTGAAACTGATAAGTTCCCATAGTAACAGACCCTAAACTGAACTCAGTGGCACAACGGCCCATGAGGACCAAGGCCATCTTACCTCAGTTTATGTGACCTTAGGTGCTGGAGTGCATGTGCAGATGTTTCGGTCAAGTGGTCCGCCTGACATGAAACCCCAGTGTTCAGTTCTCAAGTTAGCTTGGTACTCCTTTATAGACCCACTGAAGGGATGAAAAGCTGCGTCAACCTTACCCAGCATGGGATTTTAACCCAGGAACTGTGGTGTGGAAGGGCGATACACTACCTCTTAGCAACTAGGCTTCCTACCAACACTTTTAAAAGCATCTTAATGGATTGGAATTAATTTTTGAATTTATGTGACTTGCCAACTATGCTCATCATTCAATTTAACAGATATAGGAGGAGAATCCATATTCCAATTTTTTTTAATAGGAATTCTTTACCTTATGCACCCTATCCTGCACAAATTGGCTAGTCTCAACAGCAGGAGCATAGCTACCACCGTATCAATGATATGTTGCCCCAACATGTAATATTTTGACACATTCAAATAAGTTTTATTAATGCAATCATTTGTTTATTTTCCAAAAACAGGGCCCTAAGGAATTCTGATACAGGGCCCAATCAGGACTAGCTACATCAGTTCTCGACAGTTACATTTAATTTTGCATGACATTTTGTCTGTTGTTGCTTATTTTTTCTCTAAAAAATTTTAAGATTATGCAAGAAAACAGCATGATTCATAAAAAATATTCTTGATACAATCCCTAATCTAACGCCAACAAAGGAATGAAAATTTAATTATTTTACACAAGGACAGGAGTGGTTGCTTTCCCCTTATCACCATACCTACCTGAAACTAAATGAGTATACTTTTTTCAACAAATCAAAAGCAATTTGTTCTGTTTCGATTGAAATAAAAACTTAATAAAATAAAATAAGTTAAAAAATAAATATTATTATATTAACCAGGATAAAATTTTTTTACTAAACATGCAAAATAAGTATATATTTTAGCTAAAATTTCAAAATATATTTTACTGATGAAAAAATATAAATAAATTATTCTGCACACACATACCATTCAAGCATAGTATTTAATTCAATAAAGTTTTAATACATTCAAATGTATTTTAAATCAGCACAGAAATAAATTTGAGATTACATTTCACTAATAGAAAGAGTTTGAGAGGTAAATTTATATGATGATTGTAATAAATATACAGAAAATGAGATCAGAAAAAATGTTTTGTATGAATTATAAGTACTTTTAAAAACATGCGATACTTGGAAAAATGGCAGCCCATCCTGAAGTAAGCTAAAAATACTAGTTTTCTTACAAGTATACTTACTAAAACATATATAATAATTTGTAATTAATTTAATATAAAATATAGTACTTAAATATATAAGGGTTGCTTATCATTGCTACATACAACTATGAAAGAGCAAAATTAAAAGAAATTAGGAATTCAATACTGCTTTTTAAACATTAGAACTATTCCACCCTTATACTTCGAGAATTAGACAATGTTTTCGATTTCCTTTTTTTATACAATGCAATAGCAATATAAAAAATATTAGTGACCTAAACATTCAAGCTGCTTGATTTTACAAAAGTAATCCCCAGTACTTGGGAAAAGTGGGGGACAACAATTTTAGTATGACAATTACCCATTCATTAGCAGATTAAACTTTTCTGCAGTACAAAGAAATATTTATAATAACATAGCTAGACTTTTTTTACTTTGACATATTTGTAATTAAAAACAACTATATGTACATACAGAAATAGATACATGTTAATTCCATGCCATTAACAAATTTTTGTTTGTACCAGAATATATTCCCATAGCATAAAATTGCTGACATGCAATTAACCTTTGGCAATATATTGTTAACACATTTCATATCAAAAACATGTTTTTGCAGTGAATCACTTAAATCAGTCATGTCACAGAATGCATTTAATATTATGCTGACAAGGGTATTGTATAAACCAAAAAAGTTATTGATTTATTATGATTTTATTGAAAGGCCAGACTCACACAATACACAAGTAAAGTGTTAACGTGTAAGCACCCAAAAATATTTTACAAAAATAAATTTGTTTTCCTTGAATTAACTGGCCCTTTTCCAGCTGACTAATATATACCACAAAACAAAACTTTCTGTACCAATTGAAATTTTAAATATGCTGATGTATTAGAAAAAAATCTAAAATTTTATTTAAGTTCATTATGTAAAGTACCAGTGATTATATATAATAATAACACTTTATTTGCAGCAGTTTAATACATTTTACTAATATCGACTAATGTCTCTGTCTAAATTACATAGAAATTTATTAACAAAATATATTACTTTATAAATTTTAAAAATGTATGTGCTTTACAAATGATTTTCTACTTAAAAAAATATTACTTTTGTCATTGATAAAACAGCAGAAAATGTAATGAAATGTTCATATATATTTTACTATTTAATTTCCTTTAATTTAAAAAAAATATAAAAGTTACTTAAGCCACATAAAAAAAACAAATTACTGCAAATGATTAAGACATATTTGAAAAAATACAATATTTACATTGTTTGAGAGATGAGAAAAAGTTCTTATGCTTCACAATTCAGATTTGAAGTTTATTTCGATATTTTTGTCTCTCTATCCATTTTACAGAAGGCATAAAAAGGCAAGCGTGAAAATTTCAAAAACTGCAGCTATTCTTTTTGATGAATACGCAAATGACGATTCAGGTTACTAATTTGCGAGAAAGCCTTCTCACAAATTTCACAAGGAAAAGGCTTTTGTTTATTATGAATAAGCATATGTACCTTTAAAGAATCATTGGCAGTGAAAGCCTTCTTGCAAATTTCACAAACATAAGGCCTTTCATTAGTATGAATACGGAAATGTTTTTTTAAAGAATTGTTACATGAGTAAGCCTTTTTGCAAATTTCGCAAGCATAAGGCTTTTCATTGGTATGAGTACGCAAGTGTTTTTTTAAATGAGAACTTTCAGCGAAAGCCTTCATGCATATTTCACAAACATAAGGTTTTTCATTTGTATGAATCCGTGAATGTCTTCTTAAATTGTCATTAACAGAGAAAGCCTTCTTGCAGATTATACATACATAAGGCTTTTCATTGGTATGAACCCGCATATGCTTTTGTAAGATATCATTAACAGAAAAACCCTTTTTGCAAATATTGCATATATAAGGTTTTTCATTCATATGAATGCGCAAATGTATTTTTAAATTATAATTTCGAGAAAAGTCTTTCTTGCAAATTTCACAAGTAAAAGACATTTAGCAGACAAAGATCTACATTCACTTCCTTTCAAAAAAGTTATAGTTTTGTCACAAAAAAGACCTTTTTTTTATCAATATGAATACGTAAATATGCATTCAAGATGCAGCAATGATCAAACACACTGGTTACAAAAATCACAAAATAAGTACAAATGTTTATGTATATATTTTTGACGAAATGATTTATTTCAAAATTTAGCGATTACGATGTATTCTGTGAATGAACGCACTGGTGGTGCATTAAAATGTACTTCAAAATGTGAACGACGATGTTTATATCACAAATATACTTTCTTTTTTCTTTTCGATTAAATTATAAAACGTCTGTGAAAAAACCTAGTTAAAGAAAATGGTGATTGACATTTATGAAATTTCTTTACATTCTGATGAGTTTTCTTCGATTGGTGAAAATATTTTCCGAGTACTTGGGAACGAAACTACTTTTCTTTGACATGAATTCGATTCAGCAGATTTCCCAAATGTAGCAACAATTCCATCCATACATAAAAAAATAAACAAATTGAATTATGCTTCCAATAACTTTCGCAAGCGAGAAAAAGTATTTTTCATTACTGAACAACAAACCCGATTATCAGCAGAAAAATACAAACACAGCTCAGAGTTGCCATACACTTATAGAGAAAAGTAGCACGAAAAGGGGGGGGGAGTAGCATACCGTTTTTTACGTGCAATTTAATTTTGTAAAACTGTTTTAAAAAATACGTTAAAATGCTTTAGTTATTTAATTAATTTAATATAAATTCAAATTCTTCTTCCTCAGTATCATGAACTGCTGTGTCTTTTTTAATAAATTTCTGAATTATATCACATTTGTGGCGATGGAATAAAATCAACGCAGCAAGAGAGTCCCTCGCTCTTCCAAAATCATTTTGATTCTGAGAATTGAATCCACCAGTTCGAGGCACACATTCGATTTGTCTTTGTTGACATCACTCTAGAAAATGCCCTTTCTACAGTGGCATTACTTATTAGTAGGCTGTAAAATTTTAAAGCAAATATAGCTAAATCTCATACAAATGGATTTCCAGCTGCGTCTTTTATATTAAAAATGTGAGACCAAAGTAATGCCCATCATTTGAAAGCTGAGATTCTGAAGGAAAAACATCTTTCAACTGTATGTTAAAACTCTATCTCCATTGATTATCCAGAACATCCAATTTAGATTGGTCTACTAATTCTAAAGGTAGATCGGAAAAAGATGCATGATTTGAATTAAAAAAATCTCTCTCTCTCAGGGGGAAAATTCATTTCCTTTTTTTAAAGTTACGTAATTTGAAGGGATTCGATTTAAAAGTTGCTCACATGATCTTGAGAAAATTATGACATCTTTGATACATTTCTTTTGTAGATTTTGGAGAAATTATTTTACTTTTGTTTGTCAGTTTATTTTAAAATACATATCCAAAATCATCTTCTTCAATTGGCAAGTAAAGGCTTATTAAACTCGACTGAACTTCGAGATTTACACATTTAGGTAAAATTTTCTTTTTAGAAGAAAGGGTAAAATCTTCTATTTCTTTCAGCAATTTGCAATGGTCAGCATGATCTCTTTGAAAGAGCAAATTAATCTGCTAAAATTTGTAAAACAAATGTGAAATATAACTCATTTACCGGATACGAATACATTTTGTAAAGCTCTGTTGCGATGTATTTGTCACACACTGAGAAAGCAAACTGAAAATGAATATGGCCGTTGGTCCCAGTTGTTAAGGATTATTTTGATGCAATTGGTTCTTGCTAGCCATCTGGTTGAAGAAAGTGGAGAGCCAATTGTATTGGAACCTTTCCTCCTTTTAATGTTTTATATGTGTCTTATCATTTGATCTCTTCATATAAGATTTTCTTTTTAAGGGGGACTGCCAAATGTACTGAAATGGTTAGGGTACTTTTGCACAATGAAATCACATTATTCAGGCGTAAAACTTTTGCTGAGAACGCAAATTACTCATATAAATCCGCCTTGAAATGTATAAATATCAGAAATAGTCTAGAAAATTTTAAAATTACGAAAAATACACATATCCCTGCTTCCAAAATTTTCTGACGCCATATTTGGCAAACTTTATTACAAAATCTGCAGATGGCACCACATGTATGCAATCTACGTACAAAAGTTTTAAAACATTACTTTAGAGCAAAATTACCGCATAAACTGCTTAAATACACATTAATATTACTATATTTTATGAAAAAGAATATTTTGCTACATGAATAATGACTTTAATCACTTCAGAAACACTAATTCTGCTTTTTTTACATGAAAAGGGGGAGGAGGGGAATAAAGTAACCCTAAACGTCAAGAAACCACTTTCCATGACATCCTTTCGAAAAGGCAACGGTCAAGTGACCTTGAGATCAGCTGACTGTTAGTTTTTGCTTAAATTTTAGAATGGCCAGAAAAAGGAGAACTGCTTGCACAGACACAGCTGTGGAATGAGGAGGGGGGAATCTATTTTTAGCACTGATAGTAGGGTTTTTCTGAGAAAGTGGTCTTCAAACTTTTTCTACTCACAGAATATCAAGAACACGGGTGGCCCATCTTTTTGGAAAGAGTGCCACAATTTGATAAAAAATAATTTTGAGTGCCGCTTCCAACATTTCCATCAAACAAATATGGAAACGTAAAAAAATGTTACTTATAGGCTTATTCTGGAATTTTCACACAAATAGCACATTTTTTTTAATGCAAGAAATTTAAAAATAAGATGAAGAGCAAATTTAGGTTTTATTGTTAATAAACTTTTTACAGGTTCAATTCAATTAAGTAAGGTACAAAATAAAAATGAGTAACTTGAAACATTTAATTTTAAATAATTATTAAGCAGTTAGTATTTACTTAATATGGCTTTTGTGAATTACTCTTTTTTTTTTACCAAGTCATCTTTATTAGGATTAACTTTTGCAGATGATAACAAAATTAGGTTATTATAGGTGCACATCAGCTAGTTATATGAGTAATATTTATTTTATTATGTTCATAGCAGAAAACATTTATTCACACACACACACACACACACAAACATATTTTGATCCAAATTTTGAGACTTTTGTCTGAGACAACCCCACTTCAATAAAATTGTAGAAAATTATTTATTATTATGTATTCAAATTTCTTTTAGTTTTTCAGCATGTCTTCGCGTGTCTCCGTTACAACTCCACCCTGCCATGGGTGGACCACCACTACCCTAAAACTAGAAGGTCTTTTTGTGGAACCCCTAGAACTAGTAAGTATTTTTGTCGAACCCTATTCCACACACACTTTTTTGTAAAAGCAATTTTAAAAAGTATCGCATGGATTATTAAAAATTTTAATCTACTCTTTTAATATAATTTACTAATTAATAATATTAATCTGTGATCCAGGTTTCACCCACCCATGCATTATGCTAAGTAATTAGAATGTGTGCTTGATTTTTTCACACAAACCGTCGGAAGTCTAAGCCCATTGAAATTAACTCAGTGCTTCTCAAACTTTCAATACTGGCGCCCCCCATATCAATCACAATTTTTATCGCGCCCCCCTTATACATTAATAATGTACTGAATGCAATAATAATGTACTTTTTTTACGCTAAAGCAATAATCTTAATTATATACCGTACAAATTCATGACATAAGTATTAAATTTTGTGTATGTTGCTTTTAAGCAAAAAAATATTAAGTAATAGGATAATTATTATGTTACTTTTCCTTTCTCTAATTTTTAAATTGGAACATATTGCAAAATGAGGTGGCTGCTTAGAAGACAAAATATTGATATCAGCTTTTTTTAGAAAGAACTCAGTGGGTCAATTTCTAATCATAAGCATTCCTTTGAAAAATTTGCTGTGTAAGACAAGCCCATGGAAGTCGCTAATACTTATTAAACTTGTTCTTAATTTAGCATTAATTAATTAGTTATAAAACATTCTGTGCAGCACTGATACATTAAAAGTATACCGGCTGAAGTACCCGCTCTTTGCACGAGTTCATTTATAAGAAAATAAAATATTATTGATATAATCGCTGAATTTTAAGGAGAGTAAAGCCAAATACGCAACAATGTTTACAAAAATGTAAAATGATTTTTTTAAATCGTTGCTCAAATTATAATTAGTTTTAAGTGAACTGTAATTTTAAGCCTCACAGAATTAGGATTTAGAATTGTGTGTGTGTGTGTGTGTGTGTGTGTGATGTTGAATAATGAACTATAATATAAAATTCCGATGAAAAATAATTGTATTATTTTTAATATTTAAAGTGAAAAGACTTCAACATGTTTTAAACCTGGAGGAGGCACGCACTCGATACTAATGGTCGAGTGGGGTTATTGAACCACCCCAATCTTTTTTTTTATAATTATTTTTATAGTACACAATAAAAATCGTAATTCCAGTGAATAATTTAATTAAGAGAAAATATACTCACCTACTTTCAAGAACACAGAAAATATTTTGGAAAAAAAGTTATGACACCGGGAACTCAGTCAAAACAAGTACCTTAAGATTGTAAATAAACGTTTGTCACTCCCCAAAAAGAGGGAGATATGTGGCAAATATATTTTAGTTCACACGTTAAGACTGTCAAACAGGAGGATAGTGTGTCAGAACCATTGGTAACAATTAAACAGTTTTGCCAGAATTACCGATTTCGTCACTCTGTGCTCGGCGTGACAGCTCCGGAATAAAAGTGTATTTATTACAATATGGATGTTCAAAAAAAATTATGTAAAACGTTTTTCATTATGCTTTTTTATATGTTTGGGAATAAATCATAGAAATAAATCTTGGACAAGTAATCCTTCAAAGAGCTAGCTCTCTGTGCTTTTCCATAAATCATAAAAATATTTTACAAGAAAAAAATCGCAGCAGAAATAGTTTATTTGCAACTTCCCAAAATGAAAAAACAAATACACATAAGAGCAGGGACGTATCTAACCGTACAAATAAGTTCGAAGGTCAAACTGCAGGAACTACATTCTGCAGCCTACAGCTGATGACAATAATATAACAGTGATGAATATTTCATCTTCCTAAAGTTTTTTTTCGATTATGGGTCTGGGTTTTGTTTTTTCTCATTTTGGTTTGAAAAGAAACCGTAATAAAAGTAGAAGCTTTAATTTTTTTATGACGTAATATCGCAGATATATAAATTATATCAGTGTAAATGTGTATTTTTTTATTATGTCAGAAAGTATTTTGTTTTACTCATTCCAGTAAATAAATTTTTTTTAATCTTTTATTTTCGATGTGCTCGCGCCCCCCTTGTACGTTTATCGCGCCCCCCCAGGGGGGCGCGCCCCACAGTTTGAGAAACACTGAATTAACTGCAATTGCATTACATATTCTGAGCTTAATTCATTTCTATATTTTGCTTTTGCAAGACATCGTACTAACGAGTATACAATTATCTCGTGGAGAACCCGGGATAGTAAACAATAAAATTTTTACAATCTATTAGGTAATATATATAAATAAAACACACTTTAATACATCTTTTATTATATTATAATAAAAGTTTAAAAAGTATTGCAAAATAAAGTTATTATGTTGAAATAAAATTTTCAGTTTCTTAAGGACAAGAATGAGCTTTAAATTCTTGTGGGGATACAAACTTCATAGAGAACCTGAATACATTTTGCACACACGTTTATAATTTTTTTTTCGATTTATTTACTGTGACTCGTGGAATCCATGGAAATGTATCGTGGAACTCCAGGGTTCCGTTGAACACAGTTTGGAGACTACTGTTGTGGTGTGTATACGTTCTTAGTGAGTGAAAAATCCGGAATGGTCATTTGATGTTTAACTTTGCTCTACAAAGTAACAAGAGGGCTATTGATCACAAACCTCCTAATTTTGAGCCTTGGTCGAATGACGAGGAGGACACCTAAGCTCGAAACCCTCTTTCCTAACTACCACATCAGCGGGAGGAATGGCCTAATCTACACGGAGTGTCTTTAGTGGCAGCAGGACTCGAGCCCACGACACTCCAGCAACGAGCTCGTGACCATAACTACTAAGCTACCGTGGCCATCAGGCATAGCAAAAACTCTAGTGAAAAGGTTAAGAGAGTTAGAATTAGATATGAATTGTCGGCATGTGACAAAAGGGTAGCAATATGAAACGGAAATATAAAGGTGTATGATCTAGAAAAATTGCTATAAACCTATCACCTTGCCTATCATCTTTTAATTTTTTAGTTTGTGATGTCACTTCCAGTAATATGTACTATAAAAATTGGGAGTAGATATTTCTATGTTTATTTTCTGCATCTACAAGTATGGAAAATTCTACAAAAGCATTTCTCTAAGACAATCTTGCGATACCCGCTGAGAAGCTAAAATAAATTCGGTTAAAGCAGTGTATGCACAATTTGAACAAACTCGTAACAACCTAGAAGAATTCATTAATGCAAATGATTATACAGCGGTATCTGAAACTAAAAATTAATTGGATTCAATACAAGAAATGCCAATCATTTTGTTTAATAGTATTGTTTGCAATTTGTCCAAAATTGGCACTATCAATGAACTCATAATCAAGTGACGAGGACGACACCTGAGCTATCCCCCGTCCTGTACTAACTTCCACACCTCACCAACTGGAGGAGGTTTGAACATAGACATGTGGCAGCGGTTGCCGAGGGGTTAAAGTAACGGATCGTGGCTGGCCTTGTCACGAGTTCGAACCCAGTACCACGAAAAACCCGCCATGTATGGAAGCGATGCACGTTAAAATTGTCGAGAGCTCAAACGTCCTCCCGTTATTCTGGTGTGGTGAGGTCGTTAGGAGAGAGGTGGTGCCAGATCAGGTGTCGTCCACGTCACTTGACCATGGTTCAAAATTACATGGTCCGTCACCCAAAGCCCTCGTGTAGCTGTACAGTGCGACGTTAATATGCACTCACTCACTATTCATCATTCCTGTGTACGCCGAGATTCGAATCATGACGCATTCCTAGAATTCTGAATTACATCGTTGATAAAAGTGTCGCATAACAATACACTTGACATATTCTATGTTGTACATGTAAATGAAAATATAAGTTTTAAGTCACATACTGTCATTGATTTTAGTAACAATAATAATAATTTGATGTTAATACCATTAGATAAGAATAAGAGATTAGCTTCTATATAATATATAATTGTAGGTTCAAACGATTTTTGTCTCAAAGAAAAATTATAAGCTCCTTTCCTAATTCATTTCAAACACATTGTTTAATTTTTACGCATGTGTGTGTATTCATTTAATGTAGTAACTCAGAAAAAAGGCTACATTATGTGGTATTCTGTTTAAGAAAATGTAGAGGGTAGAAATAAATTGTACTTAACTTTGTATTTCTGAATTGCCTTATAGGAAACTCTCATCAAGAACATAATAAGTTTCGATACAAGTCTTTAAAAAGAAATTGTCATTTTTTTTTTTTTTTTGTGAAAATGGTCATTAGAGAACTTTTTCATAAATTGTTATTATCTTTTTTAACCACATTTCCATTTCTTATTTTATAAATTAATGTTATTATTTCTGGTATTTATGAAAATACGACAAAATTATGTACTAAGAATTCCATTTTAGACGACATAAACTGGTTAGGGAAGCAACTGAAGACAAAAAAAGTATCTGGTGTCTTCCTCTTGGTCCCGCCACAATGGAGGGGGAAGGGAAAGAAGCCCAATCTATAGTTTTTACGACTGCTTGTCCCGTTTGCCCTTCTTCACTGTTCAAAGACGAATATTGCTCATCATACATTTTGCAAGAAAAAACGTGTGCATTCTAACTGTTGATGTGTTTCCTTTAGCTGTTTGTAAAGGTAATTTCTACTCCTCCCAAAGAATTTTTTTCTTCTTTTTTGTCATCCCAAAGAATCAGCTCGTTGGCTTCTTCATATTTTTAAAATACAATAATTTGTATTGATTTATAAAAGAGAGTTACTATGTTAATTAAATATGTTCAATGAACGCACAATTCAAAAATTATTAGTAACATAAAAATACATATACTAATAATGGCTAAAATCTGCTTACAACAAAGTGTTGTTTTATCCATCAGTATATAATTTTCATTAATTCAAGTGATTAATTTACATTTATTGAAAGTATGTAATGTATATGTATATATATACTAGTTTATTTTATTTAAAAGACCAATTTTAAAAATGAAACTTTATAAACAATTAATTTAAATCCTTTTTCTTAGGCATGATCCATAAAAAGATAATTACATACTTATCAAAAAATTAAACCTTAATCACAGAACAGCTAACCATGAATTGCAGTACCAATAGTGTCAAAGTGATGTATGACAGATTTATTCTCGGCTGCATATGTAAATTTAAATTCAAGATTTGATTCATTCAGTTATTGATTTTAGTAACAGCAATAATAATGATTTATTATTAATACCATTACATTTCAGTCAGAGATTAGCTCCTATATGATATAATTATAGGTTAAAACGATTTTTGTGTCGCATAGAAAATTACAAGCTATTTTACAACCTTCTTCAGTTGGAAAAAAACGTATTAAAACATTAGAGATTTACAGACATTATTAGTTTCTGTTTTATGCCTTTGCAAATTTTAAATGTGTTTTTCTCAGATTTTCATTTGGGAAGATATGAAAGAGTATTCTATTCAATAAAAATTTTTTTCTGTTCAAGATAATTTTGAAATTTTTTGAGAAGATTATATATATATATATATATATATTATATATATATATATATTATATATATATATATATTATATATATATATATATATATATATATATATATATATATATATATATATATATATATATATATATATATATATTATACTAGCTGTACCCTGCCACGCGTTGCTGTGGCTCAGTCTTGTTTAACAGAAAAGACATATTTTCAGTATGTTAAATAATTTGCATTGCACGTATGATCTTTTATAAAAAAAATGTATAAATATATATACGAAAAACTTTTTCCTAAACTGATATTTATAATTTGTTAACCAAATGCTTGAAGTTATTACAGCTTATTTTTTGTCCTTATGTCATGTTATGAACCTAAATTTATTTACATTGTCTTTAAAGTGGCGACCTTAAGTTTGAAGATAAATTTTAAATGGCTCCACTCTAGATTCATTGAAGGAATTGGGTTAGTTTTACAATGCTTATGGATATTTTTATTAAATCAGAAGTGTGTTCACAAATGCACATTTATCCAAACAATGTCCCTTGGAAACATGAATTGTATTTCCTGATGTCATATAGGAAATGTTTTGATTCCGCAGTATATCTAGCAAGCAAAATTTGTAATGGCTCTGTTCTCTGAGTTGAGGCAGTTTAATTTTTTCAGTGGTACAAAACATTCCTTTGGTTTCTCCCTTAAATTCCAGAACATTGCAATAAGGATACACTTCCATCATTGTGTAAATGAGAACATGCTGCCTGAACCTAGAGTCTTCCACTGGGTTGTACTGGAATGCAAGTTGACTGTTATTGTGTGATTGCTCACCACAAAGTCATGTTTGACGCAGATGTGCTGTTTTTGGTTAACATCTTTCTGATGTAAAACACGAATGATGTGCTTGCAAATGAGCTTCCTCAAGTCTGGCTGCATGTTGCTTTGCTGCGCCCTCAGCCTGTGTTTGTGACATTCTTTGTCTGCTTTTCTCGTTTGCTGATATCCATTCTTTCTCAGTTTGATGTGCAAATACACTCATTGTAGTACTTTTGCCTTGCAAGTATGACAACCTAAGTTTGATTTCCTGCAAGGCATTATTTTTATCTAGTGAAGCCAATTGACTGCACTTAAAAAGAAAAAAAATTCAAACAACGCATATAAAATTTCTTAAAAACTTAAAATTACACTTAAAAAGAAAAGAAAATTAAAACAAAAACATAAAAAATTTCAAAACATGAAAAAAAAAAAGAAAAATCAGAAACAAAAAGAAAAGGAAAAAATAAAAAATGCTAATGAAATATTTAACTTTAAACGTGCATCAATTGACACAGCTAAAATTCAATGCAATGAAAGGCTGAAGGTATTTTTAATCGAATACGCCAGGAAAATTCCAATATAAACACGGATTTTGCAACAGAAAACTACGACAAAGTGTTGATAATGATGGGAGTATTTTTGCAATTCACAATTCAATTAGTATTAGCAATTGTTATCAACAAAGTTAAGGGCCTATCTTAAAAACAGAGTGGCTTATATCTAGACAGACATCTTTTCACATGGAAAATTATTTGTTATCTGTGTACTTAAATATTAGCATCACCACAGCCAAATTACCGCTATGCAAATCGCAACATTTTCCCTCCATTTCTTTTTTCATAAAAAAATGTTAGTATCTTTATTGTTTAGATATTAAGGTACAATATACATGGCACCAATTTTGTTACAGTGATGCTAATACATAATTACTGATGTGTGTTACAGAGCAGCAGTCACCAATTGGTGATGCATGAAAATTTTTGGATGGTATGCAGAAAAATTGGGAAATTATTTATACTTTTATGAAGATTCAGTTTAAAAAAAGATGAACAAAACAACATATTACGGAACACGACTTATTCTTTACTAAAAGCTTTTAGTTACTGAAATAACTAAAAAAAAACATAATTTCTGAGGTTAGCGATTATTGGTAACCTCAAACATTTTTTGGAAAATTGTAGGCAAAACACTTCAGTTTGTTGATTGTTGCTTTTCATGAAGCTTATTTGGTTCACTCTAGAAGAGGCCACACCCTTGGCGCGAATTACTTCGGTTGGCGATAATTGCGCCGTCTCGGTAACCCTACTTTTAAACACTACATACGACAACCCTAACTATTTCTAGCATTTTCATATTTTGTGGGCGCGCATTTCGAATTTCATTTTGTTGTTGGTCTCCGGGCTGGTTGCGTGTGTGAGGGAATCTACTTTAGAATTTTTTACTTTGTTAAATGCAAAAGGCAAGAAAGAATTGATTGAATGGTGTATGAAGGAAGGATTGATTGCTTCGAGTTATGAATGTCCTAAATGTAATGATCAGCATGATGTAACATGGTCGGCAATAAAAACTTTCTTCAAAATTGTGCCAGCCACGCCGAATGTATGTTCGACCATTACCTTGCAGAATAAATATGGCGGCGTTCACACGATCATTCGCTTAGCGATGAGACCTTTAAGACTTTTTAAAAATTTGTTGTTACACTGTCCCCTCCACTCGGAAGAGATCAGCAGTAAGAAAGTAAGCGCTGTTTTTATATTTTTTATCTCAAATGTTTAATTTCTGTATTGCTTACATATATTTTCATTATGCATCCACCTTATCCCGCTATATTTCCTTGCCACCATTGTCGCTTTCGCTTTTCACCATCTTGTTCTGGCTCTGGCGCCTTTTTTGGTTTGTCGGCAAGGGTGTGGGCTCTCCTAGAATTTTACCGCTTATTTTCAGGGCATAGAAGATTAAATAAAGACGCAAATACAGCTATAGTGCTCCACCACATAGAGGTCAATCCTATTAGTGAAACGCTAATTATAAAGTTATACATTAAGTGGTTCATGAAGTGTTGAAAAATGGCAACTACTGCTCTAAAGCAGGCACAGCAGACAATTTCTGTATATATACAGACAATGAAGCAACACAAAATGTCTACTCATAAGCATTGTAAAATTAACCCTTTCACCTCAAGAAGAGTCATTTAATTTGTTTTCAAACTAGGCACCTCTTCTATGGAGACAATGCAAATAATTTTAGATTCATACCATAATAACTTGGGAGTATTCTGTTAACAAATTACAAATGAAATAAATCTGTTTAGAAAAGTTTTGTTAATGTACATTTCCACATTTTTTTATTAAAAAAAATCATACCTCAAGTGCAAGCAGTTAAAGATATTAGAAATTTGTACTTTCTCTTTTCTTTCTTTTTAACCAGACTGAGCCACAGGAAAACATGATTGTGACAGCTAGCTAGCTATAACAAACTTAAATGATAAAAAGCTATCAAAAACCAATTATTAACAACAAATTATCATTTTGATAAAATCACCAAAAAAAGTTGCAAACAAAGGTTCTTGGGTACCGTTGCAACTATATCAACCCTGATTTTGTTCGCATCATACACGGTGAATTGGCAATTAAGTGCTAATGTTGCCAATATGGTTGCGATAATACATAAATATCAAAACAAACACAAAATATACATCAGAAAATCTTAATTTTTCCATTTATATTTCACAGTAACACCAAATAAAATTTTGAAATTACACAAAATAGATATTTCGTGAGTCTAAAGTTATTGCCCCAACTATTAAAAACTACAATAACTATTTCGTGGAAAAATTCACTACCAAGTGCAAAAAAGTATTATTATTGTGCACAAACAGGCATAGAATGTTCTTCCCTTCTTGAATGCATATTGCAGTATTTGGCGATGTCATTTGATTTTAGGTAAATGGCCGACTAAAGAAAAAATATAAGTACTATAAAAAAACTATATATTAATTTAATTTAGATTCATTGCAGAAAGATAAAATACTGTAAAGTCCAGCATATAATGCACACCCATACTTTCAAGCTGCAAGTTTTAAATTTTAGGTATATTCGCTATATAATGTGCACCCCCTTTTTACGAAGAAACCTGAAATGTACAAATGCAATGCTGTTATGTTTAGTAGCGATTTATTCAAGGTGTTTATCTAAGAAATAGTAAAAATAGTATACTTTTAGAACTACCACCTTTTAAGTTCAATAAGAATGCCATGTCTTTTAAATAAATAAAATTTCGTAATATTTAGAAGTTTAACTTTTTTCTGCTCATTTATTTTTTAATTTTTAAAGATCTCATTTTTATACCCAGCGTATAACTCACACCTGTAAATTTCGATCTTATTTTTTGTGTGTTCAAAGTGCGCGTTATAAGCCGGATTTTACGGTAGGTGGAAGATTTTAATCGGTATACTACTCGTAAACACGTACATAGTGTACAGAATTAAATTTAGTATTTTATATATAAAAATTATCCAAAGTAAATATTCTGTGCTTAAAAATAAATTGAAAAATGATATACAATATGAACAGTAATTGATATAAAAAGAGCTGAACTATCTTTATCAACGCGAAAGTAAAATTTGAAAAAATAATTACAATCTTATGACAACCTGCTTCCTCAACATGTATTTGAGCCCTCTGTCTGTTTTGCTCATTCACTGATGCTTACTCTAATTTGATCAGCATTTATCCCTCGCACTGCGTTTGCTTGGCCAGTATGATGACCTAAGTTCGAGTTTCTGCAATACAATTTTATGTACTCAAGCCGATTGACTGCAGTTATAGTGAAGGTTTAAAGAAAAACATATGAAATTACAAAACAGCTCTGAGTGGGCCTTGTATCCGAATTCCTTTGTGGCCCTTTTTTCAGATATGAGCACCATGTAAGTGGAAATGTAATAACATTCGTTGGGGCTCCTGCATCATTGATACAGCGGAAGCTCTACGTCCCTGACAAAAACAAACCATAACTTCCAGTATTTTTTTTAATAAATTACTAATGGAATCTGTTTAAGAAGGTAATAATCTTATAAAGCAATGAAAAACAAAATAAGGTGCAATATTTTGATGACTCAAAATCAGAAAATCTTAGTTTTAACATTTGTACTTCAATACTAACATCAAATGAAAGGTACTTACGTATTATCGCAACCTATTAGCGATATTGTATAAAACGAAGCACGATTGCCAATTCCGCGCGTACAACATCTGCGAAAATGGAATGGCCAACTTTGCGAAAAGTTGCGATAATACGTAAGAATCAAATGAAGTTTAAAAGGTTGTCTAAAAAAGAAAAAAAACATTCCTATTAAAAACTCCGTCGATTAATTTCGTCACATTAAAATATCTCCAAGTGGGAAAAAAATATTGTTTCCAAACATTGAATGTTATATCGCGGCATTTGGCTACGTCTGTTTATTTCAGGTAAATGGTTGACGGAAACTATTTGGTAGAAAAATAAGTAGCGTACAGAAGTCAATTATGTTAGTTTCATTTTCGCTTAATAAAGAGAAATAAATTTAGCTTAAAATTACAGAAAAAACACGATGCAGAATTTAATCAAAGTCGTAAACATCCCGCGATAATGCTATCCAACTGTTGCCAAACCTACAAAACAAAATTTGAGTTCTTGAAAGAATCATTTTTAAAAAAAGATTTATTCCAAAAATAATCCCAATTACGTATCAAAGGACAATAAATAGATAAATATGATAACGCATAAACATAACCATAGAAGAGTTATACAATAATTTCGAAAAATCTAAGCGTAAAGTTTAAATTTTCGCATTCAGAGCGATTCGTGACGTCTATGACGTCATAACACCAAAAAATCACTTAAAAATTAAATTTAAAAAAATTTAGAGAGAATTTCGATATAAAAAGTACATAAGATCCTGACCAGAGACAAATGAAACGTTGTGTCAATATTTCAGATTAATCCATGCAGAACTTTTTGAGTTATGCGCGCATACACAAACCAACACAACATTTTTATATATATAGATATATATTATATATATATATATTATATATATATATATATTATATATATATATATATATATATATATATCTGTTCTATAAAAGTTTTATATAAATTTAGATCGGAGAACTCCAGCTAGTTTTTAAAACATTTAAGTGAATATTTTTAAAATGTTCATATTTCTTCCAGGTTTCCAAATTTAACAATATTCATGCTTTTTCTCGGATTATCTATAAGAACAATTGTTAAAACTCAACAACGAAACAGGTTTTCAATTTCATACCAACTTAAGGAAGCGTAATAAAAAGGAAGCTTAATTTGGAAATTAATTCGATGAATATAATATAGTCGGCCCTCCATTTTGCGAACCTCTATCTTGCTAATTTCTATATTTCGCGAACTTTTTCCAGGAACCAAGAACATTCTATGATTTTCTTCGTCAAATAACCTCCAAATAGATAAGTGCATTTTCCATTTATCGAATTTTTTCTCTTGGGATTCGTTTTTTTTCTCTCTGTTTTTGAAATATTTTTGGACCTTCGTGTGATGTAATAAGCAAGTAAAATCATTTGAAACGATTAGACTTGAATTGTCTGAAAAAATACGCCTGATGATGTATTTCGTGCACTGCAAAGATGAGAGGAATGAGAAAAAACATTTTTTTTAAAACGAAAAAACTCAAACAAAATTAATAGACTTTACCAGTAGTTAAACTGAAGGGCACGCATTCTTAAAATTATTGGTCATAAAATATGCATGTTTAAAATTACTTGTAGGCAGGGTAGTCGGTAGGGCCTATACCAACAATGTTAAATTGAGCCATTTTAGGAACCAGTTTCTCAGAAACTGTTAAATATATAAACTTCAAATTTTGTCCGTATATTAATTAGGCTTTTTTATTTAAATACTGATAAATATATTTAAAATATATTGTTTACTTTTTTCAAAAAAATTCATCGTAAAAGTATCACTTTGAAATTTTTGAAAACTGTCAAATATTTTACGATAACTGCTTTTCAGCAAAATATTTTAGGAAAATCTCCAAAAAAATAACCTTAGTATATAGAGTTACATATTATTTATGTGCAGTAAAAATTGCATGAGCACTCATTCTGTAGATTCAGAGAAAACTATACACGCGGTTTGAAGACAACCATTTTGAGATAATTGCATTTTTAGTGTAAAAAAGCACTTGATCACAAAAATAATAAATTACAACATGTATTTGCCCTATTTTATTAAATATTAGCTTATTCTCTATTACTTTTAAGGCTTTTTAGTTTTTTCTTATACTTAGATTTCTCAGAAAATACATTTATAGCATTTTTCACTTTTAAGCTATCGAGGTATTTTTTAGCGTTTGATTATTTTACTCAAATTCTGTATCAATTTTTGAGGAATTTTCAGTTCTGATACATTACTTTCATCAAATTTTGACTATAAAGCATCATAAATACCATGTCAAAATGTGTCAATACATGAAAATATGGCTTAGGTAATACATGATTATACACTATTTCGAAAAGTTTCATTAGTGTTTTATATATTCACCTGTTAACACAATGTTTTACAGCAGCAGAATTAAAAATTTTCTTTAAATATTTGGTAAATGGTATTCAAAACAACAAAAACATAAAAACAGATTTCTTGAACATGAAATTTATGTATTTTTATATATGTAACAAGTTATGTGCAACGAAAAAAGGCATTGCATTTTTAGATATTTATAAACCTTTTACTAAGAAACTATTGAACACCAAAGCTTAAAAATTTGTATAAATACACAATACATATGAAATATATAGTAAAAATTTTCCAGTTCATGCATACAGTAGAAGTATAGAAAAAGGAATACACAATTTAATAAAAATCGTCATTTTCTGTGTTACGACATGTGTTCATTAGTGAAAAATGTCAAAGAAATATTTAAAAAATTTTGCATAAAGAATAAAAACACACAATACATATGAAATATATAGTAAAAATTTCCAGTTCATACATACGGTAGATTTATAGAAAAAAAGAATACACAATTTAATAAAAATCGTCATTTTCTGTGTTACGACATGTGTTCATTAGTGAAAAATGTCAAAGAAATATTTAAAAAATTTTGCATAAAGAATAAGAACACACAACAATATATATGAAATATATAGTAAAAGTCTCCAGTTCATGCATACAGTAGATTTAAAGAAAAAAGAACAGACTACTTGAAAAATATATTAATTAGAAAACACAGTAGCTTTTGTATAAATTTTTACCTCATCAAAAAAGATCCTGCACTGTAGCCGGTTTTTACCTTATTTTTCTTAATGTTATCTTCTTTCTTTCTTTTTCTTCTTTTATCTTTTCTAATTTTCTTCGAGCGTCCAGAAAAGCATAAATTGCTTTCATTAGTCTTTCCCTATCGAGAAGTTTCATGGCACTTACTGAAAACTCCCCTGGTTCTACGCCCATTTTTGAAGCCTTTTTAATTTCGATACATTACCATCGTTAAACGAACAAACAGCATCATAAACACCAAGTGAAAGTGTTTCAATCTGTACAAATGTTGCTTTGGGAACACGGGACCAAATGACATTATGAAAACTTTCATTCGGGTTTTGCGTTTTTCCATGCAAACATTTTTTCAACAGATCAGGATGGGAAAGTTCTCTAAATATAGGACGCATTGCTTCAACAACAGCGACCGGAAGACTGTTTTTATGTTTGTAAGACTTACCTGATGCTTCAGCCTTTTTAAATCCACACCATGAATCTTCCCCGATGGGACAAAAACCCTGTTGAGGATATTCATCAGTTGATAACTTATGCAGAAAAATGGCCCAGATAGCTTGCCGCATATTCTGAACACTGCTGTGATTTCTCCGAATAGCTGATCCATAGTATGACTGCAAGTTATCAATTTCATGTTCAGTCAAACGATTTTTCCCACTTAAACACTTACCGTCTGACAAGATTTGCCCTTTCAATTGAGCTTTTAATCGGCCTAATCTTGTTCCCATGCGCTTCATTACATGGCCAATACACTCCAGTTTTTCAATTGGATATTCATTTCCATAAATGTTTTTCTTTTTTACCGCATCAAATGCTTTGCAATCCCCATCTCCTAAGTACGTAATATATCGGGCATTATGTAAAGATAATGACCGTTGAAAAATTTTAGACGCACCTTGGATTTCCATCGCTCCACTAGATCCAACGTAGTTCCTTTTACAATCCTTTTCATGAAAAGGCAAGTTTTTACAAGCGCAATATTTCGAAAGAATATCAACATCTATCACCTTACCTGTATCAATGCTCTCTGGTCACAGTAACTACACCATTCAAGGATGTGTAACCACGCTTCTGCCATGTCCCATCTACATCTACTGCTATATTTTTGTTACCTTCATTTTCACAAATAGCTTCCTTCGCAGCATTTTTAATTGAATCCTCATAAACAAGTTTAGCAGCATTTAAAATTCGCTTACCGTAAGGATAAAACCTTGTAGGTGGTTGCGGAAGATTCATTACGCCGCAGAACATTCTCCCTGCTTCTGCACCTTTTCCAATTGAACGCATAGCATACACAAACCTGGTATTTATTGTAGCAATTTGTGTTCCTTCATGAAAATTTGAAGAAGAGAATTCTACACGATATGGACAAGCAAAACATTTCAGGACAAACGTAATAGCCAGTCCAGACTTACCTTTTAAAACTTGCATGTCTAAGCCACTGTTGCACATTTTACAGTGAACATCATTCTTTAAAACAAAAGCAAGAATATTCAATTCATGATTGCATTTAAAATACCTACGCTATCACCAAAAGAAGAAAAGGTTGATTTGTCGAATCGGGCGCCTCTCGCGCCAAGTGTTTTCTCGCCAAATCGATAAATGCGCCAAATCTGGTAACCCTTCTGAATTTGCTTTCCAATGAAGGAGAGTCGTTTTTTGGCGAAATTTTGAGCATGCGCAGTAGATTTTTTTTTCATTTTAATAGTTTTAACGATATCGCGGCAAGTTAGTGCATTCGAAATTCGTTTTTTTTTAACAGTTTAATTCTTCGACGGTCTTTCTCGCGCATGAGCAGAAAGCTTTTATTACATTTAAAATTCCGTAAATGAGGAAACGGTTATTTCTTTTGCTCCGATTGGGTCAGCTGTTCGGCTTCGTTTTGGGAATTACTTTTTACAGGTAATATTTTTATTTCTTTCTCCACATAAATTTCAAAAGATTGCCATGATGTCCACGATGCTCTTAGGATTAATTTGAATGAATGCATGAAAAATTACGATTACTATTGTTAAAGGTTTTTTTTGTCATGTTGCCTGTGTTTGGAAAGAAAGCTGTTTTAGAATGGTGCATGTGTGTGTGAAAGAAGGTTTGATTGGATCATCGTATGTATGTCCGAAATGTGGAAAAAGTATGGAATTGAGAGAAAGAACGGGTAAGAAAGTGAGTGATCGTTTTTGAATGGTACTGCAAAATTCAGTCCAGTGTGAAAGAGGAGTTTAGGAGTGTAAAGAAATGGTTTTGGTTTGAATTGAGTAATATGGATTTGTGCACCGTTTTGTAAGTGATGCAAACATAAAAATGTTTTGGAAGGTGCTCTCAGAAATATGCAGTAGCACACTGGTATAATTTCAGTAGGCAACTCATCGTCATCATAAATGTCGGAAATATAGCAGCATTTTTTAAAGGTAAGTGAAATTATTTCCATTTTTAAATGCCTGATATCTGCAGCGATTTTCAGTTTCAAAACTCTAAAATGCTATTTTTTAATGATTTTTCTGCCTCCATCTTGAATTTCACGCTACGGCGTTGCGTGTTGTGGTAGGGTTGCAACTCCGAAACACAACACGCAAAAACGTGCCAAATTGGCGATTTTTCAAAATTTGGCGGAGAAGCACCCGATTCGACAATTTCACCGAAGAAAAACTCTCATTTAAATTGGGAATTTTCTTTTCTTTTGCACATGACTGCTTTGAATCATGTGCATGTTCAGAGCTTGAGCATTTAATTTACTCTATCAGTGGTACTTACTTTACTATTAATAGTATTCTTACGTGGATAATACTTACCTTTGCGTTTCTTGAAAACTTTTTGCAATCTTAGCATCTCAAAATTTCAGAAATTTTAAGTATTGATAAACGACAAGTGCTCAATCAAAACGTGTTCGAAAGCGCCAAAAATAGGTAAACAACCCTAACAGTTACACTTGCAGTTATTCTACAGTTAATTTCGTGGGAATAAATAAAACAGATAATGGCTTTGCAAGAGCATCCCAGTTTTAAAAGGCCAATATATGTTTACATTTCTATCTGTCAAAGTAGGCGTGGCAAATCAGTTGATTATTTTTTAAAAAACGTTTTAAAATACTTCTAATTCAAAAATTGACTAATATGTTATATCTTTGGAAAGGGCTTAATTTGGAGATTTGAGAAATCTCAAAATCGATTTCTGGAAGGTGTTTACCATACCGACTTCCCTTAAAATTGGAAAATGTTATTAAAATTCGTTAAAATCATAACACAAAAGTACTTTTTTAAAGTTGGAAATACTGAGTATTTCTTGACAAAGTTGTTTTTTTCCCCCTGCTTCCTTTGTTAAATTCTTTTTGATAGGTAAGATACGTAAAATAAATAGATATTAACTTAGAAAAAAGAAGGTGTGTGAACAATTAATTTTATAATAATGCATAGTTATGTGAATTTAAAATTTGTTTTAAGTGGATTTTAAACTATATTGAAAGATAAATCACCATTTCACGAAATTTTCCAAATAACGAACTTTTTTTCAGGTTTACGACAACCGTAATTTAGTGAAATTTTTGTCATATGTTCATGCGCATCGGAAATAATAACATTAATTTCCAAAACACGAAATAGATGTGTTTGAAAACAGAATTATACAAATTATTTGTGAAAAAATTGCTTTAGGTTATTTTCTTAGAAAAGTAACATTTTCTTGTGAAAGACTCAAATTGAAAATGATTATTTCCCTGATGAGTATTCTTACATAGCAATTTCAAATACAATTTGTATCTAAGATATGAACAGAAAGAAATTTATTACATACCTATCAAACAAAAAAAATTGAATTAAATACGCTAAGACAAATAAAAGAGATATCTCTACAAAATTAAAACTGGAGGTCTATCAAATCCTTCCTCCAAAAATTAAAACTCTTTTTTAAATTCCGTCTTTATTCTTAACCTTATGGGCAATGTTTATGATACCCAAGAAAAAGTAAACGTACTTGTTCATTCACTTGGGGATATCCCAAAATATTTGCACGGATTAAAAAAAAAGACTGAACACCCATTTCCGCGGCAATTCTAAAAGACAGCACACTTTTACAAAACTTTCTTTCCCCCCTTTGCTTATTTTACTGCAATTGCGCATGCGTTCTGAAACCGACTATATATATCAATCCTTTCTTAACCACACCCCGTTGCTATTGTAACGAAGGGTTACCTTTTTACAAACATTATTGCTTTGACGTCATTCGAGTTGCAAACAACGCCATCTGTTGGATAAAGGTAGTTTTTGAAAATATGGACGTTGGCCTTAAAGCAGATCTTTGAAACCAATTATATGATTCTCTTATCATATAATCTGAGTTAGATGGCAGATGCTCGTAGACATATTGTGACAAATCTATACGGAACTTTATCACTAACCTTCTGAGACGTCTTTTTTAGGGAAATTTAATTCCCCTACCTATTTTCAATTAGCTCCAAAAAGAGGACAGGGATTCCTTATTATGCAGATTAGATAAAGTATTTAAGTTAAACGGAATAGTAAAGTGAGAAGCAGTAGGAGAGAGAGATTGAAGCAGGAAGATATAATAGTGAAGTTAGAGATTTATTATCGAAGATTTCTAGGTAGATAAATTAATCTCAGGAAGAGTTGAGATTGAGTGTGGTAAATATTGATTTATAATTAAAGTCTCATTAAAGCTTTATATTAGGAGTGAGATTAAAGTTAAATGTTCAATAGGAATATAATTCTGGGATCTCTTATTGCGGTAATCTCTGCGTGATCGATATTCTAATTATTAATTAATTGGATCATTAAATATTTAAGTTAATATAAAGGAAAGCCCCTTTTAAACCTCATATATATATTTTAAATTATTTGTTATTAAAAGTCTTTGATTTTATTTGGGAAAGATAACCAAATAAAGGGTTCTTCTTTGACTCAAAATCATTCTCGTTCTCAAAGTGAGATCCAAGGGGATCTTCACAATATGAACTAGCTAAATGAAGTGAATGACAAATGCATTTAATTAAAATTAGATTTGGGATGTGTTTCTTTACATTAGAGTAAAAAATTAATGATTTCCTCCCAAAAAATTAGATGCTCTCTATCAATCCCTATAGTACATCAGGGTTCTAATTTGATTCTTACTTTATTGAAAAGTCTTTCACATGCTTATATAGAGAGTTATCTGTAGATTCTACAACCACTATTAGTCCTAAAAATTGAGATACTATCTTTTTCTCTTTTTCATTGTAGTAGCGAACACATAAACAAAGATGTTTACAGCATGTAACATCTGTAGATTCTTCAAGAATTAAGAAGAACTGGGGCACGTTAATTTCTACTACTTGTTCCTTCAGCAATTCAAAAGAAATCACTTCCTTAATCATAGCTGAGTACTTAGTTCTGTGTAAATGTAAAATCCCTGAAGCTGACGAACGTGTTCTGGTACTACTCTTATTAAAAATTTCACTTAAATGATTGATAGCTTGAATGACTGTATGACAAGCAATAAAAACGCAAAGTTTTATTTCTAATACATTTATTCTGTTGAAATTTTCAAAAGCCCTCTTTATATTTCCTTTTTTCGACAATGAAACTATTTCAGAATTTTTGTATGCTTCATCGAAATAGTGCGTTGAATAAAGTCACTTTTATGTGCTCCCAATTCAGATCTGCATATCTTACAGTATACCTTAGTTCAGGGCCGCTTTTCCGCTTAGGCACACTAGTCCCGTGCCTAGGGCACAAAAAATTTTTGGGCGCAATTATATACAGCAGTGTTTCTCAAACTTTCACTATTAGCGACCCAGTTTTCAGCCATAATTTTTATCGCCCCCCCTTATACAATAATAATGTGCTATGTGGGGGGGGCGCTAAAGCTACAATACGATCTTAATTATAAACCGTACATATTAACAAGACAAGTATTAAATTTTGTATTTGTTACTTTTAATTAATATTTATTTAAAGCAAATTACTTTTAAGTATTAGGATAATTATTGTTATTTTTCTTTTCTCTAATTTTCAAACTGGAACAAATTGCAAAATGGTATTTCATTAAAAATTTATTTCCTCCACCACCCATTTCTAAAAGTATAAATGTCATAAAAAAAGAGTTTAGTCTATGTTGCACTCGATCATATCCATCACATTTGGCATTAATATTTAAAGCGAGAAGATTTCAAAATGTTTTAACCCGGGAGAGCAGGCGTGCACTCGATACTAACGTTAATAGTCGCAAGAGGTGACTGAATCACCCCGATGTTTTGTTTCTTTTTTGGTTTTCTTACAATTATTTTTATTGTACACGATAAAAATCACAAAATTCCAGTGAACAATTTAACTAAGAGAAAATATACTTACCTACTTTCAAGGACTTTTCATTTTTTCTTTGTTAATTTGAGAAAATATCAATTAAAAGTGAACTAAAATGTTTCAAAGGTACGTAACCTTACTAAAGGATACAAAACAGACACTTTTCGCTAACATTACAGGAATGCTATTTGCATGCAAAACCGTCATATTTTGTTCAAATTATTGTAGTTTAGCTGTCCTTTGACTTTGAGCCTTGCGTGACCGCTCCCGTGTTTAAGTGTATTCAATATAAATTTATGGATGTTAGTTCTAAAAAACGAATTGTGTAAAACGCGTATTTAATCATGCTTTACATGTTTCAGAATACCCATAAAAATAAATCTTAGCCAAGTAATCCGTCAAGGACATAATTAATCATGCCAATAAGTTCCTAAGTCAAACAATGATGGCTGACGCAAACATGCTTGCCGGCTGAAAAGTGAACAAGTCTTCCTTTTCTTTCTACAGATATTGTACAGCATTTCAATAATAATAATAACAGAGATGAATTTTTTATCTTTCTAGAATTTTTCTCTGGGTGTGAGTTTTTTTTCTTCTGAAAGGGTAGTATTTTAGGTTTAAAAAGAAAACGCAATAAAAAATCTCTCATCATGCCATTACAGTAAATCAAACAAAATGTTTTTTTTATTTAGTTATAGGATCAGAGCATTGATAAACGCATGGAAGTGTAAACTTTTATTTTTGATGAAGTATTCGCCAGCTGATATATATAAACTATATCGGTGTAAAATCGTATTTTTTATACGTCAGAAAGTATTTTGTTTACTTCGTTCCAATAAATTAATTTTTTAAACTTTTTATTTCCGATACGCTCGCGCCCCCTAGGGGAACGTACCCCACAGTTTGAGAAACACTGATATACAGCGAATATATCACCGCCTAGCTAGTCATTAGAGAAGCATTCCTGGACTTAAGAGGGTACACTGAAATGAGATCTAATATGGTAAAAGAAAAGTTTAACATTTTGAGGTTGTTATGCAATCGAAATGGTATTAAGAGAGAAATTGATAACAATGATGTCAAGAATAGTTTTGCAATGATCAAAACTTGAAGAAAACCTTTGTTATACAGTAACTAAACAGAGAATAAGGATGTCTTAAAGTAAAAGATAATAAAGCAATAAGTGATGAAGAAGAGGATAATTAACAAGTTGAAAACTTCTGTACTGTAATTTTTTTTTTTGCAAACGATTTCATTATTTTTTATTGTACTAATTCATGCAATAATGTACTGTAAATATTAATTTACTATGTACCAATTAATGCGATAATGCATACTCTGTACTGTAATTGCAAACGATTTCATTAATTTACTGTACTAATTTACAAAAGAGTAGGTGGGTGGCTCGTGATGCCATAAGTTAAGGAATGAACAAGAGTGGCCAAACCATGCCACTATCATTTCCTTACGGCTGCCCTGTTGCGTCCAGAGCACGGTGGGTCCATAGGGGGTGGATATTGGAAAGACTCTTCAAGGGGTGAAAATAAAGAAAGGAAAAAGAGTTAAGGAAAATCTCTCCCAAACCATAACCGGCAAGGTAAGAACTGTAGGAGAGAGCCTCTCTGGAAATATTGGGAGGGGCTTAACAATCTGAAGTGCTTAAGGCGCCAGGGAGGCTAAACACAGCTCTGTGAGATTTATTCATAAAAGACTAACATAATTAACTTTAAACCATAGTATAACTTTTTAAAAAAATAGTGATAAAAACTGCTAAAAATTACGCCACAAAAGTCTTCAAACACTTAAAAAAACTAAAATTTAAGTATTGTATGTTTGTCTTAATTTAGGGTATAAGTTCGATAGAAGGACTTTTAAACGTCTTTGTATAGATTTTACCAAATGCTTTTGTAAGTTCTGCATCGAAGTTCTTCCTTTCTTCTGTGATTACTGTTTTTATTTAGTTCACGTTTTATTTTTATGTCATGTTTTCTTACTCTAACTTTTTCTCTCTAAATATGTTCTATTGGTTTTATGTAAGGTGATTGAGATGATTTACAACTTCTCAACAGTTATAAAACACACCGGAAAAGAATATTAAAATCAGTGTACTTGGGGGCATTATCTTGATTAAAAAAAGGGAAATTTCATCAAACACCCAAATTTTGCACGGATAATTTTTTAAAAAAATTCGTGTTTCTTAATCCCATAACTAAACACTGAAGCGGACACATATACCCTTACACAAAAACACTTCCACTCTTATACTTTACTGTTCTAACTAAATTATTGGAATTAAGTGCCTTGGGCTTTCTTCGCCACTCTATTGTTTGCTTTCGGCTGATATTGGGACATTATTGCAAAATGTTTCAGACATTAGTATCGTTAACAAAGGAAAGTGGAAGCTTTTCTATTTTTCGTACATACAAAAAAATTTTCTTCGAGTACAACGCCCATGTAATGCGGCTGATCTGAGTTACTCTTCGAACAGTTTCATAACAAACTGAGGTAAAAAAAATATGTATTACTATTCAATACATTAATAAAGTTTTATATTATTCAAACACACAAACACACACACACACATTGTTTCTCTTGGTTAATTTATATTCGAAATTATGCACCAATTACGCGGTTATCGCTCAGTCTCACCTATCGCGTAAGTTCAGAGTATTAATGTACTAAACAAAACTAGCATTTAAGATTATTAATCCTTTTTAAAAATGATATCTATTCTACATCGTTTTACTTAACATTGAAAACAATTCTGTAATTTTAGAAAACCAAGGAATCAATAACTTATAAGTGAATCAATCAATAACTTATTTTAAAATAAATATGTAGATTATATATTTAATCTTATACTTTCGGAAGTTGATCATATATTTTTTTTATTAATCTAATATTCTTTCGATAAGAACACATCTATGAATGCAGGCCCGGCTCTAGCAGTTTTGCCGTCCCGGATAAAAATGAAAAATGCCACCCCCCTCTCTCTATATATATTATTTAAGGTCTTAAAAAAATTCGAAATTATTCGAAATTAAGGATATAATTACTTGTTATAATTTCAAACGAGTGAAATGAATGATAAGGAATTGTCTATTTAAGTAGGCCAATTTCTTCGAAAAATAGTCTACTAATGGTGGGGATCACAAGCGTTTATTTTAACTTACAGTAACTACACTCAAGACTAAAATAAAGCACTTTCTGTGACTCTCTACCATAATCTCTTATTACCCTTGTCGCATTTTGGGTAGCCTAAACCGGACATCTTAAGAGTGAAAGGAATGCCCGTTGTGACCTCTATCCGGGATAGGGAGAATGAGTGAAGATTAACGTCGCACTGTTCAGCTACACGAGGGCTTTTGGCGATGGATCTCGTCATTATGAACCATGGTCAAGTGGCGAGGACGACACCTGAGCTGGCACCCCCTCTCCCTACCACACCAAACCAACGGGAGGATGTTTGAGCTCTCGACAGATTTAACTTGCATCATTCCCCTACACGGCGGGTCTTTAGTGGAACTAGGTTCGAACTCGTGACGAGCTAGCCACGATCTAATACCTTGACCACTCGGCGACCGCGGCCCCGGGATAGGGAGAACGTTACTAGTGAAAGATGTGTAAGCATATAAAGAGCTTCATGCTTTAACGCATACTCCCTTCTCGAACCCTTTAAGTTTACATATAAAAGAAAACTGTCATTAAATGTGCAGAGTACAAAATAAAAAAATAAGATTCATTTAATGAAGTATCAAATTCACACCCAATAATATTTCAGGAAATGTATAAAATTTTTTGTAACACACAAATTTTTTTTTTTTTTTTTTCAAATTTGATCCAAATGCCGCCCTTAAAATTTGCCTCCCCGGGAGTGGGTCGGTTTGTTCAGCCCTAGAGGGATGAAATGAAACGTTTGCATCGTATTCGAAAAAACCTTACGATGTAGGCTTGATTATGGTTTGATTCTGTAACCCTACAGAACAGCCTCCTTTCATTGCTTTCCTCCGTGAGAAAGATCTCCCTCTCTTGAACGACTGCCCTGCACTTTTTATTTACCTATGATGTTGGATCTATAGTAAATGTCCTTGGTTATGAACTGCTAAGGTATTTTGGACTGTCGTATAACATGAACGTGATACAAGATATTAGGATATTAAGCATTTCGAGGTCCAAGCCCGATTGTTTCTGGTGTTACCTATTTCAATTAGGATAGTTAAACTTTAAACGCTGCTATTTATACAACAATTAACTGTAAAATTCGTTTCCCGTTCCTTCAGAAATAAGCTATGATTTCGTTTTTGATATATATATATATATAAAAGAAATATGTATTATATATCAAAAATAAGAAATAATAGATAAAGAACATAACAAGAAATAGCATAATAAAAATATAAATATATACATATATATAAAATATAAAAATATATATATATATATATATATATATATATATATATATATATATATATATATATATATATATATATATATATATATACTAGGCGTTACCCACCCGCTTCACTGGGTATTTCACGATGTTGTATATATGTATACTGTATACATATATATTAATTATTGATATCTAGCATTAAGAATTCGATTGTATTGAAAAATATATTTATAGCTGTTACACTCTCGCCCCTTGATATAAAATGAACATAAATTATAATATCTAATTTCTATTTATATCTAAAATAGAAGTAGAAAGATTTTTTTCGCTCACTTAACCTAATAATCAAGTGGATTTCCACCAAAGCAACTTTCAGTGGATCTCTACTCCATAAAATAAACATGCATGCTAAATTTCAAGTCTAAATCTAACAGAGCAAAAACGGAATTTTTATCATCAATACCTCGTTGACAGCATTATTAGGGGATTCCAATTCAACAAAAAAAGCATGCAAACCAAATTTTATTATTATAGTCTTAGCAGTTCAAAAACGGGAATTTTGTCTATCAATACGCCCCAATAACTCTCCCCGCTCTCCCCTGGAGTTGATTTCCATAAAATCCATTCTTAGTGGAACTCTATTCAACTAAAGAAAAGTGCTCAACAAATTTCAAGTAAATGAGTTAAATTCAAAAACAGAAATTTTTCTATAACACGCCTTAATCCATTCTGCAACCCCACTCAACAAATTTGGGGGTCCGTTTTTGCAAAAATCTTTGTAAAAGGAACTTTATTCCATGAACGGAACATACCTTCTAATTTTCAAGCAGGTGGTTCTATTAGTTGAAAAGCAGAAATATTTATCTATTACGCCCCTTAATCCCCCTCAGAGACATTTGGGGATCAATTTCCCCCAAAACTATTTTGTAGCGGATCTGTACTCTATGAAAGGAATCCGTTTGTGCCAAATTTCAAGACTGTACGTCTAATAGTTTAAAAATGGAAATAATTATCTATAACGCCCCTTAAGCCCCCGCAACGCCACTTTGGAAACGATTTTCACAAAGCCCATCTTATAACAGATCTCTACTCAGTGAATGGAATCTGCTTACTCAATTTCAAGATTTTACGTCTAATAGTTTAAAAAAGGATTTAATTGCCTATATATATAACGCCCCTTAATTCTCCACAACGCCACTTGGGGTCGATTTTCACAAAACCCATTTTTCAGCGGATCTGTACTCTATGAAAGGAATCTGTAAACTCGTGAGTTCTTTTCCGACCGTGTTCGAATTGTGACAAGAAAATAATTGCAGACAGGATTTGATCCCACTGTTTATTCCATACCTTCTATGGGACATTTCTTAAAATCAAGAATATATTGAGATGTTACAGGATTACGATACATCGTTCAGCCGTGTCTACTTTTCACGACCCCGGCTTTTTTCGTCACCCTCTCTCTTCTCTCCCGTTCCGACCTTTTCTCCTTCGTCGTTGCCAGATCCCTTTCTCTATATCGTCTCTCGTTCGACCTGTTGCCAGGTGCAGGCAGCAGTTCCTTACACGCCCCACCTAAGAGTAAAATTTGCCCCTTGTGGCTGATTTTACCATTTCAGACACCAGGAACAGAAAATCACAAACCGTGAAACAGAAAGTTCACAAACAGAACACACAATAATTGCAACAGTCAATAGTTTCGATGATTGTTCTAGTGATAGTTCCTTTAAACAAACACATGAAATAATATAAATAGTTCACCCAATTAAAATAAGTGACTATGTTCCCAGAAAGATCTAAACTGTAATGGGATTGCAAACAGATACATAAAAAACACATTATACAAAATAAAACAATACTAAATATATACGTTACAGTTTTTATCTTAATCTAGACAATGTTTATTTCATTAACTCATGAATGAATGCTCAATGAGCTCACTAAATTTATATTAAGTACACAGTAAACTTTCCTACGGCTCTAATTTGCCTTTGGCCAGTATGATTTCCGACCCAACCCATCCTAATACAAAGTTAATTCGCTTTACACGATTTTTCCAAATTTGCATCAGAAGGTCTATATCGACTATTCGAGATATAACAAACTGCTCTAACATTCTTAAAACCTGAGCCATTAAATTACATCCATAAGAAGTGTATTCAATCTTAAACCTCACTTTTTTAGTCATGCAAATTCCAAACGACATAAAGCATGCGGCATAATTCTTCGTGAGAGAACGACAGAAATACCACTTCCACAAATCCAGTACCGTGACCCACGATGCTGCGCTATTCTTTTCTACAAAACCTTCCCTTTTCGACAAAAGATAAATCTCGGTTCTCGAAAATATGTTTAACCAAGCTTCACAGGTTACCTTCGCACTGAGACTAGTCAACGGCACAGCCTCGCCCCACCTAGTGTGCTGATCAACCAGACGTAAAATATATTTATGTCCCTTTAAGCTTGGCGGATCAATTGGACCTATCAGATCCATATTCCCCACCTCAAATGGCAATTCAGGCCTTGCCACAGGTGTACTGGATGATCGGTCTTTAATCCTAACCGATCGAGTGAGCTGACATTCTTTACATGACTCACAAAATTCCTTCACATCGGCCCTCAGACCCTCCCAAAAGAAAGAATACTTTATTCGTTCAAGCGTCTTCTTGGGACCCATGTGACTACTGAACACGGAAGTATGCGCTAGTTTCAACACCTCAGTTCTTCTGCACTTCGGAATTACCAGCTGCCCAATACTCTCCCCGAGTATTTTATCCCTACGAAATAGATATCCATCTACTTCATAGTAGTTTCCTTTGCCTTCCTTAGCATACTTCCAAACCAATGCTAACTCGGCACAACACTCCTGTTCGGAACAAAAACTATCAGCCACCATGATTCCTTTATCCATCTCAGCGGTCACCTCCTCATCCTTAGTACCCAATGTTCCCACTTCATTCCGATATGAAGTAATATTCCTTTGAGAATCCTCAATGTGCTCCTGTGCTTTCTCTGGCAGAATACCCAATGAAACCTCGGTTTCATCAAAATTTCCTGAGTCAACCCTCAGGTCCTGAGAGCTTTGAGCCAGTGAATTCTCTTCACTCTGGGCTCCCCCAACATATCCAAAACATCTGGTGGAAGCAACACGTCTTCTACCAAAACTTCTGCCAAAGCACATAACACTTGCTGGTGCACCACATTAACCTGACCACCAGTAGCAAGACCAATTGGAACATATACTAAAGGACATTTAACCGCTGGACCGAAAATATCTTTCAAATAAATCGTGGAAGCTCCTTCAACTGATATTCCAGGAACTAAGTCTTTCTTGATAACAGTAATTTCCGTACCAGAATCCAATAACGCATGGACTAACTTCCCATCTACACTGATAGATGTTTTCACTAATTTACTTAATTTGTCTTCAATAGCCCGTCTAGGAATGACTTTACCTAGCACATCAACTCTAGCGGCTACCGTCCCATCTACCAATTCCGTCCCTTCTGTTGACACCTTATTCACATTAAGTCTTTTATTATCTACCTCTTTGTTTTTCGGACAATCCCGCTTAAAATGTTTATCTGATCCGCAGGTGAAACAAGCGAATTTTTAATTTCAGTTACTTGACCTTTATCCAAGTTTTTCCTAGAAGAAAAATTATCTGACTTTTTCTCCCCAAATGGCTGTTTACCCCAACTACCATTAAAACTTCTCTTTTCACTATCATTCCATTTAGCTCTCTCAGGTTCATCGTAGGATTTCCCTTTGGAAGCATAAAATATATCACATTGTTTGCCCAAGTCCCTGGGTTTGTACCATTCTTCCCCTTGGAGCACACCAATATGGGTCGCCGTCTCAGAATCCAACATTTCAAACATTTTATCTGCTACGATCAGTTGATTAACTGACTCAAAATCATTCGCTTCTTTTAACTTACAGTAGTATAACCACATCGATGTTAAACGGGACGCGAACTGAGAGAAAGTTTCGTCAGAGTTACGTTTGGCCTTTCTAAAATTTTCTAAACATATTTTTGGGTGAGGGTGAGGGTTCATACTCCTTGAGCACAACCTGTTTTAAAGATTCGTAATCTTTTAATTCTTCTTCGCCTAGGTTAACTAATAAGTTTGACACTTTGTCTCCTAACATGCATAACAAAACCTTCGGTTTTAACTCGTCGCTAACCATTTCACTAGCGAAAGCCTTTTCAAGACTAGAAAAGAAATATTCCCACCCGTCTGATTTATTGGGTACCTTTACAGTTAAGAGCCTAACCATTTTAACTATTTCATCTAAAGATTTTACACATGAGGTTTGACCATTATTTTGATTAGCACTCTGATTAGCGATCCTAGATAATTCCATTTCCAAGCGTAATTTTTCAATTGATAATTGTTCTTGTTGTTCTAGTTTTTGCCGCTGTTCTGTCTCTAACCTTTCGGCTGTAATAACTTCCAATAACTCTTTTGCCTCTTCCTCCTTGTAATATTTACTAGAGATTATTAAATTCCTTAAAACAATTTTAGACATAGACGGATCAGGTGACTCATCTAAGTCCCGCGCTAATTGAATTAAGTCAATTTTCTTACTTCTAATGAGAAATGCCATTTTTAATCAAGCTAAACCTAATGCCAAATTACCTTCTGACAAATTTAACTACAAACACTTAAATGACCTAGTACTATATATTTATATAACAAGCAAGAAAAATTCTACTCGTTTTTCTAAGAGTACTCAAATTCAGAAACACAATACGAAATATGTTTACAATAAAACTTATATGAGACACAGTTATTTGTTACTAATCAAAACCTTTGAAATTAAAATTAAAATTAAAATTTAAAAAATTAAAATTAAAAAAAACACAATTAACAACATACTTTAGCTACATTACCATAGAATTATTTCTCAAATCATAAATCTACTCTTAGTTTCTTTTTTTTAATTAAAAGAATCTTATGCAGGAAACAAAAAACCAATATACATATACATCCTAAATTACAAGCAAAGGACCTCAGATTGCATTAAACTATCAACTAACTGACAAATTGCAAAACTTTTGCTTAAAATGAAAAACAATCATTTAATATTAAAAAAAAACATGCCACATTCTGAGTCATAAATAACCTACAAAATCTCTTATTTACAACCTTTTAACAGGAAGTCTACTTGAAATACATATACATTTTTTTTTAATGGATATTTTTTTACCCACTCAAACATACATTTTTCGCAACCATTATTTCAAGATAAATTAATCTAATTCTTTTTTTTTTTTAAATTCTGCAAACTGAATTGTTATGCAAAACACTTTCTATACCCAGATTTTAATTTTTGAGACAACTTCAAAACAGTAAAGAATGATGATAAAAAAGAAATTATAGTTTAACACTAGAACTCTAAATACCATATTTTACAACATTTAAAATGATACCCTATCATTTCCAGGTAAAATAAGTACACAATTTTCTTATTTCATCTACACAATAATCCAACAACATAGAATATTGCAATAAACCAATGAAATTTTCTTTTTTCAGATATATCTGCTTTTTCTATTTTATTTTTAAAAAACAAATTAAATATGACTGCATCCCATTACTTTTTTAAATATTCACACACACAATATTTTAACTTAGGGGAACAATAGCCACCTACCTCGACATGAAAGCTGTTTCAGTACTTGAACACTTTTCAGATCACGGCTCCATTCATCAGAAAATGAAGAAAAATACGACATCTGTTCGTTCATATCCCAACTCGGCAGGTGATGGTAAAACTCCATATGAAGAAGGTCTTGTTTTTTTTTCACTTGAAACTGCTGCAAGGCAATTCCCGGGATGCATGTGGTCATCAACTTGAAGATACACTGCAGGGTTCTATTTCCTTGTTAAAATTTTTCTTTCAAACTGAATGTCCACTAGAACCTTGTTCACAATTATGTAGTACGAACACCGATCAATTTGAAATATTTTGTTCATTTAAATTCTGCTCCATTGCATCGCACTTCTGACACCAGTGTAAACTCGTGAGTTCTTTTCAGACCGTGTTCGAATTGTGACAAGAAAATAATTGCAGACAGGATTTGGTCCCACTGTTTATTCCATACCTTCTATGGGACATTTCTTAAAATCAAGAATATATTGAGATGTTACAGGATTACGATACATCGTTCAGCCGTGTCTACTTTTCACGACCCCGGCTTTTTTCGTCACCCTCTCTCTTCTCTCCCGTTCCGACCTTTTTCTCCTCCGTCGTTGCCAGATCCCTTTCTCTATATCGTCTCTCGTTCGACCTGTTGCCAGGTGCAGGCAGTGGTTCCTTACAGAATCCGCTTACCAAATGTCAAGACTGTACGTCTAATAGTTTAAAAATAGAAATAATTATGTATAACGCCCCTTAAGCCCCCGCAACGCCACTTAGGAAACGATTTTCACAAAACACGTCTAATAGTTTAAAAATGGAAATAATTATGTATAACGAACGCCCCTTAAGCGCCCTCAACACTCCTTGGAGGTCGATTTTTGTAAAAATCATTATGTAGGGAATCTCTACTTCATGAAAGAAATCTGTGTACCAAGTTTCACGACTGTACATCTAATTGTTTAGTAATGGAAATAATTATCTATAACGCCCCTTGGGGTTCGAACTTTGCAAAATCCGTTCTTAGCTGACGTCTACTCCATGAAGGGAACCTACCTACGAAATTTCAAGTCTGTAGGTTTAATAGTTCCGGAGATATCGTGATTAGTCAGTGAGTCAGTGAGTCGCTTTTCTCCTTTATATATATATATATATATATATATATATATATATATATATATATATTATATATATATATATATATATATATATATATATATATATATATATATATATATATATATATATATATATATATATATGTATGTATATATATCACAGGAAAATGTTGGAATTAGGAATTTCATCAAATCGCTAAGGTATCAATTGGTGGGAGATGTTAAAATGACGTCCCTTGAAGGTCATTTCCCTGGTAAAAGTAAGGAATTTGAACAAATCCTTGACATGTTTCAATGAAATGATGAAATAATATTGTCAAGAGTTTAAAAGTGTTTATTTAACAAATATAAGGTGCATTATTAGACATTGAAGAAAGTAATACAACAATAATGAATGAAATACAAATTATATTTATTCGAAACTCTAATTAACAAATAATTAGAAAATTAGGCTGGTATTTTTTTATGAGTAACATCTTTTCTCTCAGTTGCTTACACACTAAAATTTCAATCCCTATGCCAATCCAATGGTGCCATTTTTTTAAAAAAGATATAAGGTTGATATTTAGGGGATCGATAGGGTACCTGTATGGTTAGGAAGTACAAGCACTTGACCCCCAGGTGTCTCTCCCCCTGGACAGCATTTTACCAATGCAAATCCAGACTATTTCATTTCATCATTTCACTGAAACAGTTCAGGGTTTGATAAAATCCCTTTCCTCATGGAAATGACCTTGAAGAGACGTTATTTTAATATCGTCCGTCAATTGTTCCTATCCCTTAGGGATTTCATGAAATTCCTAACTTTGTCATTTTCCTGCGACATATAGATAGTACTAAACTAAGTATACTATACTACACTATACTAAGCCATGGATTTGTTTTAAAAATACATAATAGATGGCAGCACTACACATTGTCTCAATCTAAAATTAGATCCCAAGCGGGAATAAATTCAGCAGCCATATTTATCGACGGAAAAATGTAGAGTAAACTTTTCAATGTGGTAATGATTTGGAATGGGTCGGAGATATTTTGCTTTTTCAATTCAAGGTCAGAGTTTTTCAAGTCTGATTTGGATGATCGAGAACAGTGGTTCCCAAACTGTGTTCCTTGGAACCCTGGGGTTCTGTGAGGCATAGTCAGGGGTTCCTAGAGTCACAATGAAAAAACGTGAAGAAATAAATATGTATTCAAAATGGATTCACGTTCTCTATCAAGTTTATATAGTTACAAGTATCTATAGCTAGTTCTACTCATTAAAACTGAAAATTTTATTTATATATACAATTAATATATTATACAACACTTGTTAAACATTTATTAAAATATATTGCAAATTAATATTAAAACGCTTTATCTTTATATATATATACTTCCTACTAGACTGAGAATATTCTATTGTTTACTATCTCAAATTACACGAGATAATTTCTACTCGTTAGTTAACAAAATGCCTTGCAAAATTAAATAGTTTTCTAATGGAAAATTCACCTTTTTGTACTTGCGGTAAAAACACATATAATTAAGGAGAGAAACAACTTCTCAACATATCAACAGATTTGATGTTATAATCTAAATTTAACAAAAACAGTATTTAAATTTTAGGTTGAAAATTCATACGAAATGTACGGGTTTTCTCATACAGCTATAAACATTTTAATGCCATTCAGTGCATTGTGTTTAAGTGAAATATATTTCTCATCATGAGTGGCTACAAAAACAAAGTATAAAACAAATTAAACTCTGAATACGTAATGCGATTGCATTTAACCTCAATAGACCTAGACCTCGCCAGTTTTGCGTAAAAAAAAGTAAACACGTATCCCAGTTATTATATAATGCATGCATAAGTGACACTTGGATCACAAATTAATACTATTAATGAGTAAAATTATATTAAAAAATTAGATTATAATTTTTTAAAAATAAATGCAACGCTTTCTCTAATTGCCTTTACATAAAGTGCCCATAACATGTTGATCTACTTTAAATAGTATTTTGAGATATATTCTTCGAAGTATGTGTATGGAATGGGGTTCCATGAAAACTCATTCTAGTTCTAGGGGTTCCACCAAAGCAGCTTCAAGTTCTAGGGGTTCCATGAGGTGAAAAAGTTTGGGAACCAATGATCTAAAATAACAGATCTAAAAAGGAACTTTTTAAAAAAAAAATATATAAAATTACTTTATTTAAAAATGTCATATAAAATAGTCATTTTCAGTATATTGCTGTAAGCTAACTATTATATAAATTAAACATTTTAAGATTTCACATATTTTTTTTTGTTTCCATACAATTTATATAGGTATTTAAAATGAAAAATTTCAAGTTAGTGGCTTATATATAGTATATCTCACAAACCAGAAAGTATTGAGTTTTGTGTAAGTTAAGGTTACTCCTAAATCTTTGTATTTGATTGATGGATTGCTGATTGACGTCACACTACGAAACAACACGAAAGCTATTTGCGTCATACCACGTAAATTTGAACCAACGCCAATTGACGAGGACATCACCAGAGCTTCCCACCCCTCTCCATACTTCCCACCATACCAACTTGAGAACTTTGAGACGCGACAGGTTTGACGTGCATCAGTTCCTCTACACGACGAGTAAAAAAAAAAGGCAGCAGGTCTTGAACCCACGACTCGACACAAAAAATACCAGCCAGTGTTCGGTATCACAATTACTCCGCTACCGTGGCCATTCCTTACCATCGTAAATTGAAACTGAGGAGTAAGCAAAATGTAATCTATTACTGTATGTGTGAGGACGGAACTGAAAAAAAAATTATTCCACCGTAAAAGAAATGAATTGGCTTAAGGCTGTTTTCGCCATATGTACGAGAGCGTGAACTTGACGCCGAGCACATTTTCGAACAGAAAAAAATGCCTCAATTTTTATACAAATTTTTGTGACATTGTAACTCATGCATTTGTTTATAATATAGTGTTTTTAAATTTTCAGAATATTCTATAAATAATTAGTTTTCCTTTTAACATGTTAGGGGATAGCTCATTTAGCATTACGGTATAGGAAAAAAAATGTAAAACACATTTTATAAAAGAAAAAAAAATGTTTCAACTCCCATAAAAATGAGCAGTATTATAAAATAAATGATTTCCTACAGGATATTGAAGCCAGAATATAATATTAATGTTTGAGTACTTTTATATCTGAAACAATATTCCACGTGAATCCGGCCCTTATTCTTTACCATTAGCCGAAGATAGCCTTAAGAGCTGTGTATTAATTTTATTCTACTGTTCTCGTTTCTGTGGCGATTTGGATTTCGCAAAGTTTTTATATGTTCTAAAACTTACATTTTTGTTAGAGAATTATTAAGTGGGATTTATTTTCACTTCCTATAAGACATTCGAATGAAGACATGAATCGCCAAAGACTACGAGATATCTGAAACCTTAGACTACTTATTTTTTCATAATCTCTTTTTCTAAATTTCTGAAGCCATCCACGATATGCCCTGTTGTCAATTGCATCTCTTCCCTTCCATTTACTGTAATCTGTGGTCTGGTACGCTGCAGTGATGCATTTGTTGAAGTATAAACAATGTTTCACGTACTCTTTACCACGTACCATGTTGCTTCGTCTTAGATGCCTTTACAAAATGATGAATTATCAAAAGTACTATGTATTTATATGCTGGGTATCTCTGTATGATGTAATGGCCAATGATTCCCGTCATCACAAACCCTCATGGACATTGTTAGTGAGTGAGTGAATATTAACGTCGCACGGTTCAGCTGCACGAGGGCTTTTGGCGACGGACCTCGTCATTTTGAACCATGGTCAAGTGACGAGGACGACACCTGAGCTGGCATCCCCTCTCCTAACTACCACACTACACCAACGGGAGGACGTTTGAGCTCTCGACAGATCATATGGTTCGGAAGTTTGACTTTTATTAACAATCAATCAATAGAGAGTCCGTTTATTACAGCTAAGATTCCCTTCACACCAAACGATTCCGAGTCTGTAGCGATTTTTCCAATTCACAGCGATTCTGAATGAACAGAGATTTGCCTTCACACCGCCACGGGTCAATCATTCTTTCATCAGTTGCTGTCAAATATGGATGCTGTTTTTAATATTTTAAGACGATTAACGTTTTAATCTATTAATTTTTTTGCAACTGTATTCTTATTCATTTATTTTCAAATTGAAATACATGAAACAAAAAATATAAGAGTGGTTTAATTTTTTTTTAATATTTTGCCTGTTAGTATCAAGTGTAATTATAGTCTGAAAATAGTAACAAATAATAAATATGTATAAAAACTATATTATAATGGAATTACTTTTACAAACAATATATCTAATGTTTTTAAAAGGCATTTCAAATTTCGGGGGTTACATACTACAGCTTTTGTATCATATAACAACTATTTTTTTGATTATATATTTAAAAATGGTTTTCTAATACATTAATGAATTAAAAATTTTACATGCCATTTACATTTTGTTTGTTTCAAATAACAAAATTTGAGATTTATGTAGTAATAAAATGGAATCTTTTTAAAAAATTAAAATTATCGACAATATTGGTGTTTTATTTTATTTTAGCATTCTTATAAATATTTAATTTTTTCTCTCTCCCAAAATTAAATAAATTCTTATCAAATTGATCTCTGAAGCTCTCTATTTCAAACATCCTTCAGAACATTCCCTCTCCTCCCCCCAAAGCACATTTTGCTTTAAAGTATTAAAAAGTAAAGAGTATAAAGTTTTCAAATTTCTAAAATTGAATAAAATAATACATGGTATTCTAGGTGGCCCAAAGCCTGACTGACGTCAAGTAGGTATAAAATATTAAAGGTGAAACCTGACTTCGTATGGGGCCGTAATACTCTCCGTTACGCCATTGTGGTGGTGGACACTCTTTTAGTTGAGTCGGGTATTTTTGTTGTTTTCCGCTAACCCGTACTCCCTCTCCCCTTAGAAGCACAGGTCAACTGTCGACCTCGTCTACTTGTTAAAAAAACAGAAACGTATTGGTTATAGTTAGCTGACATTGTTTCAGAAATGAATTTTTTTTCTGTAATGGGGCTGCGTATTGGTATTTCTACCTTTGAAGACCTAGTAAATTCCCCAGGAGCTGGTATCACTTCTTAGTGTGGCACCATTTAGGCAATACCAATTACCGCAAGTAATTTTGACGCCCAGTTTCTTCCCCAGAGTGAGCACCTCTGCCGATGCGAAATTTGTTCTTAGGAATTTAGTTTTGCCTAGAACATTCAAGTCAAACGGACACTCAAGGGATCTTTTCATACCGTATAATCACATGGTATGGTCGCTGACGATTTTCTGCATCAGGAAGATCCCACGACTTGGGCCGGGGTCGAACCCGCAACCTTAGGTTCAGAAAATCAGCGACAAACCAAGTACGCCACCCAGCCGGCTTTTAGATAGGAGTAAGAGCTGTAGAGCAAGGCATGAAAATCTATTTGCTTAGCAGGGCAAACTTATAAGGCTATTTGTTGGCAATCTTATTTCGTTATTTTTATTTTATTCTCATTAATTTTGTAGGCCGTTGTTGTTTCTAATAGAGATTAATGCTTCTGATTAATGGAATGTAATGGAAGCAATGGATTCGTTGCCGCGATATATTTAAGACATCATAACTTCGAACTGAGACTATCGTGGTACAAAATAACGGATAGCATTCGCGAGAGATGTAGTTACTAAAAGTGCTCAATGAGGCCTCGGTAGCCTGTGTTAATAAACATTTATTCAAGTTTACGCAGTGTGATGAATAAAAGGGTGGAACAGATTGTCACATACCCATGCTTTTATACTATTATAAGTACAAATTAGAGTATTTCAAAACTGAGATGTTTAAAAGAACGATTAAATGTACGAAAACAATTATGTTTACGAAAGATTAAATAAATAAAAATAAAACTGGTAACACATTAGTTATAGATACTTTTCCCCCCAAAAAGAATTATGTACAATTTTCTCCTCTGAAAATTACCGTTTGCAATTAGTGAAGAATCCCTAGCTCCATATTCGCGCAGAGCTGAGATGTTTAACAATAGTGTCCCAATCGTTTGGTTCAAACCGAAGCTTTTGTGAAGGCGTGGGAAAAGGGCTCTGTCAATAGAATTCCAGCCATTCAAATACGAGGATGGAATAAAAAATAAACAAATTCGAAACCATAATTCTGTTTAACACATAGAAAATAACGAAAAAGGTCGAAGTTTGAAACTGCTGCGGGATATGTTCAGTTAAAGGTACAGCTAAATAAATCTCGTAAAACATATAAAACATTTTTTCTGTTTATTTTGATATTTGTACAAGGTTGACTCTGACGTTTCTTTTTTTCTTCTTTTCCACCGCTGCATTTGGTTACATAATGCTTCTGACCCTGATTGTAATCAGTAGATTTTTTACAATTTTTTTCCTTGTATTAATTACCAAGCCCAACCCATATTCCGTTAAGAAATGCTTTATTTTCTAAGCAAATATGTTGTTGGAAGTAAAACTTGTATTAATATGGAATGCGAAACGAATTGAAATGTCCTATAATGTTTCGATTTCAAAATAAGTTTCCTGAATACATGACGGGAAAAAAATCCTCAGTACATTTTAAGCTCAATATTTCAAAGAGATAATTGTCATTCCCCGTATAGTAAATAAATAAAAAAGTATCTGATCTTATTTTAATATTTGATAGCTTTCTTGTACTTTCATGCCGTAGTTCCGTCTCAGCTATTTTGTATCGTTTCAACTTGCCAAGGTTTCTTGATCCCCTGTAGAAAAAAATATTGAAGTTTAGTTTACGATTTAAAGTTTAAAAAAAAAATTCAAGGCGCAACTTTAATGCATGAAATTAACAATATATTTTTTTTTTATGTCGTCCGAAATTTTACATTTGCTTCAATTGGAAAAATTTTCTTCCTTCCTTTAAAATATTACAGATATCTTTTTATTAAGATTGTTCTATGGCCATTTAAAATCTGTGTTCATCGAGGTTCTCTCTCGAGGAGGTTTTATATTCTCGACTTGCAGAAGAATAATTACTCATATCATTTCATTTAACTTCGAAATAAAACAAAAGATGGTACTTTTCAATAAATTTGTAAAATTGTGTAATGTTTTAAATAGTTTTAACGGCATCATTTTTTGAAATTCAACAAAACATTTTAAGTTTAAAGAGAAAATTTAAAAAAAAATAGTTTAAACACGCACTGAATAGACTTTATGTAGAAGGGTAAAAGATTGGCAGTAACACTGAGAAACACAGCATGACTGTCACCGTAATGTATGCAAGCATATAGTTCTTATAATAATCGGTTCTACAGACAGAATTGACTTGAACATTAAATAAAAGAATCAAACAGATGTTGGATACTTAAAAAAGATGGATGCTTTTTACATAGTACATGCAATACTGACTGAGGACAGCTTTTAATTTTACATAAAAGTGTGGTTTAACCATTTTAGAAATACAAAAATAAATATTTTCTGCCTATTTTACTTAATATTTCTAATGCATGATTTCGGTGTTTCCCCTTTTATACTTATTCTTAGAAAATCAATTAAAAACATATGAGTTATAAATACAATACATGAACGATAAATAATAGATTAATAATATCTTAAAAACCACTTATATATTGAAAATTGAAAGCGAAGAATTTTTGCACTTAAAGTTAACTATCTTCATGAAAATGAACTTTTTTTTTTAAAAAAAAGGAAATGATTCACACATATGCTCATGAAACCAATCAATATCTTTTTATCAAGAGTCAGTTTCTTTTCCGGATCGATTTTATTCGATTCCATCGTTTCGCAGCTCAAATGTCACACTCGGTTTGTTTTCATTTCTGACCATCGAGTGGAGTCGAGACTATTTTGTGACGATTCCATCAAAAGCGTTTGCATTGTTACAAGAACACAAAAGGTTCACTTTCCATGCTATGAGTTTCCATTATGCAACTTGTTATTATTTGCTTGTGAATCATCTTTCTGTAGGTCAGCGAACCATCCGTTGCTATGGTTTCGTGATCACGTGAGCTTTTGCAGAAAGTGAGAATCAACGATCGAAAATAAAGCAATCGTTTGCTATGTTTAGCTTTTTGTGTGGGTTAAAGGCTAAAATAGAATAAAGAAATAAAAAAGAAAATGGTAGCTGTTGATGTGAAAAAAATGTTCGGAAAATCCTGTTCTATATAAGAGAGTTTCGTTACTATTATGATGATTTTATATCAAATTTATTAGGACGCGACAGCAAATTTAGATCTCATCTAATGCTCGTAACTCGATCGAAAACAATGTGCAGAAAGTAAGTTATAATGTGAATGAGAATTTCAAATCTTCCAATAAATGATTTCAAAACAATGTAAGTATTTTAAATAAGAAATAAAAGTTTAAAAAATACATTTATTATTATTCAAAATTATCACTTTTGAAGATCATTAAGACTATTTTGATTAATAAAAGCTATAGTAAAATTCAAAAAATGTGTGTTTAATTCAATTCAATTAAAATTAAATTAGAGTGAAGAAATAACGATAAATTAATCTGAATGGAAACTATTGTTTGAACCAAAAATGCAAAATCTTTCATTTGATTTTTGAAAAATCAGAATATTAATTGTGCTAAAATAAGCATTAATAATTTAATAAATAAGCATAGAATATATTTCATTAAAAAATACTATGATTTAGTGTTCTATCGATATAAATGTACTACAACTTTCATTCACTTTCAATTAGTCCAGTATCTAAGTTACAGTAGTGAAATATATATGTACACACAAGGTTATTCATAATTCTCTCCAGAGTTTCGAAGCGCGAAAGGAAAAAAAAGCTAAGAAGAATACAGCAAAAGGAACATTTGAAGGAATACACAGAAACATTTCAAGTTTTATTTATGTACTTTGCAGGTGTTCCACGTGTTGTGGTTACATGGTAAACATAAATACGAAAGTCCACTTCCTGTCACATACTACTCAACATGGTACTACATTGCTCAAAAAATTAGTGGAGCAAGTAAAAAAGTGAAGAAATGATACCAATGCATGGGCATAAATGGAGAGTACAGGTGTAACAAAACTCAATACAGCAAAAAACTATTGTATGAGGAATTTAATTCTCTGGAATGGTATAAAAAACATGGAATGATGCTTCAAGCCAATAATTTAGTTGCCTCTAAATGACAAAAAATTATTGCTTAGAATTTGATACAGGATGATTGATATGGTCGGTGGTCCCCTCGAACTGTTAAGACTGCCTCACACTATAAAGTTATATCGGTGAGAATTTGAGGAATACTGTTCCACTCTTCAAAAAGTGCAATATTCCCGTACCGGACAGAAAGCGAAGGCAGTAATCTTGCTGAATGGGTCCTTCGAATGACTTATCCATAGGCTCAAGTATGCTGGATAAGATTTAGGTCAGGGGAACATGCTGGCCACTCCATACGCTGTATTGTTTTAGCTTCAATAGAGCTCTCCACAAGACTTGCCATTATCCTGAATTAAAGAAATGAATCACCAATGGCTGCAGCGCAAGGAACAATAAGGATCTCGTTTCCTTTCCTTTGATTGCCCTTCCGAATAATATGCAGGTCAATAAGTCTGTTTATGCGGGTACCAACCCAAACTGTAAAACCACCTAGTCTGTCATGTGATCCTTCCTGAACGAATGTTGGGTTGTTTCAAGCTCCCCTTTCTCGCCATACCAAAACACACCTGGCGTCACTCAATACTGAATCTGGACTCGTCCGTAAACGGCTTGGCTTCAATCTCTTTGCATCCAATCTCGATGCTCAGCAGCCCACTTTCTTCGGACTGCACGGTGTCTTGCTGTCAACGAATACACACCATTGGCCTACATGCATGCAGTCTACCCACATGCATGCAATTTCGGATTGTTTGGCTTGAGACCCTTCGTCCCGTTGCCGAAAGAAACTGTTACGGAATCTGCGTCGCATTGTTTGTTCTGTCTCGACGAGTTGTTTACAGGATATATCGGTCATTTTTTGCTGTGGTAACCCGTGGATGACCTTGTCCGGGCCGACATCGGACACGCCCTGTTTCATAGAATCGATTCCACTGTCTTACAATGTCACTACAACAGCATCCGCTACAGTTCTTTGTGTTTACCCGGATTCCAGTCTCCAGATGATACACAAACCTATGGATTTCGGTAGATCACGTTGTCATGACGTTGTCCAGTCTCCTTTTTCTCAAAGGAACAACCGACAAGTTGAATTTCACCACTGAGACTACGAAAAAAGAACAGCTTCTACAAAATCACGATTTCTGTACTTATTTCTTTTTTCTGGTTTTCGATCTCATGTTCGCTGATTTGCATATGAGCTTTCCTTTTTCTGTTTTCTGCTACATTTTAGAATATGGATGTTTTGTTTTACGTTAGTTATAAGAAGAAATATTTACATAATTTTGTTGTATCCATGTGCTTCCCTAATTTTTTTTAGCAGAATATCAACGTTATTGACAGCACCACACACGTGCTATCCTTTCCGTGATACTGACGTTATCCAAAAACTTGGTCTTTTACATATCACCAAGTTTTCGTACCTCCTTTACTGAGTGATGTAGCAGAACAGCATGAAAGAGTAACATGTGCTGTCAATAACGTTGATAGCGCCATGTTGAATATAGTGAGAGGAACTGGACTTCTTAAACTTTTAACGGGCACACAGCTGAAATACACTTTTCTGTGATAAAATACTTGATAAATGAAATGTTCTCATCCTCTATAAGCGTTATTTAGTCACAAAAAATATCTGATAGAGGGGTTTTTATCCTGGGGGTGGCTAGACGTTATAGCCACAGAGCACTTAAGACATATAACTTACTTTTCAGGACAGAGATAATGAATCGTATCACAAAAAACCTTTTAAGGCTACAGTGGACAGTTAAAATGTGGAAATTTGACTAAAATATCGAAAAAATTTTTTTGACTTATTTTAATATTATATTAGCCTCTCTATCAAACGCAAAAAAAAAATTTTTGGTTTCATGCATTTTTTACTGAGTTATGGGGTAGTTCCGATTCAGTCATCCATGACCACGCCCCTTTGTTTACATTCTGATGTCATGCTGACAAAGCTGTCATGTACTTTGACAGTACGAATTTTATTTACTGCAGACATAGCCTCTCTAATTTTTATTTTTAAATGTTAATTTATCAAGTTCTGGATGGCAACAATTTGTTTTAACTGTATCTGAAACCTAAATCGGCATTATTTGTTTAAAATTCGTTCGAACTTGCGTTTGCATTTTTCGTTCAATATTTTATTCAAACTTTATATTGATTTTACCAAAACAAAAAGTTCTTTTCAGAACTAAAGTTCATTTTAAATTGCCTTTGTTATTTAAAATTTTTATAATGGATCTTATATCATCGAGATATAAAAAACCTAAAGGTCGTCCTACCAAAAGGAGAAAGATGTTGGCTGAAAATAGCAAGAAGCGATGGCAGAAATCTTCTAAAACTGTTGATGAAAAAAACAGTAATAGTATGGTATTGCAGAGAGATACATTGTCTGAACCTAGTACATCTTCCCAACCTGAGGCAAGCTATATTTTCACTCACAAGGCTGTGTTTTCTGAATTATTGCAGAAAGTTCCTTGTAAATATTGTACAAACTGTACCCTTGTTATAAAACAACTCCATTCCATGGGGTATTCTACAAAGATGGAACTTTTATGCGAATCATGTCATGAAAGCTATGGAAGTGTTTTTTCAAGTTTCCGAGAAGAGGCCAAAAACTCACATGATATAAACACCAACCTGGTGAGTGCCTTCCTATCCGTAGGCAGAGGGCATGCTGCTTTGGAAACGTTTTCATCTGTGCTCAACATGCCAACAATGGACCGAAAAACCTTTTCCAAATGCATGCACAACTTATCCGTGAAAAACAAAGAGGTGAAGAAAAAAATGCTCGAAATGTCACGTCAAGCTGCTAGAGAAGCTCACGTAAAAGTTGATGCTTCTCTAAAAAATCAGGAAATAATTGATGTGAGTGTGTCATATGACGGTACTTGGCAAAAGCGAGGACATACATCTAACCTAGGATTAGGAATAATCATCGATATCCTTAGTGGACTTGTCCTTGACTTTGAAGTATTGTCGAAATACTGTCATAATTGTGTAGTTGCTGGTCGAAATATGGGAGTCGATAGTGCGGAGCTTCACATAAGGACATGCGGATGAGTGTGACAAAAATTTTGATGGAACTTCTGGAGCCATGGAGATGCACGCTGCACTAATTATGTGGAGGCGATCAATTAGTGATTGCCAAATGAGATTTGTTTCCATGCTGAGTGATGGTGACTCAAAAACTTTTCAATTCTTGTCGGACAATAAAATATATGGTTCTGATATAAAATCGAAAAGGAAGAGTGCCTGAATCATATTGCAAAGAGGCTAGGCACATCGTTACGTAACAAAGTGAAAGAATGGAAGGTGAAAAAAGTGACTCTTGGTGGGCGTAAGCAGGGAAGCCTTACAGATAAAAACATCACAAAGTTGCAAAATTACTATAGAAAGGCAATAAAAGATAATGTCCCTGATACCGATAAAATGAAAACTGCTATATATGCCACCCTGATGCATTGCTCGTCAACTGACAAAAAGCCTATGCATGGTAAGTGTCCTGAAGGGGAATCATCATGGTGTTTCTATAAAAGAGCCATAGCCAAAAATGAAACCCCAGGGTCACACAGTTCCATGAGAACTTACTTGTCACCACAAGTAGTGGAGAAAATTATGCCTGTTTATCAACGTTTAGCTTCAGACACCATTCTTGAAAGATGCGTAGCAGGCAAGACGCAAAATTCGAATGAAAGTCTGCATAGCTGCATTTGGCGAAAATGCCCAAAAGAGGTATTCGTCTCCAAAAGGAGGCTGGAAATAGCTGTAACAGATGCCATCGAAAAGCACAATTTGGGCTATGTGAAATCTCTTGAAGCGAAAGAGGACTCATGTCTAAATGACAGTTTTTCTTTAACTATTGCAGAAAGACAAGATAAACGATGCATTTCTCAGAATATTTCTACGAAACAAAAGAAAAGGAAAAGAAATGCCACGAATACAAATGCAGCCTATAGTGCCGGTGCTTTTTAAATTTTTTTTATCAGACTTAGCAAACAGTTTTCTTGTTATGTGTAATTAGATTTGTTATTTTTTTGAATTTTTGTAATTTAATTGTATTGAAATACTTTATTTTTACTCATTGTGATTAACGAAATATGTAATATATTATCTGGTTGATGAAATAATAATGAAATACATTCTGTTAATTTACTTTAGATTTTATTGGAATGTGTGTGTTCTTGCTTACTTCAATTTTTATCACTATATATATTACACGTCAATGTGCCTGTTACAATAAATATTGTAGAATCTTATACATATATTCTATGTTTATCATATCTTTATGATATTAGTGTTTTTCAAATTTATATGAATGTCTTTAATTGTTTTTAAAAAAACTAAGTTTTTTCCTTTAGAATAAAAATAGCAGTTTTTCTAAAAATGAAAGCTTCCTCGAAAACATTGAATTTTTGTAGTTTAATCCCTTTGAAATACTTTATTTTTACTCATTATGATTAATGAAATACGTAATATACTATCTGGTTGAGATAAAAAAATAAAATACACATTCTGCTAATTTACTTCAGATATTATAGGAAAGTTCTAGCTTACTTCAATTTTTATCACTGTATACACCACGTGTCAATGTGACTGTTACAATACATATTGCAGAACCTTATGTATATATATTCTGCATTTATCTTATATTTGTATGATATTAGTGTTTTTAAATTTCAAATTCATATTTATTTCTTTAATTTTTGTTAAAAAAAATAAGTTATAATTTCCTTTAAAATAAAAAAGCTGTTTTTCTCAGAATCAAAAATTTGCCTCGAAACCAAAACTCAAAATGTTCCATACGTTGCAATTTTTGTCGAATTATGACAAAACTTTCCAAAAGTATTCATCTAATGTATACTTATAAATTCTTGGATGCATTGTAGTAATAGTGATAGGGTGAAAGAAGAAATTAAAGTTTTTTATGTAGGAAATCATTAAAATTCTTGAAATTTTTATATAAAAATTTGCGTTTACCCATATTTAGTAAATTATCATATAAAACATTACATTGTATGCATACATTTGTAAAGAATTGCTTAAAGAAGTTAAATCAGGTGAAAATATAAAATTTAAAAAAAAATCAAAACGCATGGAATGTTTTGAAATTTTAAATTTTCGTTAAATTTTTTTTAATTTTAAATTTCTTAAAAACTAATCATTTTTTTCTCACCAAATTTTTTATATGGTTTTAGTTCTAAGTTACATACAGCCAGTAAAAATTTGGGGCATGTTTGTAAAAAATATTAAAAAATTTTTTTTACTGTCCACTGTAGCCTTAAGAAAAATTAACATTTATGCTGATAACTATTTCACACACACTCAATAACAATTAAATACAAAGTATAAGTGTAATTTAATAATAATTGTACAAGACATAATATACTTACTTAGAAAATACATAGAATACTTAGAATATACATTGAATTTGTGTGTGTGTGTGTGATATATATCCACATTTTATATTTTATTTAATTTTAGTTTGAAAAGTTAAAAATAAAGTAATATTTTTGAGAATTTAAATTAGTTATTTCTCAAATTTGATGAACTATTTACTGTGGAACTTAATAATATGCGAACGTTTTCTCCGAGCAGGAAAGCTGTAATGAAAGATTTTCGAGCCCGAGAATCTTGTACCACATATATTGTTGACAAAGTTTGTTTATATTTCCCACCCCTACATTCTCACGTGATTCTAAATGCTCTCTCTCGAGTACAGGAAAAGCGAAAATTTCTAGGTCATTTTTCTATTCTAGGTTGGCAGTGGATAGAGCCTCTATCCACATATTAAAGGTTTCCATAAACCTAAATAAAACCTTTTTTTTAATTGTACAATTGCTTAATCATTCAGGTGAGAGAAATGTATACTTAAGACATGTCGAAATTTTTTTCAAATATCAGAAATTTTATTTATATTAATCAAAATACAATTTGTAGATTTGCATCGAGAAAAACTGTTAACTACCCATCAGAGGACATGAAATACAAAAAAAAAAAAGGTATCGTGCTGCCATTCGTATTAATTTTTATGCGTTTTAGTTTCAATTAACGCATATAGATAGACTAAATATCTAACACCCGCTTAGAGAAAGGTTTTTTAATATGTGGCTAGACCTATTAGCCAGTGCCCGCTAAAGGGTCAAGCATTGATGTATGCCGTATAACCAAGGTTTTCCTCACAGAACATCTGTAAAGTATGTGAATAAAACGAATTTTTTCTGTATTCGTTCAAATGTTATTTTTTACTGTATTCATCTTAATTTTTTTCGTACCGTAGCATTATGAAACCAAGGAATTATGAACAACCCTGTGTACTCGTATATGTCCTTGATTTTTTTTTACTGTAAACATAGCTTTAAATACTCTCATTTTTTCTTAAAAAATTTGCTTAGAAAAAAATAATTACCTCTAAAAATACCATATAATTTCGTTCCTGAAGTTAAAAAAAACTTCCAAAATACTTCTGGCCGAATTTTTCCTTTCTTTAAAATAATCTTTTTTTAGTTCGTTTATAACTTGTACAAACTTTAATTACCTATCTCATACGTGTTATTCTTAAGAGTAAGTTTTCAAATACAGTTTCAAACACAGTTCAACACTTTAAAAATGAATAAATAATACGAATTGGAATAACATCGAACTATTGCATTCCTTTTTTTTAATGCTTAGAACAGTGCTTCTCAAACTTTCAATATTGGCGATCCAGTATTCAATCATAATTTTCATCCCTCCCCCCTCTCTCCATACGATAACAATGTATTGAATTCAATAATACTATACTTTGATGCTAAAGCTACAATGCAACTTAAACCTCTTAAGTGCTACTGGCGTAGAAAAACGTCTCGCTCAGCGAAAGTATTATTTTCCCTGGACGTATATATACGTCTGTCCAAAGTATGATCTTTTTCTGTGCGTTGCTATTTATAAAATTATTCACAAGACTTTCGAATGCAATAAAAGAACCTTGACAGAGTGTTTGAGAAGGATGTACTTATTTCAGAGGATTTGCTTATTTATTCCTTTTCTTCCCCTCACCCCAATACATCACATTTGCACTCTTAATATGTGGAAAATGGTTGCATTGGGAAGTAAATCGCATAACTTTTAATTGGCAGAGTTGAGGGATTACTTATAAACCGTACAAGTTATCAGGATAAGTGTTAATTTTTGCATATAATTTTATATATTACAAGCCCATGGGATCAATGGTAGTTATTAAACTTGTTCTTAGTTTACCATTGTTAAATTATTTTTAAAATACACTGTACAGTACTGATTGCCTTTATATAAGTGTATTATATCAGTGTAAATGCGTATTTTATTTTTTTGTTATGTCAGAATGTTTTTATTTGTTTTTTTACTTCAGTAAATTTATAATTTTTTAAAAACAATCTTTGTTTTCGACTTTTTAATATGCTCACGCACCCCCCGTAGAGTTATCACCCCCCAAGGGATACGCTTCTCCCAGTTTGAGAAACTCCGGCTTAGGAACATTTGAATTGATGAGTGTATGTTCTGAAACTTTTGACTCATTTAGTTGGTTCCTCATTAGACAAGTTCAAAGTTTTACGAACGCATACTTTCAGAACACACCTGCATCTGTGACGCATCCGATTGGCTGCGGGCAATTTATCGCTTGGGCGGATTTTGCTTACCAACATGCCATTCTTGACTTCTTTTTCTTTTTTGGTTAATCTGTTCGGTAACGATCGCCCTTTGAGCCCTTTGCAACTTAACTCACCATATATTTCTTTTTTGCTTTATTTTTCTAATTCGACATACCAAAAACATGACTGGAAATGTTACTTAATCGTTGTGAATAACGTTTGACAGTGTACGAAACGGAATTGCCATATCTCTAGAAAAGCCAATAAAAAACTTGCGAGTTCATTTCATAATTTTTTTCTCGAAATTAATTTTGTCATAAGCTGATTTAAATTTGTTTTCTTAAAAGAATGGCTTTTAATTAAAATTAATGAACAGTCATAAAAATTAACTTTCATTAAACTCTTTTTAAAAAGAATTAAAAAAATTAAATAACAATGTATTAAAACATACAATAGATATGAATGCATTTTTAAATTATGGAATTGTAAGAACACAATTTTTATGATAAACTAAGTTAGGGAATATATTTTTAGGATTGGTAAATGAGAAAATTCAATTTCATCATATATTTCATAAATTCCACAATTCTAACGATAACTTCCGTAAGTTTACCAGAAATCGTTTTGATTAAATAGTGCACATTAACATACTTATAGGAATATTACAAAATGAAATAATTTCTTGGGTTGACGTTATTTAATTTTATGTCTTGTTATCTTTATAATTTCAAATTGTGTGCTGGTCTCTATAAATTCACATAAATTTCAATATCCGTATTTTTGTTACAAGCTTCTCCATTGAATGAACTTTGAATTATTTGAGCTTCAATGTTGCCATTCCATCTATCTATATTTTGGTTTGACAATATATCCCTCAATACCTTGCATTAAGACAGAGCTTCGCAAACTGTAGAGCACGACCCCGAGGGGGCGAGCATATTGAGAAGTTGAAAACAAAAGAGTGTTTTAAGAAATTATTAATTTATTGAGAGTGAACAAACAAATACATTCTGACATAATAAAAATAATAATAAAAAAAACCATTTACGCTGTATAATACACTTGTAAATGTTTCAGTACTGCACAATGTATTTTATAATTGATTTAGCAATACTAAAAACAAGTTTAATAATTAGCAGTGACCCCACGGGCTTGTCATATATATACGTAAAATTATATGCGAAAACTAACACTTAACTGGATAATTTTTACGGTTTATAATTAACCCCTTAACTGCCGATTAAAATTTACATGATTCGCTCCCCAATGCCAGCGTTTTCTACGTAGGCGCGCGTATGTGATGTGTTGGGGGGAGGGGAGAAGGAATAAATAAAAGTAAATCCTCTGGAATTATTAAATCCTTCGAAAACACCGTTAAGGTCCTTTTATTGCATTTCAAAGCCTTCGGAATAATTTTATGGATAACAGTGAACAGAAAAATAATATTTCGGAAAGACGTATATATACGTCCGGAGCAATTTAAACACTGGCTGAGTGAGACGTTTATATACGCCTGCGGCACTTAAGAAGTAAAAGTCGTATTGTAGCTTTAGTGTCATAGTATCATAATATCGAATTTAATGTATTGTTATTTTATATGAAGGGGGGGCGATTGAAATTTGAGAGCAACTTCCCCCTGAAGTTGCTCCCTCACCGTCTTGCCTACCTAAAGGTGTAGGAGGAATAAAAGTAGAACTCGAAACTTCCATAATAAGAATTATTTATTTACTCAAACACACCAACCAACGACACTTTAATCTTTAAATGAATATCAAAAGAGTAGTAGAGAGAAAGCAATGAATAATAAGCAAATAAGTGCAAGTAACTAATTTAGCTTAACCTAATCTACTGTTGATTACAAACCCCCAATCCACTAATTTAATATAGTGGCGAACACCACTCTTAATCTTAAGCTGCGAAAATCAACTTTACTTAATCTCAACTGTATAGCGAATATAACTGCTTCTTAGCTACTTCTACTACAATTACAAAGGGCTGCGGTAGCCCAGTGGTCAAGGTATCGGATGATGGCAGGCATGTCATGTTAGGCCAGTACCACTAAAGACTCGCCGTGTAGGGCAGCGATGCACGTTAAATCTGTCTAGAGCTGAAACGTCCCCCGTTGGTGTGGTAGTTAGGAGAGGGGATGTCAACTCAGGTGTCGTTCACGTCACTTGACAATGGTTCAAAATTACGTGGTCCGCCACCAAAAGCCCTCGTGTAGCTGAACAGTGTGACATTAATATTCACTCACTCACTCTACAATTACAAAACTCTGACTTTTTTTAGTCGAACTAATCTACATATCAAGGTTTCTTCTTGAGAGGGATGGCTGCGAACTAAACGCGAATGCTAGCCCAAAGATTCCCTAAGAGGATTAGTGCAGAAGTCGCGAAAAGGTCCGTCACAAATTGTGATTGAATTTTGGGTCACAAGTAGTGAAAGTCTGAGAAGCACTGCATTAAGATTACCGCATCATTGGAATATTTGATTGTTTAGCACCTGTATTATTAACTCATGCATGTGAAACTTGGCAGTAGGGCTGAAGCACCTAAAAACCATTGATCACTATTTCTTCCTCGGTGGAAGTACAGCGGTCAAAATAAGTATTCGACATGCAACGATTTCTGTGAATATTGACTATAAACACCTTACTATGCAACAACAACGAAACCATGTTTCGTTATTTGTTGCATATTACAGTTCAGTTTCTAATGTAGAAGTTTTTGTACTTACAAAAACAAACCTAAGCAAAAAAAAATGTAACTGTTATAATTTTCAAAAGCAGTTTGGCAAGCAAAATAAGTATTCGACATAGGGCGCTTTGATAAATTTTTATACCAAGGTGCAAAATAACCGTTAAGCGTGGCAACGAATTTTTGTAATTCACAGCATTCGGACTATTTCTGAAGGCATGTGTTGAAAGTTTTATTTAAACAGTGAGCAAAATGGGCCGAAAACAATGAGAGTAGTCAGTGGTTATCAAAAATTTATCATATTGCACTTTAAAAATTGTTTATCTGAAAACAAAATTTCGGCTGCTGTAAACAGGTCAAGAACAAGTGTGCTCTTTATAATTAAAAAGTATAAAGAGCAAAAATCGGTTGAAAACAAGACAGGATCTGGTCGACTAAAAACATTTTGTGAAGTGGAGGAGCGATGGCTTGTGCGTCAAATTAAAAAGGACCCCAAAATAGGCAGATGTTACCAAGGGTTGTTTGGACATAGATGTTACCCCAAACTGTTAGAAAGTACCTACATAATAATGGATTTAAAGCTAGAACTGCTCGAAAGCAGCCATATAATATATCCAAAAAGAACCGAGTGCAAAGATTGGAATTTTCTATTAAATATTCAAACAAACCAGTAAAATTCTGGCACAATGTAATTTTTGCAGATGAGAACAAACTTAATATTTTTGAATGCGATGGCAAAATATTATAGTGTATAGAAACGCAATGCTGAATTGGAAGAATGAAATATGGTATCCACAGTAAAGTATGGAGGAGAAGGTATAATGGTTTGGGGGTGTATGGTGGCTTCAGGAGTGGGAAATATTATCGTAATTAACGGCATAATGAACCATCTGTATTAAATACAGATTTTAAAAGAAAATTTACGTGTCAGTGCTGAAAAATTGAGAATCGAGGAGGCCTACCAGTTTTACCAAGACAATGACCCAAAACACCCCCTTCACAATTCAAGGCTTTGGCTGCTATACAACTAGCTATGAGTTAAAGAAACACCCGACCAAAGTCCAGACTTCAACCCAATTGAACCCTGTGGAGGATATTGGAAAAAAGGTAAGAGAGCATCCTTTTATAACAAACGTCAAATGGAGGAGATCCTTATGGAGGAATCGGCGAAAGTTGAGCAAAAGGTGACAGAAAATTTGGTTAAATCGATGCCACAGCGTTTAAAAGAAATCATCCGTTGGAGAGGAAGAGCAGCTAGATATTAGTTTTATATTATTTGATTTATTTTCATGTCTCGTCGAATACTTTTTTTAAGTGCCTTTGAAAGAAATAATGGTGATTTTGTTAATTTATATTACATTTCAATGTATTGCAAAAGATGCGGCATTTAATTCTTAATCATTTTTAGTTTAAAATCAATACAAATTGTTTTGTTTTTTTATACGGTGCTTATTTATTAATTCAATGCATGCAGAAATTTCCGCATGTCGAATACTTATTTTGACCACTACATCTTTGTTGGAACCTAATTCTGGTTGGAAAAAGTATAATATAAGATAATATACAATGCCCACACGTACGGTTAGGCGAGAATTCCCTGACTTTTCCGAAGAAAAGTGTAAATATAAGTAGCTATCTATTATGAGTGAGTGAGTGAATATTAACGTCGCACTGTTCAGCTACACGCGTCACACTGTTCAGCTTTTGGCAACGGACCTCGGTCCATGAACCATGGTCAAGTGACGAGGATGAGCTGGTACCCCCTCTCCTAACTACCACACTATACCAACGGGAGGATGTTTGAGCTCTCGACAGATTTAACGTGCATCGCTTCCTTACGTGGTGGGTCTTTAGTGGTACTGGGCTCGAATTCATGACACGCCAGTCACCATCCGATGCCTTGACCTCTAGGCTACAGCTATCTATTATGTTCAGCCGTATTATATAGAGCAGTGGTCATCAAAATGTGTTCCACGGAACCATGAGGTTCCACAAGACATGTCTAGGGGTTCCACGAGTCGCAATGAAAAAATAAAAAAAAATTATAAATGTGTATGCGAAATGTATTTTCTCTCGTTCTCTATGGAGATTGTTTAACCACAACTATTTAAAGTCATCTCAGTGATTAAAATACTAAAAATTTGTTTACACAATATAACTTTATTTTCTAATACTTTTTTAGCCTTTATTATAATATAATAAAATATTATATACAACCTTTTTTTTTTATTATGTAGAATGTGAATATTTTTTTGTTTACTATTCCGGGTTTCACGAGATAATTTCATTCTCGTTTGTACAATGTTTTGCAAAACTAAATAGTTTTCTAATGGAAAATGCACCTTTTTTTCATTTTCAGAAAAGCTACCTATATTGAAAAAGAGGGTACAACTTAACGATATATCAACAGATTTGATGTTAAAATATAAATTGAAGTAAAAACAGCTCCTTAATTTTAGGTTGAAAATTCATGTAAAATACACGGGGCTTTTCACATAACTATAAACATTTCAATGCTATTCAGAACAACGTATTTAAGGGAAAAATATCTCTCAATGTGAGTGGCTAGAAAAACCAAATATAAAAGCAAATTAAATGCAGAATATTAAACACGACTACAGAAAGCTTCAGCAGACTTGAACTTTAACAGTTATAGTAAAAAAAAAAAAAAAAACCAGACACATATTCGAGTTACTGAATATATAATGCATTGACATGTTACACTTGAATTACAAACTAATATTATTTAAGAGTAAGTTATATTAAAATCACATATTAACATTTTTTAAACAAACATAGCACTTTTTAAATTGTTACTTTAAGTACCAATAACATGTTGATGTACTTAAAATATTAATTTAAGATATATTCTAAGTGTGTGTGTAGAATGAGGTTCCCTGAAAACACCTTACAGCTCTAAGAGTTCCATGTGTCGAAAATTTTGAAGACCACTGGTCTATGATATCGTAATAAACAAGAGAACAAAACGAAAGAATAAATTTCTTCAAAAATTATGGTCAAGGAGATGTACACCGTCACTCACCATGTATCCTTCATATCTAGGGATTGCAATATAGGACGAAAAGTTCAATACCGGTATTCTTGATACCAGGATACCAGTTTTAATTCCGATATTAGAAGGTTTAGAAAAAGCACGAAAACGCAGGTGTTTCTTCGTTTTATATTTGCCAATTTTATTAGAGAGAGTAAATATCATAAAAATAATTTGTAACTTATGAATTTTAACAGTATATAAAGAAACACACAAAAAAAAGCAAAGGAACATCTTATTTATTTAAATCACAAAAACGTGTAAATATCGCTATTCAATCTGTGATACTATTACAAATTTTTGAAATGTGATCTTAAAAAACAATGTATCAATTGCACCGTCATTAAGCCCGGAACGTAATTTTGTGCAATAATTTCATCCTAATTATCCTTTTTTCAAAATAATCTAAAATGCCTGATGGCTTAGGCTTAGAAAGTGTGCTAACATTTGTATCTTCAACGCAATTAGATTCTTTCCTCTTTAACAATTTTGTATCATGTTTCGTTTTTAAATGTGCATGGAGTCCCCGCTTGTACTTCCTCCATTCATTTTAATAACACTAGAGCATTTTTTACATTGTGGCCAATATATTCTTTTCATCATATAAATAATGAAACCAAATCGAAGTAATATCAACTGATTTTTTTATGTTCTTTAAAGTTATTCTTATTTATTATTTATGAGGTTATTATTAATGAGTATATATATATTATATATATAATATGAAAAATATATTTTGAACCCCCTGAAGTATGATATACAAATATAGTGTGAATAACAAACTCGCAATTTAAAAAAATATCGAAATATTACGCACTTTCTTCACAACTACAGCCTTGTTTTCACAGATCTGAATATCAGTCTACGAATCCTGAGCGTATGCAGTATCGCTCTGAGCTGTAATAGGATATTTTTGGCCAGCCTCTTTGGATGATTCTCATATTTTATCACTTCTCTTGATTGTACGATACAACTTTATATATTCAACTTTATATTTTAATCAATTTCGCCCGTTAGGGAGATACAAAAATAAAAACGTATATTGCTTTGCGATGTTGGTGATCCCTGAACATATAGCGGAGACAATTTTAAGAAATTTCTAGTAAATACCGAAAAATTGGTATTTAAACTTGTGAATACCGGTGTTTCAAAATTGTACAAATCGCTCGTAATACCGGTATTTGGTATCCAGGTATTGCAATCCCTATTCATATCCTACTACTCGTCACTTCGCTTAGGGGCCCGATCGGAAGCAGAAAAAACAGGACTCCTCGAATGATCTAAAACTAAAACAGAAAACTTCCACTCGAGTGATACTGATCGAACGACTATTCGGGACTACATAAATAATACAGTTACAGGTAAATAATAAATTTAGAACTAAAAATATAAAAACTGTTAAATTAATTCTTAATACTTATTTAATATTTAAATTCACGATAAATTATCGCGTAATCAAATTTAAATATTCCACTCAAAAACAAAGGGAAAAAAAGACGGCGTGATTCGCATTACAGTTGCAACCTAATTTAAAAGACGAATGGAAATTTCCATTTCTACAACGGAACCATTTTTTTAGAAAGTTAATACGGTCAAACACGCTTTGGAATTCGAATTACACCACATTGGTAGATGAACGTTTAGTCATTAGTACGGCATACTTATACGCATAAGTGTCTTTTATCACTTTTTGGGTGACGTTTAAACAGGCTCAGAATGCATTATTTTTTAATCGAAACGTGCAAAAGAAATTTTAATGAACAGATTCGTGTTAAGATATAAATTTGTTTCATACATCGTTATCACAAATTCATTAAGAAGGATACTATTTATCAAATCGTTTGGTTTCTGTTCTTCAGTTGAAAAAATTCAAAATTTTTCACTGATAATACTAATTTTATTCAGCTGTACTACAAGGTGATAGAAGCAAATAATTCTTAAAATAAAGCTATGGATGCTTAAAATTTTTTGGTATTTTACAAATGTGCTTCTATATGTAATGTGTCCGTAAAATGGATTAAAATAAATCATTCATTAATTTAAACTAATTTGATTTTGTTTCAAATTACTGAGTGGCAACGAGCAAAAGTAATCAGAATATGCTTTTAATAAATGTATTAAGATTACATATACAAATTTTAACTCGATTGTTTTCCTTTCTCTAAAAAAGTATTTTTATGTGCTTTTTAAAAGACTGAACTGAAACATTTATTACTTTTAGAGATTTTATCACACTCGAAAGGCCACGTGCATTCCACTGAAGGGCATTCTAGGAAGAAAAACATGTCACCGAAGCTGTTTTCTTCTTCGAATAGCCATAGCCTCTAGCTGTTACTCATTTCGCACCTTCCAGAGAGCACGCGTGACTTAAATAATGTTACGAACGCGCAAGAAACATTACCCCCCAATGAGACAATATTTTTCAAACTTTGATGCGGAAGTAAATGAGATCGTTCTGGCTCTCTGTGTGTGTCTAACTTGAAATCTAGAACTAACTGTAAGTCCTTTTCAAAAGCCGTAACTCTTGTTGATTCTAAATCGGCCCTTAGAGGCAATAGGTCTTCAACATTGCTTTGATATTTTTCTTGTGACAAAAATAAAACAAGATATCAGTGCACTAAATATGAACAGTAAAATCGTAAAATTTTAATGGTTACCATCTCATGTAACCCATAAGCCGTCAATTTTTTTTGTCCAAAATGCTCCAAAAAAGGCACATTTTTTTTTTGCGCATAACTAAGCCTAATATTTAACAAAGAATGCGAAAGTGGAAGAAATTAATTTTATTTTTCACTTTAAAATTTTTCATACTAATTTTTATTTTATAATTGTGGAACACAAACCCACCTAAATATTTGCTGTTTATACGTACACTTTACATGCTGTGAAGAATGTTTCCTACATCGTAAGTGTCACAATTTGAAGCATGGTGTAATACTAAATCTTACATTGCAGGTGGGGACTGAGATAACATCGGCATTTTTGAATTACCTTTCCATTTTCATTTCTTCTCAAGCAATAAATTGTAAATTGCCTTGCCAAAATCTCTGTTCTTTATACAATATTTTCAAGAATCTAAACTCTTGCCTTAAATGAAAATTTCACACCTTCCCCACTAAGAAAATCCCGGGTGAGAAGTAATTCAGTACCATGGACAAACTGCATTTCTTAAAAACACTAGCACTAATAATATCACTGAACTGAACAGAACTCAGGGGTGCAATAGCCCATGAGGACCAAGGACTACTGGGCCTATCTCAGTTTACGTGACTTTAGGCACTGGTGTGCATGTGTTGAAGTTTCGGTTTTGGTCAGTCAGTCTTACGCGAAACTCGTAGTGTTCAGATCCCAAGCAAGCTTGGTACTCATTTATCAACCCACTGAAGGGATGAAAGGTTGAGTCGACCTCGACCTCGGACCTGTGGCGTGGAAGCGCGATACACTACCGCTTCTAGTCACTGGGATTATAATAATATCTCTATAAGATTTAAAAATATGTGCAAATCCAAGATAGAAAGATGAAAATATCAGTGCCTGTACAAAGTACGGGCAAACCGGTTATGGTCAGCTTTCGGTAGCCCGTAGTTGAGAGGTTAAGGGTAATGAAAAAGTAGATCTATTGGAAAAGAAAAGCGCAGAGTTATTTTTGGAATGGGGTCCAATTCCTTTTGGATTCCCTTTGGAGAAGAATACGAGAAAATATCATGTTAGTGTATAACAAAGAATTATAAATTAAATCGAAGGGTGTAGACATTGTGTAAGGAGGCTGTGGCTGATTTCAGATTATAAACTGGGAATGGGGATGCTTAGCCGAACTCCTCAGAAGAATAGGTATACTGACAAACAGTCTATGTCATATTTGTATGCTAAACACTATGAATAAACAGCACTTGCTCATCTGTGCCCGGATTTTGACCTTAAGTTACAACACAAGATATGATGTGTACCTTCTGTGTACTGGATATCTAGGAGGTTCATGTCCTGAACGAAATATTGCTTTCACTCTAGATCAGGGGTGGCGAAACCTTAGGGATCAACATGCCATTTTTTCAAAAGAAATGTTTAATGAGGAATAGACGTGACATCAAATAATTTTGATTTGTGATTATTGGAAAAATAATAAAACTAAATACTAACAAAAAAACTCAAAACTCTTTATTTACTACGATAAAATACGTTTTACGTTGTATAGTAGTAATTTTTTTAGTTATGCGTGTAATTCAGATTAAAGTAACATTAGTGTAAATTCTGTTGTTGCAGATTAGATGACAAATAACTTATAATAGGAATGTAAGATAATTTTAGCGGTATGCATGCTGAATAGGAGTTATGGTTAAAATAGCCTGAGCCAACTTCTTCAAACAGTAAATGTGTCTGGAATCCATTTTACAGATGATATTTTAAATACAACTGTTCTAGAACATAAAACACTCACCGCTTTGTCGTTTTTATTAATCATGCCCTGTTTCTTGGGGTCACCCAAGTTTGAAATTCTCTGCTACACTAACTATCTTGCACTTATTGGTTTTTTGTTGAATTAGCCATGTTAATTAATGGTTAAAAAATTAAAAATATAACACAAATAAACTTTAAAATACAGTTGTGTCAACGAAATCTACTATGGTATGTGAGTAGACAAACTTCGCATCATTAACAATTGTAGTCCACGAGTCGACCAATCGACGAATTGTAATCCATTAACAATTGTAAGACAAGAATATCAAACGAGTGTGCTCCCTCCACACCGCGACTAGTCACTCGCGTTTGATCGTAGTATTTCAAAGTGAACTTTGTTATTTTGAACTAAAATGCAAGCCGTTTGGTTCACTGGCGTGCCCAAAATATTGTGTCACGTGCCATCAATGGCACACGCGTCATTGGTTCGCCATCCCTGCTCTAGATCATTGATGATCAAACTGCGTCTCGCGGACCACATGTGGCCCACCGGCATTTTCTGAGGGGCCCGGTTATAGCGCATTGTACCAAGAAATCCAATTATTTACGAACAGTGCATAAAAATTTAGCGGGAAATTCTATCAGTCAAGCAATCAAATCTATCAATTTTGCTATCAATTTTCTTTTTAACAGTAGAATGTATACAAGAGGCTTGGTGAAGGATGAAAGGAAACTGATGCTACCCCATAACACAGAAAAAGATGCATAAAAGTAAATATTTTTTGTGTGTTTTTGATAGAAAGGTTAATATAGTATTAAAATAAAAGCTAAAAAACTTAGTTTAAATATTTTGATTAATTTTGCTTTGTCCAACGTTGCTGTGGACTTATAGTGTTCCCCCCTCCCCCATTAACCTTCATGTTACGGACTGCGTGAAGTATCTGTGAGTTTGTTGCTAGGCAGCAAAAAAGGTCGAGTATTCCTGCTCTAAATTATTGTCTTTTCGATTTTTAAAATTTAAATTGCGTAATTTTTGCGTGCTTTTAGTTTTTGATCTTTCTATGATTTAACTTTGAATTTTTAGTTTTTGGTCTTGAGGCAAATTGTTCTTCGGCGAGTGGCCAGATGTAAATAGATTGATATCCAATTTTGCCATATGAAACATTTTATTACTTTTAAATACCAACTACATATATTGCTCTTGAAAAATAAAATTTGACTTGCAGCAAATATGCGTACAAAATATAGGCTAACAACAACAACAGCAAAAGAAAAGAAAAGTTTTTTCTTAGATCTTTACATTTCTTTAAAAGGTTTCAAACTTTGTTCAGAAAATCTAATATTTCAAAAAAAATGTATTAAAAATTATATTTACATTTTTGCACTCGAAATTTTAAGCAATATAAGCCAATGATAAAAATTATACTTAAATTAAATTTTCATGTATAAACTTACACTCCAAATACAAGAAAAACCAGATTTTCTTAAAAAAAATAGGAATGCAAGTTTTTAAAATTTTTTTTTTTTTAAAAAATGATTTATATTCCATAATTTTAAAACAAAATAATTTTCATAATTTTAAAAGTTGGAATAATTTTTTATGTGTATAATAAATCGTGTAACGGTAGGAATAGGTAGAATATTCTTTTTATCTGAAAAAACAAAATTTAAGATATAAAATACTGCGCTTAGTACTATCAAATAGTCATTTTATCGGTTCACTCCTAGGAGAGCCCACACCCTTAGCGCGAATTACTTTAGTTGGCGATAATTGCACCATCTTGGTAACCCTACTTTTTTAAACACTACATATAGCAACCCTAACTATTTCTAGCATTTTCGTATTTTGTGGGCGTGCATTTCGAATTTCATTTTGTTGTTGGGCTCCGGGCCGGCTGCGTGTGTGAGGGAATATACTTTAGAATTTTTTACTTTGTTGAATGCGAAAGGCAAGAAAGAATTGATTGAATGGTGTATAAAGGAAGGATTGAATGCTTCTAATTATGAATGTCCTAAATGTAATGATCGGCATGATGTAACATGGTCGGAAATAAAACGCTTTCTTCGAAATCGTACCAGCCACGCCGAATGCATGTTCGACCATTACCTCGCAGAATAAATATGGCGGCGCTCACACGATCATTCGCTTAACGATGAGACCTTTAAGGATTTTTTAAAATCGGTTGTTACGCTGTACCCTCCACTCGGAAAAGATCAGTAGTAAGAAAGTAAGTGCTGTTTTTATATTCTTTATCTTAAATGTTTAATTTCTGTATTGTTTACATATATTTTCATTATGCAATCCCCTTATCCCGCTATATTTCCTTGCCGCCATTGTCGGGTTCGCTTGGCGCCATCTTGTTCTGGTTTGGCGCTTTTTTCAGTTTGTTGCCAAGGGTGTGGGCTCTCCTAGGATTTTACCGGTTTCGATAAAAGATTTAAAAATAGTCCAATTTAATTGCTTACTAAATTTCAGAATTTCTCTTTCTTAACTACTGCTGTATTCGATGGAACGTTGAAAACGGATTTAAAAATATGTAAGTATTTAAAAAAAAACTTTTTAGAATATAAACCACGACTTATATATATATATATTTCTAATAATGTCTTCCTCAACATTCCAAATGGCTCTATCATTATGACCGCCCTTAACCTTGCCACAAACCTTTTATTCAGAATGAACAATTCGGCAAGAATTTCTTTGGAACAATAAAGTTCCTACCACCCAGTATTTAAAATGCTACAAAGATTCCAAAATAAAAGTTTTCTACGCTATATTATTTACTTTTCTTTCTTTATCTTATCTTTTTTTTTCTTCTGGAGAAAGTTGACACACCCCTGTGAACGGAGTAGAACGTTCAAGCTATCTTGCCATTTGTTGAAATATGCCTACGCCTTATTTACATGTGACTGTCAGCGGAAAGCTGGTATTTCTTGGTTTTCATACGATGAAGGTGGTAAATACTAAACAATTACTCATGAGCTAAAAACTCAGAAACGGAAGCATAGAAAAATGTTCATATTTTTAAAAGTTGTTATTTTCTTTTAATATATTTTAAAGGGGGAAAAGTGTTTCAGATATTTTGATTAAAATTTTCATTGCTTAGTTTTTCTAAATAAATAAATAAAAATTATATTAGTGTATGAAAAGTCTTAATCTCTTATTTTGTAAACAGGTGTTCAAAATTTCCAATTTTTTTTTCCGAATTTTTACTTTATTATAAATATCGATTATTATTACGAATATTATATGATATATTATAGTGTATTGTTATATACTATATTATTATAGAATACCATTATAATGAGTATAAATGTATGTGTTGCCAATTTACACGAGTATTTTGGCATTTTTTAATTAAAGGGTCGATGTAAGAAAATGTGACAGAATTTTACATTTATCGTCTGCGATAAAATGCTTTAAAAATAATTTTACAATAAAAAATTAAACAGCCATCACAATAATTAAAATAGGAATGTAACAGCACACTCTTTTTAAATTTCGAAGGAAGAAACTTTTTTGTTAGAATTATCTTTCATTTATTAAAATGCCATTCTTTTTTACAGACGGTTTGATAAGATACAGCGTGAAAGGGAGTTTGTTCTTTTTATTTGTTATTAATTTGTGAAATAAATTCATGTAAGAAATCGGCACTTATTTTGTTTCACTATAAAACAACAACAACAGCAACAAAAAAGGTAACAAGTACTATTTAAAATTAAAAAAAAAAATTAAATCTTATAAAAGGTTTCTCTTTTTCCATTTCGTTTTAAATTTTGTATTGCTGTGTTCAAAGTAAAATTTAAAGCCTGATTAAAATTATTTGAACTTGTATTTTGACCAAGGAAAGTTTGCACAGAAACTACTGTTAGTTAAGTCCTAAATCGTCTTAAATAGCTGCAGCTCATCAAGGACAAAAGCAATGTACTATCAAAGTTAATTTGGTCTATAAAAAGCATCAAAACGTAGCAGTAATTGACTGCAAAACAAATTTTTTTATTCGATAAACCAGAATTATAAACAGAAAAGTAAAAATTAGTTTAAACAGCTTTATCTCATTTAATTACAATATGAAAATCCAGAAAAAATTTAATATACATTGTAACAAGAATTATAAATTAAAATTTATATGAAATAGAGTCATTATGGGCTAAGAAAGTAGAAAAAAATATTAGGTATTTCTCTGTCATCTTTTCATTTATTTTTTTAAAAATAAAGACAACTTTTATTGAATCAGAGAAAATCGTATGAGGGGTAAAAATAGAACTAATACACCTTTTAAATGAAGAAGTTTTACAATTCTCAAGATATTTGGGAAATAAGGTTGTCATATTCTCATAAAATCACTACAGTTCTCTTAAAATCAGAAAAATGTCTTGCATAACTCTAACGTAAAATAAAATCAACTTAAATCTCATGATTAGCACGGAAAACTGGGAGAGCAATTCAGGAATAAGGTTGCTGAAAACTGAACAAAAGAATTATTTTTAAATAAATAAAGAGTTTTAATGGAAAATTAATGAAACAAAATGAACTAAAAACTTTGGAAAATGGGAAACAGGCAAACAAAAAATTCTAGAAGTCTTACTACGACTACTGTTGTTGCTATTTTTGGCTATACAATTTGGAACAGTGTTGAATTGGAATTTCAAATAACTTGTTATTTAAAATGAATACAATTTTAAAAAGAAAATCATTAATTGTAAAAAAAAAAGTATTTCTTAAAAAAACAATCAAAATAAGTATTTTAGAAATATAATTTTTAAAAACTACTAGAAAATAAATTAAAGCTTTTCTTGTGCTTAAAAATTTGACTCCTGTATACACAGTTTCGAAGTGTTTCTGTAAAAATTTCTCTGTTTCGAGAGTATGTTTCTAAGTTCAAACATTTACTGCGAATTGTTAACTTATTTGATTTCGAGGCTGTGTTTAGAATATTGAGGAGAGATATTTGGGGCAAGGAAAGAAGAATGCTTTCATTATTTATTACTCTCGACTGATGATGGTTTTTAAAGAGATTGTTTTTCAGTAAATGAGTGAAAGTAAAATATGGAGAGGAGAAATTAGGACAACCGTCTTGAATTATCTTTTGACAAATCGCTGTCGGAGTAAATTTTAATGTTTGTTTACTTCTACTGTACTTGCTGCATTTTATTCGAGAGGGAAAAAAAACTTTTTTTATTAACTCCTGTTAATATGAATGAAATCATTAAAAGTTAACGAGTTGCCGTGTTTAATTCATCATTCTTTTATGCAATCAATTATCAATTTCCTTTGATTCGTTTTCCTTTCTGCTGCAATTTAATATAATTATATCCACTTTCTTTTATCTTATTTAAAAAAAAGGTGTTCTAAAAATCATACGTGTAATAATGGAATTCTTTAACTTTTTTTTTCTTACATTGGTATTTTTACTGGTGTGTATTTGCTTGGATTATTTTTCTGAAATCAAACCTAATGAGCTAAATTCATCCCGGTCACAAGATAAATACAATCATTTGTATTTCATTCAATTTAAAACAGACTTGTGCTTGTTGTTCGACTTGTAAAATTTAGATAAAATTTCAAATTTGATACTTGAAAATATTAAAAAATTCTCTGAAAAGTTTTTCAACATTAAATAAATATATATATACTATAAGTGTACTTTTAAATCGAGTGCATTTGATTATCTTTGTACTTTATTATTATTGACAAATGTGTTCTTATTAAAAGAAAGTTTCCACAAAAAGCAAACGTTGGCAACAAGAAAGTGCATGAACTGATTGGTTGGAAACACGTGATGTTATGATCATGTGACTATGACGTCACATGAATTTAGCCCACTGTAATAGAAAATAATAATGAATTATTAAATTAAAATATTTAAAGCTACTATATTAAAACATTTTTATATGCAGAACTAATTAAGGGAAAATTTAATTTACGAAAGTGTATTTTAATTAGAATATAGTTCAATAGGAGAAATAAAAAGTTCAAAATAATGAATTGCATAGCTGTTATTGGATCGTTTACCTAAAAACAATCTGCCGAGTTCCAAATAATCTTGTTATGAATTTTTTTTGTGAAATTTTTTTTCTTAGTTTGTTGACGTACTGTGAGCGAAGATACGTGTAATGTTATCATTTAGCTTATTTCCATTAACTAATATTTTATTATTAAGCTTATAATTATTTTACATTTGTTATTTATCTTTAGCTGTTTTAAAAGCACATTTTGATTTGAGAAATACTTTTAAAAAACCGTTTGCCTTTCGGAAAACTGTGTCGCTGCTGTAACCGTAAAATATCGACGTATATCATAGTTTATAGTACTTATTATTATTTGTTATGCAGTTTTGAGAAATATGTATCTGTCAAAGAAACTTTCTTCAACTTTTTACATCTTAAAGATTAATTAGTTAACTTTTAATCTTAGCATGGAAGATTGATGCATGTTTTGTCCAGATTACATTTTTAGAATTATCATCCAGATAATACGAAAACAGATAATTTGTAAGTATTTATTAGAGCTCTTTTTTAAGAAAGTTTAAAACGTGTTCAGCGATTTTTTAATTTTGGGAGTTGTAACGTTTTTCCTCCTCGCAGCTACAAGATCGTTAAGATGGATTGACAGACTCAATCCATCTGGTCCACTCATCCATCAATCGGGGGTCTGCCCCGAGGTCTGTTTCTCATGGGCTTTTCTAGAAAGATTTTCTTGCAGCAACGATTTTCATTCATTCTAGCCAGATGACCAGCCCATTTAAGTCTGTATAATTTGACACATTTTACAATATACGGTTGTTTATAAATTTTGTAGAGTTCTAATTTAGATCTCTCTCTTTCTCTTCTCCATGATCCATTCACTTATAACCCACCAAGAATGTAGCGTAAGATCCCCAAAGCTTCCTCCTCACGTAAAGTCAATGGCCAAGTCTCTGATGCATATATATATAAGTCAGAATAGATCTTATAAGACTTTTGTAAAGAAGCAATTTAATTCTTAATTAGATAAAATAGACTTTAAATTCTTAAAGGCATAAAAACATCTATTTGCAGCAATGATTCTTTTGTCCTTAAATTTAATACCGTATTTACTGAATCTAAGACGCACTTTCCCCCCTATGTCAATGCTACTGAAAATTGATTGAGGCTTAGAATCGAAGGGAAAAAATTCATTTGAAGGGGAAATTAGAGCAATTATAGGTTCATGTGTGTATTTAAAAGTTTACAATACTAGTAAAATAACTAATTATTCACTTCTTATTAGTTTTCATTTTAAATTTATTTTCGTAAAATTGGATATCTCGATAAACCACATTTTACACTATTTTTCATTTTTCACAAGAACTCGTTAAGAGTTCGGGGTGCGACTTAGAATCAATGGCGGTTTAGATTCAAATAAATACGGCAATATTGGGACATTTTTAACAAAATTTGACAAAATAGAAAAATAATTTAGAGTAGTTAGTTAATTTATTTACCAGGAGAAGCCATTTTCTCGTGAAAACTATCCACGGAGTACACCAAGGAGATCAAAGAGCATCATATCAATTAAAATAAATATAAAAAAATTAGTAAACAAAATAAATGTAACAAGGGATACAAAAAAAAATTAAGTCAATTCCTGCTTGGATCAACAAAGAAAAATTTTATTTTAGTTACTTTTTAATAAATAGTTACAATTAAAATAAATATGTATATACATACGACAGAATCACAACATTAAGTGGTAATTCATTTTTCTTAATTATCATTAAGGTATCGCATTGTCATCCAAAACAATCGTGTCTGTAAAATTTCAGTTCAAATGAATGCTTTAAAACGCGAGAAAAAAACCTTTTCAAGTTTTGATACAAGTTGCCAAAAATGATGCCAACGTGGCTGTATTTGTAATTCTTTAAATAATTAGTTTTAATCAATTAATTTTCATTAATTTTAATTAAATTGCTGTATTGTCATCCAAAATAATCATGTATATAAAATTTCAGCTCAATTGAACGCTTTAAAATGAATTTTTACTAACGATTGAAAATTGCACGAAGATAAGTAAATAAAAAAATATAGAGAGAGTGTGAGCTAAGTAGTAGGAATTGAAAAAGTATAAAAAACCCCGTTTATATAAACATGTGTAAACGCATTAAAAACTCACATACATACAATAACCGCGCGCATGCACTGTGTTTGGTATTTCATGATGTTGTAGGACTATATACTGTTTTAGTACTAGAATTAAACTTTCAATTGAATTAAAAAACATTTTTATAGACCAGGGATGGGCAACCTTTTAAGGTTGCCGCCACAGCTAAAGCTGTGGTGTGCCAAATCAATCAACCAATATGATTCAGCGTACCACACAGTAGAGCATGTTTGAAAAAAAATCGATTCCTGTGATAATGCTGGCAGAGTTGGAGAATAGAGGCTCCAGTTTTATTATACATTAATTTTTCATCATTTTGCATACCGCTTTACTTTCATATCACAAAATCAGCGTTATAATATGTGACTTTCAATCTGACACGATTCTGAGCATTCTCAGTTGTAAAACAATTTCTTTGCGGACTTGAAATATAATTCACATGAGGAAACATTTACTTAGATATGCAGAACTAAAAGCGGAATGAAGAGTATATGCAATTTTCTCTCTTCAAAATATTAAATCTCTCCTGCAATGACATTCGCTAATTTACTTTTATCTTTGGAGTTATCTTTCAGATTTTACGTGATTCCATAAATTTCCACAATTCTGAAGATGTTTGTCAAATAAGGTTCATTACATGTTGAGTGCCTCGCCATATGTTGTGTTTACATCGCTTTGCAAATGCAGCGAAATGAAATGATCTGCGTTGGGCGTGCCCACGCTAAGAGCAGAGAGAGTAACGCGATGCTCATGAGCCGTTGGAATAAACAGAGTGAGAAAAATTACAGTTCGCTGTGTTCTTTATTGAGTATGACTCACTTTAATTAATTAGAGCTGTCTATGAGCCAAAATATTGCAAATTTATCATCTTCCACCCACTCAAAATCGACAAATTTGTAGAATAGTGCGGAGTGCCATTGAGAACTGTACAACGTGCCACAGGTGACACGCGTGTCATAGATTGTCGACCCCTGTTATAGACCTTTCCTCTTGATTTAAAAAGGACAGGACTTGAATTTCTTAAGTGGAAGCATATTTTTTTCTTTTAAGCGCTTGTAGCCCCCCAGAATCGATTTCCGCAGGAACCTATTTTTAGCAGACTTCTACGCAGCAAAAGAAAAATGCTAGTGAAATTTAAAATCTGTAAGTTTGTAACGCGTTCTATTCGAGTTCTTCAACTAATCCTCTTCGGGAAACTATTTTTTAACTGATTTTAGCTTAAAAACCACTTTCCGTAGAGATGATTTAATTTTATGCAAATGTAAATACTATTTAAGCCCTGACGTTTGGTTGGGTGAGGTTAATTATGAAACCTAGGAGTAGTAAAAAGTGAATTGCGACTGGGAAGTCACGAGGCCTGAAATTAATATTCATCTTAGAATCAATCGGGAGTTGTGGAAGGAAATAGCGTTGGAGCTGACGAGTTATTGTGGTTCGAGAAGGATAACATAAGGAAGAGCTCCGACTTAAGGTATACGACTACTTGCGACAACTTTTTTTTTTAAAAAAAATAGATATATGGAGATTTTTTGTGGTTTTTAGATTTGTTTTTAGTACATTTTAAGAAAAAAAAGGCTAAAATTAAGAAGAGAAAAATAAATTATTACTACTAAAATGGGAAAAAATGGGTAAAAATTGACAAAAATATTACATAAACGGGGTCCGCTCTGTACAAATAGTAAATGAACAAATTCTCAATTTTTCAAATGACCTTTTTTGAAATGACCTTTAGGAAAAGAGATATTTTAATTTTTACAAAAACTAGAGCCCTTAATCTTAGTTATTATATGAAATTGCTTAAAAAAAACAGTGGTTATATTCACATAAAGAACTGTAAATTTTGTAATAAAACAGTGCTTGATAAATCTGAAGGTCAAAACACCTCTAATATTATACAGAACATACCCTAAAAATTTCAGCAAATTATTTTAAAAACTGTGGAAGATCCTGCCATTTTTGAGCAATCGCTGTCCCCGTTTGAGTTTTTCAAAAAAAAAAAAAAAAACACATTTCGAGTAAAATGCATTTTAAAGTTTGACATCTTTTACGTAAAGTTATGACCCCTGCTTTTATTAAAACAATTGTAGTTTTTGTTCTAGTGAATAGAAAATAAAAAACTTGGTATTTTTATAAAGCTAATAAGATGGCCTATAAAATAAAATCATAAAAAATTTAACCATTTTTAAAAAAAAATCAGGATTTTTGGATAGTTGGATACCTTAAGCTCTTTTGAATAATTTCATGTGAGATTAGGAATTAGGATTCAAGATTACTCTTAGAGTTAAGCAATAAAGGTGTTTATGGTTCAAAAAACGTTAAAGCTAAAATATAAGTAGCTATTTTTAAAGCTAATGTCTACTTCTTCCCCGAACCCTCTTACACCCTCGATCTTCGGATCGCGACAAGTTTAATAGCTCCAAAATGGGAATTTATCAATCTATGACCCCCGCATCTCTCCCCCTCTTTAGAGTCAATTTCCACAAAACCTGTTTTTAACAGATCTCTACTCAACGAAGGAAATATACCAAAAAACAAGTAATATAAAAAAAATTAAGTTAATTCCTACTTAGATCAACAAAGAAAAATTTTATTTTAGCTACTTTTTATCAAATAGTTACAAATAATATAAATATATTTTTTCATATGACAGAATCACGACATTAAGTGGTAATTAATTTTTATTAATTATCATTAAAGTATCGCATTGTCATCCAAAATAATCGTGTATAAAAAATTTCAGTTCAACTGAATGCTTTAAAACGTGAGAAAAAAATCTTTTAAAGTTTTGACTCAAGTCGCTAAAAATGAAAGCAACGTTGTTGTATCTGTAATTCTTTAAATAATTAGTTTCAGTCGATTCATTTTAATTAATTATAATTAAATTATCGTATTTTTACCCAAAACAGTAGTATATGGAAAATTTCAGCTCAAATGAGTGCTTTAAAGTGTGAAAAAAACCTTTCCAAGGTTTGACATAAGTCGCTAAAAATGATGCCAACGTGGCTGTATTTGTAATTCTTTAAAAAATTAGTTTTAAACAATTAATTTTCCCTAATTTTAATTAAATTGCTGTATTGTCATCCAAAATAATCATGCATATAAAATTTCAGCTTAATTGAGCGCTTTAAAATGTATTTTATTAACGATTGAAAATTTCACCAAGATAAATATATAGAGAGGAATAATAGTACGAATTGAAAGAAAGAACCAACTTTCAAGTTTGTAGATCTAATAGTTCAAAAAGAGAAACTTTTACCTATTATACCCTCGCAACATGGATCCCTTATCTCTGACAGTAGATTTCTGCAAAGCTCGTACTTAAAGGATATCTAGTTAACAAAAGAAATACACCTGTCAAATTTAAAGTCTATGGGTCCAATAGTTCCGGAGATTTCTTGATGAGTGAGAGGGTCGCTTTTCTCCTACAAATAGATAGGAATGCATGCACATGTATAGATAGATATACAAAAAGATAAACATAACATACATAAAAAAATGAAGTACATTTACAACAAAAAAAATTGAGAAGCTTACATACGTCTTTAGTTTAATTTATAACAAAGTCATTTTTGGAGATGTGACATAGGCAAGTGGAGAGAGAGAAAACATTCAAAAAATTAAGGAATAATATTGCTAATAGATAATAAGCATTGAGAGGAGCCATTTCCCATAATTCATGAAAAATTCAATACATAAAATTTTACAGTAACGACTGCTGTTCCACTTATACTGACAAGAAAGAACCAGATTAGCAGAAGACAATATTTTTAAATCTATTTAAAATTTAGGATTTATCTATGATATACATGGCTAAATTCTTAAGCGAGAAAAAATTCAACAAAAACCAGTAAAAAAAATAAAATAAATAAATAAATAATTTTTTTTTTAGAAAAAAAGAACACAGAAAATCTATGTCTCCACACAAAAAATATAATTTTTTCAACATAACTTTGTTCTTTTGACTTTTATATTAATATTGATCAATATAAAGGTAGTATGTAGGATGTGAGTAAAAAATTGCTTAAGATATTTTTATATAGAAAAAAATATTTATCGATGTATTTCTATTATTTTTCCAAACTTCATTAAAAAGTAAGATATTTATTATCCAACACAAACAAAATTTGATTTGCAGTTGGTGTGTATTTCCGCATTATATATCCATTTATATAAGTAATAAACATTTTGAAAATACGAGTATATATATAAATATTGCTTTTCTTCCTGTTCTAAATTATAGAACTCATTTTCAGTCTAATAATTAAATTTTTTTTGTTTATCAGAATAATACAAATACTTTTTTGAAAACAATTGTATTACTCGGTATATTTCCTTTTAAATTATTGTTAACTTTAGGGGAAAAACTTTATAAAAATGGCGGATTTAGTTCAGAGTGCAAAGTGTATTTTTCATTCAAATTCTTTTTTTTAAAATAAATCTCATTAGGTTTAAATTCCTACATTCAAATTGGCTTATGTTTGTTTATTTTAAGCAATTTAAGAATAAAAAGAGGATTACTTCGAATAAAAAACAAACATTTATAAGCTAAACAATTTGTAAAAAAACAGCTTTCTATAAGAAATAAAAATTAAAAAAATCCCCTTTTCCTTCAGAACAAGGATTTAAACTCAAAGGTGCTCAGGGGCTAAATAAATAAGATGGGTATTTATATGGGTTGTAACAACAAATGGATATATTCGTTATGAATACGTTCCAATTTGTAATTAGGTTACAAGTTTTTATAGAAACACATCACCTTATTTTGAAAATAATAATAAAATAATTATTATTTCATAAATAAGAATAATAAAAAATAGACCAAATGAAAAATTTTTTTGTACTATTTTGCTATAGGCCTCTTGTATATTCTGGAATTTTTCTTATAGTACATGATTACTTTTAAACTAATTGTTATTAAAAAGAATTATAATTAATTTTAGCGATATCTTACATCCTTAAAATAACATCGTTCACAAGTAATTTCAATTAAAAATAAAAATAATGCAATACAAAAATATCGAATATTTTAAAATAAAATTGGCAACAAACTTTAAAACTCAAACACACGACTGTCACGAGAATTTCTCTTTTTAAATTTGAATCATTCTTTGGTAAATATTGAAATTATTTCTTAAAAATTAAGTATCATTGAAAGCTTTTTAGTTGTAAGGTTTTTAAAACGTTTTTTTTTACATAACATGCATGGCTGTTATATAGTACAGTTGAACCTTCATATATTACGAACCTCTATATTGCAAATTTTTCTATATAGCGAACTTTTTCCGGGAACCAAGAACATTCCACGATTTTCTTCGTATAAAAACCTCCCTACAGCAAAGTGCATTTTCTATATAACGAAGTTTTTCTCTTTTTATTCAATTTCTGTTCTCCCTTATTTAAAGTATTTCTAGACATTTCAAGTTCTTTCTTTTAAGGTTTCCGACTACGCTCGGAACGGTGATTTTAAAATGGCGCATAAATGGATATTTTTCATGATATTTAGTGTCACTTAGATTAGAATACATGTATAAAATTGTTTTAAGGATATTTTGATTAAAAAAAACTATTTAAATACAATATTTTGGCAAAAAATTAACTTAGAATAATATTTTTTCAAAATGTTTTCCTTTTATAAGAAATGCTTCTAAAATAATAATTTTTCGCTTATATAAAGTAAAAACTTCTCCAGAGAGTCTGAACTAGGATTTTTGAAAAATTCACATTATTTTCAGAGTTACCACCAATTGAAATAATTATCGGCGTTTTTTCCTTAAAATTGCTCCCCTCTGCTGTCGTAAAATATAGATAAACCCACTTCTAAGTTATATATTTCAAAAATTCTTGTTGAGCCTCTGTAGAGTGGTCTGAGCTATATACAGGCAAAATAATATTATAATAGAAGCCTTTTTCACAAAAGGAAAATATTTTGAAAATGGGTCATTCTATGTTAATTTTTTGTCAAAATACTGCATTTAAATAATTTTTTACTGTAATAATATTCTTAAAACAATTTTATATAAATCTTCTAATCTAAGTGACACAAAATATCATAAATACTATCCATTTATACGCTTTTGCAAAATCACGGTTCCGAACGTAGTCGGATACCTTAACTCATTTGATAGTTGTCATAAATCTTGAACTGGTTTTATTAGGTACCTAGCTGGCCAAGAACAATATAATTCTGGACATTTCATCCAAGAAGGGCAACCTTTAACCCCAATTCTCCAGTTCACAAGAAACATCTTCGATATCCCCTTTTCACCCTCATTGGAGTTGTCTCTTGTCTTCGTGTCCTTGAACTAGTCTCCGTTCATTTTCAGTGTTGTTTAGACGTTCTGGTAACTTCGTTTCTGGTAGCCCGAAAATGTCAAAACGTAAGTGCTTGAGCATCAAAGAAAAATAACCAATTCTTCATGAAATGTATGAAGACATCAAAAAACTTTCCTCGCAGTTTTTCTTTCTTTTTGATAGTTACGAAAAAGATAAATATTATTAATTTATATAAAGGTGTGAATAATTACTTTATATATATATAGTGTTTGTGAATTTAAAATATTTGTTTTATGGGGTTTAAAAAGGAAACTGAAAGATGAGCCTCTATATAACGAATTTTCCATATAACGAACTTTTTTTCGGGATTTTGCGACTTCGTTATATAGAAGTTCGACTGTATTTCCTTTTGTAAACCATATTTGAGGGCTGTTAAGAAACTATCCAACTTTTGGCCTGAGAAAATGTATTACTTATGTAAAGGAATTGGGACTTTAACTCTTAGCCCCCTACAATCCTGCCCCCCACGATACGGGGGTGTACGTTACGCTACTACATGGTTGCAATGTATTTTGTAAAATCTTTAAAAAGGTGTATCGGAAAAAGGAAAAGTAATTTTAAGTAAGCAGGCAACGGAATTAATTGCAGCTGATGATGCTAATCACTGAAGTTCCATGAAGGGTATCACTGAGAGTCTCTGAAAAAGACAGAAGAAAAACTAACGCTCACTCAAATTTAGAAATGTTCCTTAGTGAAAAAAAGGATATTTCCCCCTCATTTTGGATGCTGTAATGCAGTGCTTCTCAAAATTTCAATATTTATGACCCAATATTCAAAGAAAATTTTCATCGCGCCCCCCTTCCATACAAAAAACAATGCAGAAATTCAATAATACTTTGACGCTAAAGCTACAATACGACTTTAACCTCCTAAGTGCCACCGGCATATATATACGTCTCACTCAAACCATGCGTTAAATTCCTCGGTCGTATATATACGTCTTTCCGAAGTAAGATATTTTCTTTGCACTAATATCCATAAAATTATTCGAAGGCTTTGGAACGCAATAAAAAACTTTGACAGTGTCTGTGAAGGATTTACTTATATATATATATATATATATATATATATATATATATATATATATATATATATATATATATATATATATACAGAGTGTTTTTTTCAGGTATAGAAGCTTAAGTTGGCATTACTTTCCAAGATGGCGACCGATTTAACAGCTGTCAAGTGATTTATTCTCAGTTTGGTTTGGCAATTCATCATGAATAGACTCACGCCTGAGCAACGCTTTCAAATTGTGCAATTTTATTTCGAAAATAATGGTCGATTTTCATAAGCGAATTTTGTTTAGCGATGAAGCGCACTTCTAGTTGAATGGCTACGTCAACAAACAAAAGTGCCGCATTTGGAGTGAAGCTAATCCAAAAGTGTATGTCGAAACACCGTTACATCCAGAAAAACTGATTGTTTGGTGCGCTTTATTGGCTGGTGGAATCCTTCTTCAAAAACGATGAAGGCCACAACGTTACAGTCAATGGTGATCGGTATAGAGCCACGATGACTAACTTTTTCATTTCTGAATTGAACAATCATAATGTCCAGGAGCTGTGGTTCCAACAAGACGGCGCAACATGTCACACAGCTCGTGCCACAATCGATTTATTGAAAGACACGTTTGGTGACCGCCTAATTTCACGTTTTGGACCTGTGAATTAGCCTCCAAGATCTTGTGATTTAACACCGCTAGACTATTTTCTGTGGGGCTATGTAAAGTCATTGGTCTATGCGGATAAGCCACAAACGCTTGACCCTTTGGAAGACAACATTCGCCGTGTTATTGCCGATATACGGCCACAAATGTTGGAAAAAGTCATCGAAAATTGGACGTCCAGATTGGACTACATCCGAGCCAGCCGCGGCAGTGATATACCAGAAATCATATTTAATATGTAATGCCACAAGGATTACCTTTCGAATAAAAAAATATTCATGTCAATCGAATAATACATCGTTATTTTATTGGAATTTAAAGTTCTATACCTCTAAAAAAACACCCTTTATATATATATCAGAGGATTTCTTATTTATTTTCATTTTTTCTTCCCTTTCACCATACGTCCCATACGCACTCCCACATGTTAAACGGTGGCAATGGTGAGCGCGAATCGGGTAATTTTTAATCTGCAAATAAGGGATTATATTTATAAACCTTACAAATTACCAAAGAAAGTGTTAATTTTTGTGTATAATTTTATACATGACAAGCTCATGGGGTCACTGGTAATTATTAAACTTGTTCTTAAGTTAGTATTGTTCAAGTAATTATAAAGTACGTTTTGTGCAGTACTGATACTTTTATAAGTGTATTATATCAGTGTAAATATTAGTTTTTTTCTTTATTATGTCTGAATGCATTTTGTTTGTTTACTTTCAGTAAATTAATAATTTTTTAAAATAAATTTTATTTTCAACTTTTCAATAGGCTCGTGCCCCCCTCGTAGAGTCATCTCGCCCCCTGGGGGGACACGTCCCACAGTTTCAGAAACGCTGCTTAATGGATATTATAAAACACAATTAAATGAAGGATCTGAATTTAGTGTTATCAAATAACCTTTTATTGGAGAAGGATGTCCTTACTGTAGAAACATCTTTGTCAAAAGGCAATAAAACAGTTTCTCGGAACTGCATGGAGTTTCGGATAATATACTTGAAAAATCGATTGTTGTCGATTTTATGAATTGTTTTATTTTAATAAATTATAGTTGAAAAAAAAACTAAAAAACACGCTTTTATGGTTAATTGACCTAAAAAGTAAAAAAATATATCTTAATATAAGAATAAAATGATTTACGAAAAATTAATGCTATTGAGGTAAAAGCGTGGAGTGCTCTATATTAATTGTTATAATTTCTTACTAGTTCTATTCCGAAATGATGAGTTAGTGCAAAAATGTAGTACAAAGCACTCACGCTTTTACCACAATGACACTAATTTTCTCGTAAATCATTTTATTCTTATATTAAAAACTATTTTTTTTACTTTTTAGCTCAATTAACCATTAAAGCGTGTTTTTTAGTTTTTTTAAAACTATAATTTATTTTTCATGTTTTAGTTCGATCTACAGTAAAAGCATGTAGTTTTAGATTTTTTTTAACTATCATTTATTCATATACTTTTTTTTTAAATTTTTGGCCCGCGACCGAAAGAGTTTGTCCATCCCTGAGATCGAGCGATTTATTTTTTTTACATGCACGAGTCTTTTTTTTTATTTCCATTTTCAGAAAGACTGGACAATTGCTTATACTATGATAAGAAATTGCTGACGCAAAAAACGTTTTAGCTTTTATAGTTACTCTTAATCTTTTAGTCACCGAATCTGGATTTAGTCGCAAAATCTAGAAATAGTATATAGAATTAGTCACCAAATTTGGATTATCCTGTCTCCTGATTATCCTGTTCAGTACAATGGGAAAAAACTGGGAAATTATTATATTGGCATCGGTCCTTGACAAGTATGCAAAGTTTCGAATTAATCTGACCTTTTAAAAAATCGAGTTCAAAGATTCCGTTACATACAAGTGAAACTTATAAAAGTGTGTCAAGAATACCCAAGTTTTTGACAAAATTTGGTGTAGTATCTTTGTTCAACTCGTTTAAACATCTTGACAAAAGTAAAATTGAACATTTATAACAACACTTTACACAGTGGCCAGCTGGTAGCAACTGGCACACTGGAACGAAAAATTTGCTTTAAGCTGCCTCATTCCACTGTGTCAAAGGAATTCCACCTTAGAATCACAACTGTTTGCGGAAAAATTCAAGGTTAGATACTTTTTAGACAACCCTTGTATATTGGTAAAATGTCATTATATAAATGAAAGTCAAAATCCGAACATTATTGAAAATTAAACATTCATATGACATTGTTCAGCATCAACCTTTTTCTAAAAAATATAACGTTGACCATAAGCAAGGTCAACATTGGAGACAACAAAACTTTTTTTTCTTTGTTTCGAATTCCCTTCTTGGAACTATAAATTAAAAGTTGAATGATCGTTCGGGACAATCGGGCGTTGCCTGAACACCTTCTAAAATACAGCGAATGACCCTGGGGTGGTGAAAAGGCTTAAGGCTCGTGCTGAGAGTTGTTCTGTCTTTCAAATGTAATTTCTGTCATGAGAAAATATTCTGTTTGAGAAAAAATGATGTCAAGTAGTATAAGCACGATGGAATAAAATTTTAAGGCAAATTCTATCGGAGGAATTTTCTATTTCACTTCAAGATTGGTATGCAATTTTGCATTGAGATTTTTGTTTATGCATGTAATTATGTTTATATATATTTTTTAAAATGTGATTTGTCTTAATATTTATTAAGATAAAAATTTCAAATATATCCTCATAATTATTATTTATTATTTTAGGTTTAGTACCCCTAATTATTATTGTAAATTCATTACTTACAAATCAATAACAAATATACGAGTTATATAATTCTTAAATGTGAGTTTTATATTCGTAATTACTACCATCATTTTTATAATTTATATTCCCAATTTTTTTATAAATTTATATATAGAGTTAACAAAAATAATTATTAACATGAGTTATATTTTAAGCATGGTAATCATTATTATTATACATTTATGTAATTTACATCCATATATAAAATTGTAAGTTTTTACTGTATATTATTCATTATTTTTATAAAATTTTTGATTATATAATTTTATTAAAAATTTGTTTTTTATCATCGTTTTTGCCATTACACTTTGTCATGCACAAAAAAACTGCAATAGATTAAAAATTTATTATTCTTATTATAAATTTATTAATATTTTAAATTGAAAATGATATTAATAATTGTTAACAGATTTAATAATTTTAACGTAATTAGTAATTACTAACTAAATTTAATATTAACTATTATTTACTAAAAATAAAAATATTCATTTTAAGACTTAAGAATTTGTATTAATTATAATTATTTTAACAAATATGTGCATAACCGTATCAAAGATACGAGAAAATAATTCACAATTTCTCCTACTTTTACCAATTTTGCATAAAAAATATATTTGGGCTTCTATATTTCCCCGTTTAAGATCTTTTCTGTCAAATAAATTCGAAAAGGCTTACTAGAACATTATTAATAAATAAATGCACAGTTTATATTCATGCATTTATTTATATTTACAATCAGGGCACTGAATTATTTTTATTTCCTATTTTTTTTAAAGTAAAATACCACTTTAGTACAATTTAAATAGGAATATTAATTCCCCTTTTTTCTGGGTAACGTTTTTTGTAAACGTGTGTTTTTAACCATCTTTTTGTCAAATGCAAATAACAAAGTGAATTACTATATAGAAGTCTTTAAAGGTAAGAAATATTTAAATTTTACTCGGTTCTTTTGGAAATTGTTTTTGAGTATATTTTAAATCACTAGTGGGAAAACTTTTTACAAGTGGTCCAAAAATTTATTTTGGTGGGCAGGTCAAGGGAATTTTCATTCTAAAATGCGTTTAAGTAAAAAAGAAAAATTGGTATACATCGGAAAATTCTTTAAAACTTATGCGACTATTTTAACTGCCTTGGTTTTTCTATTTTTTTTTAAACTTAAATCTAAGCAGAAGTATATTTGAAAATTTTTTGCTTATTCAAAAGTTTTTGAATTAATTTCCATATTAATGTTCCTAATTGTATTTTACATATGCACAAAATTTTCAAATTTCTATAGAATTCTTATACATTCAAAATAGCAGAAAATACTCTCTAATGATTCTTTTGCGTTTGCGTTTTAAAATTTCTTAACGATTATTTTAAAATCTGTGGTGGGCCATTTATAATCACGGAATGGACTGCATCTGGTTCCCGGGCTGCAATTTGCCCATCACTGTTTTTGTACATTGTTAATTTGTTGGAGAATGTTTGAGACATACCTGACCCAAATGAAAATAGTAGAAAGCATAAAACTTAAATTTTACTTCTTATGATGTTTATAAAATTTTATTTGTACTTTAAGGTATATATATATATCCGACTACGTTCGGAACCGTGATTTTACAAAAGCGCATAAATGGATAATTTTCATGATATTTAGTGTCACGTAGATTAGAATACATGTATAAAATTGTTTTAAGGACATTTTGACAAAAAAAATTATTTAAATACAATATTTCGGCTAAGAATTAACTTAGAATAATCTTTTTCCCAAATGTTCTCTTTTTGTGAAAAATGCTTCTATTATAATAATATATCGCCTGTATATAGCTCAGACCTCTGTACAGAGGGTCAACTTTTATTTTTGAAAAATTCACATTATTTTCAGAATTATAGTCATTTGAAATAATTATCGGCGTTTTTTTGTTTAAAATTTCTCCCCTGTGTTGTCGTAAAACATGGATAAGCCCGCTTCTTCTAAGTTATATATCTCAAAAATTGTAGTTGAGCCTCTGTACACAGGTATGAGCGATATACAGGCAAAATGTTATTATAATAGAAGCATTTTTCACAAAAGGAGACTATTTTGAAAATTGGTCCTTCTATATTCATTTTTGGTCAAATTATTGTACTTAAATAATTTTTTATTGTAATAATATTCTTAAAACAATTTTACATACATTTTCTAATCTAACTGACACTAAATATCGTAAATATCCATTTGTACGCTTTTGCAAAATCACGGTTCCGAACGTAGTCGGATACCTTAAACACTATATGCTACCGACGGTGACACTACGCAAAAAAAGGCATTTTATGTATTTTTATCCATTAACTGCAATTTTATGATATTATTTTTAACAAATCGGTCCGAAAGAGACTGTATAATATATATATATCTGTGTAACAGACTGTATTTATAACTGTAATGGTTAGAATAACTGTAACCCAGTGTTTCTCAAACTGTGGGGCGCGCCCCCCAGGGGGTGCGATAAACGTACAAGGGGGGCGCGAGCATATCGAAAATAAAAGATTAAAAAAAATTATTTACTGGAATGAAGTAAAACAAAATACTTTCTGACATAATAAAAAATACACATTTACACTGATATAATTGATATATCTGCGATATTACGTCATAAAAAATTAAAGCTTCTACTTCTATTACGGTTTCTTTTCAAACCAAAATGAGAAAAAACAAAACCCAGCCCCATAGTCGAAAAAAATTTTAGGAAGATAAAAAATTTTCATCACTGTTATATTATTGTCATCAGCTGTAGGCAACAGAATGTAGTTGCTGCGGTTTGACCTTCGAACTTACTTGTACGGTTAGTTACGTCCCTGCTCTTATGTGTGTGTGTGTGTGTGTGTCTGTGTGTGTGTATTTGTTTTTTCATTTAGGGAAGTTGCAAATAAACTATTTCTGCTGCGATTTTTTCCTTGTAAAATATTTTTATGATTTTTGGAAAAGCACAGAGAGCTCTTTGAAGGATTACTTGGCCAAGATTTATTTCTATGAGTTATATTCCCAAACATATAAAAAAGCATAATGAAAAACGTTTTACATAATTTTTTTGAACATCCATATTGTAATAAATACCCTTTTATTCCGGAGCTGTCACGCCGACCACAGAGTGCACGAAATCGGTAATTCTGGCAAAACTGTTTAATTGTTACCAATAGTTCTGACACTATCCTCCTGTTTGACAGTCTTAACGTGTGAACTAAAATATATTTGTCACATATGTAGCGGTATCTAAATAAACCAATACTTAGACATCACGCGAAGACGATCGTCTTGGCGTGATCGATAAAGTACTGGCGTTCGAATCGGAAGGTGCCCGGTTCGAATCTATACCTACATTTTTGACCCTGGACTGAAGTAAGAAAACGCAACTTCCTGAACTGTCGTGGCGCCATCTACCGCAAGAAAAATAACAAAAAGAAGAGAGAGTAAAAAAAGAATAAATAAGAGAAGAAAAATATAAATAAATAAAACATATACTCTCTCCGAAACAAACGATAGATCATCTTTCTCTCATCTCAGCAAGAAAATAAATAAGAATAAAAATAAATAAATAATAATGAGAGAGAGAGAGAATAAAACAAATAAATAAAAACAATGCTCTCTCCAAAAAAACAAACGAACGGGAAAAAAATCGTTCGCCTATCCACCTCACTGGTGGGAGAGTAGTGTAGCGGTATCTAAATAAACCAATACTTAGACATCACGCGAAGACGATCGTCTTGGCGTGATCGATAAAGTACTGGCGTTCGGAAGGTGCCCGGTTCGAATCTATACTTACACATATCTCCCTCTTTTTTGGGAGTGACAAACGTTTTTTTACAATCTTCAGGTACTTGTTTTGACTGAGTTCCCGGTGTGATAACTTTTTTTCCGAAATATTTTCTGTGTTCTTGAAAGTAGGGGTGAGTATATTTTCTCTTAATTAAACTATTCACTGGAATTACGATTTTTATTGTGTACCATAAAAATAATTATAAAAAAAAAGATTGGGGTGGCTCAATAACCCTACTCGACTATTAGTATCGAGTGCGTGCCTGCTCCAGGTTTAAAACATGTTGAAGTCTTTTCACTTTAAATATTAAAAGTAATACAATTATTTCTCATCGGAATTTTATTTTATTGTTCATTATTCAACATCAATTCTAAATGCTAAATCTGTGAGGCTTAAAATTACAGTTCGCTTAAAACTAATTATAATTTGAGCAATGAGTTAAAAAAATCATTTTACATTTTTGTAAACATTGTTGCGCACTTGGCTTTACTCTTCTTAAAATTCAGCGATTATATCAATAATGTTTTATTTTCTTATAAATGAACTCATGCAAAGAGCGGTATAAAAAAAATAACTAATAACATTAAAAGTATACTTCAAAAGGTATACTTTTAATGTATCAATGCTCCACAGAGTATTTTATAACTAATTAATTAATGCTAATATAAGAACAAGTTTAATAAGTATTAGTGACTTCCATAGGCTTGTCTTACAGAGCAAACTTTTCAAAGGAATGCTTATGATTAGAAATTGACCCACTGAGTTCTTTCTAAAAAAAGTTGATATCTATATTTTGTCTTCTAAGCAGCCACCGCATTTTGCAATATGTTCCAATTTAAAAATTAGAGAAAGGAAAAATAACATAATAATTATCCTATTACTTAATTTTTTTTTTTGCTTAAAAGCAACATATACAAAATTTAATACTTATGTCATGAATTTGTACGGTATATAATTAAGATTATTGCTTTAGCGTAAAAAAAAGTGCATTATTATTGTATTCAGTATATTAATGTATAAGGGGGGGCGATAAAAATTTTGATTGATAAGGGGGGCGCCAGTATTAAAAGTTTGAGAAGCACTGCTGTAACCGTAATGATTATGTTGTAACTAGTTAGGAAGTGTGTTCCACTCTCAGTTGGTTCAGTTAGTGCTGTGATCGTCTTGTTGTTGTACGAGTGTGTGTACTTAAATGTAATCCTGTCCCTGTTCCATTGTCGACCGAGAAATAAAGCTTTTGATCGTAAAGAATGTTATCTTCCTTTGGATATTACTGAGTAGCATTTACACTCCCATACTTCAAGACGTTATCACATTTTTTAATTACCACAAATCCTGAAAAACTTGGATAAATTTATCATCCAGTTCCATGTGTAGATGAATGTTTTTGCATGGTATTTTGCATTGAAATTACCTTACATATAGTCATTTAGTATTATGTTTATAATCTTACAATAACTCAGTTGTAAAGGTAGAATAGGGGAAATTTGGATGGCCCTAAAACTGTGTTTATCCTACAAGCTTGATTCCTAAGGCTAAGAGTTTGCTATTACAGTACTGTTTACCAACTTATTTTGATCTATGCTGCATTCTATTCTTTTTTTTTTTTTACTTATTTTTTGTTTGCTTTGATGTATAGAAATTTGATATATGATATATAATTATATATATATATATATATATATATATATATATGTGTGTGTGTGTGTGTGTGTGTGTGTGTGTGTGTGTGTGTGTGTGTGTGTGTGTGTGTGTGTGTGTGTGTGTGTGTGTGTGTGTGTGTGTGTGTGTGTGTATACCATAAAACACTTGGGTTGTGTTTTGAATGAAATCTGCACCGACCATATTGTCCAAGATTTCTTTTTGCGGCGAATCTTCTTTCGAAGTATAAAAAAAATTCTAGCATTTGCTAAAAATTCTTATAGAATTAGAAATTTTCAATTCTTCTAAAATTCAAAGATATTTACAAATATTTTACAATAATATGAAAAGAAAGGAAAAAAAGCAATTACATAAATTAAAAGAATGCCAAATTAACGGTTGTCTAAAATATTTTGGCGTCTTTTCTTTCTTAACGTTCCCTTAAGAATTATTAGTTACAACTCAATCCTTTCATTTTTCTAAGAAATATCCATTCGTATCAGTTTTAGAAGTTGAAGTAGTCTGAACCAATCTTTAATATTTTTTTGGTAATCTTATTGCCCTCTTTATTAATATTTTTTGGATGTAAAATTTAAATTTGACTACATATGTTTACTTAGAATTTGTAAGAAAATTATGCCTGCAGTTTTCTCGTAGAGAGAGTCAACAACACAAATGAAAAAATTATGACCGAAAGATTGTTCTCTTGGCGTACGTTTTCCGTGCTTATGATATAAGAATTGCTGAAGATGTGTTATTGGGAAGTGTGGAGAGGGTAGTAGCACTATATAAAGCAACACGGGGGCAATTGGCGACGGATTTCATAATTCTGAACTTCGGTCAAGGGATGAAGATGACACTTGAGATGCCTCTCTTAACTACCTCATCATTCCAACGGGGGTGGGGACTTTGAGTCTCGGCAGATTTAAAGTGCACCAGCCCCTCTACACGGCATATCTTCAGTGGCAATAGGGCTCGAATTCATGACATGCAGACCATGAGTTCGCGAGCATAACCACTAGGTTACTTCGGCCACAAAAATTGCTGTATTAAGATTGATACGTTACACTTAACTTTTTATATGAATTTTCTTGGGTAAGTCAAGAGTTTAAAGGAAAACATTATTTCAAAGAAAAAGTTATTTTTATTTGAAACATACCGTCGTGGAAACATTATTGTTTCAATTACTGGTTTGTCTCCATGAGCACAATTTGCACGTCAAAAAATTCTTCCCGATGAGATTTTCCTTTAATTTCTCACATGGTAGGAATTACTGAATCTTAGGATAATATATCTAACTTAAGTTCATATTTAATCTTGAAACTGACAGAATCTTTGAAATGGCTCCGAGCGTGTCTAAGCCTGGTCATCAACCAATCCTGAAGACGGAACTGCCAGGTGACGATAGGGTTCACCTATCAATGTGGAGGAGTCAAGCGTCCCTCAGACATTCCGTGTCTTTATGATTTAACGGAGCAATTCGACTTGAAGTGTAAACAATCGCCAGTTCTGTTTCAAAGCATGACCGGCGATGTGAAACAGACATGACTGAATTATCTTTCCCGTCTGTCGTCGACAGTCGGAAAAAAAATCTCACTTCTGTTCGGATTTTCGGAAATTTCTTGTCTTTTGAGAATATATGATTTTCTTTTCTAATTCTTCATATTCGAGCCTTTAAGACTGGGATTCTTAATTTTTTTTCAATTCCTACTCTCTCTCTCTCTATTATTTCACTCTCTCCCTATATATATATCTTGTTAAAACTTTCAATCATTAATATAAAATACTTTCTGTTCATCTATTCAAGTTCAAGTACATTTTTTTAAAACTTGTAGTGAATGACACTTGATGTTACTACAGTGGTTTCAAATACTGATTCATTAATGAAATTGAAAAATGAATAAATAGTAACAAACAAAAATAACAGTCCAACAGCAATTACGGAAAGGAAAATTGTTCGTTGTGCATTGGATAGTGCTTCGGACTTCTAATCTAAAGATCGTGAGTTCGAATCCCATCTGGGATGGCCTGATTTCTGACAACGTGTTTTTTTACTATACTATTTTAGTAGAATACTTAAATTGAATTAATGAATAAATAGTAAAAAAAGAAGAAAAATAGTCCTACACCCTATATAGAAAGGATAATGGAAAATTTCAAGAAAATTCGCTTTTTATTTGGTCACTTAATGTTGTGATTCTGCCATATGTATATACATATTTATATTAATTGTAATTATTTAATAAAAATTAACTAAAATATAAAAATTTTCTTTGTGAACATAATTAGGAATTGATTTTTTTATGCTGCTTGTTTTTTTAAATCTCTTAATCAGCAAAGTAAACCCTTTGGACACCTTCTCCTTTGCCTAGAGAGAGATTTGTTTGATTGATTGATTCGAATTAGTACAGGCTATTCCTAGCTCTTCTTGGGGTTTCGAAGCGCTGTAATAAAATAAAAAAAAACTTAAGATGAATACGGCAAAAAAGAAAACATTTGACAGAACGCAGAAAATAAATTCATTTTTATTTACATTGCTTACAGATCTTTTATGAGTGAAACCGTGGTTACAAGGCATACATCAATGCGGTAATCCAGTTCCTTACACATGCTACTCAGCATGGTACTTAGTCTTTTACGAGAAACTTCACTTTATCCGAAGACTTGGCTTTTTACATATCACCAAGTTTTCGTACTCCTTTTGCCACGTGAGTTAGCAGAACTGTATGAAAGGTAACACGTACTGTCAATAACGTTGATAATACCATGTTGAGAAGAGTGTAGCAGAAACTCGACCATCGCATTGATGCATGCGGTGTAACCAAGGTTTCACGCATAAAACACCTATTAGATAGTGAAGGGTCTATCCGCGTTCCTATAACAACTAATCCTCTTGCGAAATATTTGGTCTTTAAAAATTATTATATCACATAGCTTCCTCCCGAAGAAGAAGATATGAATATTCAAATTAAGACTTGTATATAAAGTTGAAACTTTCAGGTTAAAAAAGGTGAGATAGGTTAGTCTGTAACGGGAACAGTGATTAATTAAACTTGAAGTGAGACGTAGATGTGTAGCAGCTGATAATTATAATGTTAAAGTTAACGATCTGTCAACTAAGAATTCAACCAGATTAGGTAGCTAAAAAGTAGAAGCTATTGACTAGACACACACGTAAGGGATCTAATTATTTAAAGTCTTCTCACATCTCGCATACCTCGGAAATTGCTTTCCTTGTTTGATATTTTGGGTGCATCTTTTAACTTTGGTTAATTGAATTTGTATTGTTATTGATATTTAGAATAAATAGAGATATTTTGGGATATGATTTGTTTTCCTTTCGTCTTTCCTACACCCTTAAACGCTTCGAGCGGATCTTTACAAGGTACCGTAAAATCCGGCGTATAACGCACACCTTTAACACCAAATGTAAGATAAAAATTTACGGGGGTACGTTATACGCCGAATATAAAACTGATAGCTTTAAAAATAAAATTAAAAAAAAAAGGATGAGCATAAAGAAAATTAGAATTCTACATTTATCGAAAGACTGTTTATTTTAAAGATACGAATTATTTTTTGAACTTACGGAGTTATACTATTCTAGAAGAATACTACTTTTTCAAAAGCCTAAGATAATAATTTGAATAAATGACTTAAAAACATAAGAGCATTGCGCACTTACATTTAAGGTTTCTTCGTAAATAAAGAGTGCGCGTTATACGGCGAATATACATCAAAATTAAAAAATGCAGCTTGAAAATATCGATGCGCGTTATACGCCAGATTTTACGGCATGTAAATAAAACTAAAGTTGTTTTTGCATTCTTTTAAAAATATTCTCTTTTTTTTGCTGTATTTGTCTTAATCTTTTACTATAACGCTCCGAAACCCCGAAAGAAATTATGAATAGCCTTGTATTTGAGGAGACGAATTATACCAGGGCTATAAGTGACCAGCGTAGTAATTAAGCTATTGTCAAGCAACAGAATCACTTCAGTTGATTCTCCACAACAAGCTGTTTAAGAATGTCGGGGCTCGGACTCGGGCAAAGTGCAGCAGTTTCCATTATATTGCCTAATGGGTGTTAGGTTCAACAAGAACTCGATCATATGATTCGACTTGATAATTACCAGCTACAATGCTCTAGATTAGTAATGTGCAAGCAAGATGCGGTCCTCATTCAGCTTCTGTGAGCGACTTCCCCCTGGAGTTGCTCCCTCGCCGTCTTGCCTACCTAAGAGTGTGGGAGGAAACAAAGCAGGACCAGAAACTTCCATTATAACTATTATTTATTTTTACTCAAGCACACTAATCAACAGATTTAACCTTAAGTGAATGTCCTGGGAGATGATATACAGAAAGCAATTAACCCTAAGGGAACAAGCGCAAGTAATCAATTTAATTTAACCTTTGACCATAAATTTCCAATCCATTCATTTAATACAGTGGCAAACACCGCTCTTAACTTAAGCTGCGAAAATCAATTTTATTATATCTCACCTTCGTAACAGTTTCTTAGCTCCTTCTCTCTAAAACTATAAAACTCTGATTTTATATAGTCCAACTAATCTACATATCAGGGTTTTTTCTTGAGAGGAATTGCTGTGAATTAAACGCGAATGCTAGCCGAAAGATTTCCCAATAGGATTAGTGAGAAGATTCCATAAAGTTCCGTCACACTTCGTTAGATATCAAAAGAATCTAGAAATTTGTACATATAATCTCAATGTTTAAAAAAATTATTTCAAAGAAATGTTAAATTTTTTGCTTTTGCAAAAATTGCGTCTTTTGTTTTGATGAAATTGGTTGAAGATAAATATTAGTATCGGTTAATTATATTTTGATTAAAAATATTCCGAAATAACTTTGAATAGTGATTTAAATAGTTAATTCAACTAAAACATGTACATTAAAATTAAAAATTGCCTTTCCGGAATTGAGGAAAATAAATTTATAAATCCAAAAATACTTCACAGAGAATCAAAATCTATTTGAATGCCCGAAACCAAAAGAACCCGAAAAAAGTGATCCTTTTCATTGTCCATTTTAGAAATTATCATGTTGGGCAAAAAGTACCACTGGATGCTATTATTAGTATTTCCAGAGATAGTCGCTAAGAATGATTCATTTTTCTTAAGGTAATTTGGGCGTCTGCGACAAGGAAAAATGAACTCATTTTTTACATCAAATTTAATTTCTGAATTACTTAAATTATATATATATATATATATATATATATATATATATATATATATATATATATATATATATATAAGCAATGGAAGTAATAAAAAACACCATCACATTTTAAATTATATATAAATCTGTATAAGCAACTAATAATTAATAACTATTTTTTTTTATCATTTTTCACTTTCTAAATTGTAAATTTTAAATTCTAGACTAGTTGGAAGCCTTTTAATTAATCTTTTCCTACTTCATAAACACAAATTATCAACGATTCAAACATCTTACGTTTAAACTACCAAAGTTTTATACCTGTAATTTTTATTATTTTAATATCCCTTAGAACATCATTATTACTGTATTTTATAAACATTTAATGCATACATTTTAACTATTGTTACAAAAGTACACTAGGGAAATGTTTTTGATGAATTTAAAGATTTAATTTGATATCTAATTTAAATGAAACTCCGTTTCTTAAAAATTATAACAAAATAATCTCTATTTTTATACTCATACATACGAGCATTTATTTATTTTAAAAGTATACTCAAGTTATAAACAAAGAGTTATTAATGAGTATTCAAATGTTAACAATAAGCAGTTAGGAATAACGAAATGTCTATCTTACAAGCTGTGTAATTATAATTTAGGATAAACCACAAGATTTACTTTGTACTATGTCCGCTTGATTTATAATTTAAAAACTACACTGAGTATTTATAAATGCGAAACTAGACATAATTAAAATTTTAATAAAAACAAAGATTTATTTTTTAAAATTTTGTGACTATTCATTTAAACCTTAATTAATTTTTGCACAAAAAATCTAAAGCTCTCATAAAGTTTGACCATATAGTATAGAAAAATTACATTCCTTGTATAGAAAAATCAGTATTTTAGGATACATATTACAAGCAAAAAAGAATTTGAAGATACTGTGCTTGAAACACAGTTACATCACATTTACTTACTATTTTAAAATGAATTTTTTACTACTTTGAATTTTCTAGCGTTCTATTTATCGAATTCTCATAAATAATACATCTATGAATGCAGCAAAGTGCCCTCTATTTTTTAAAAGTAAAAAAAGAGAAATTTGAAGCATTTGAATGTCTCAGCTACTTTGGCATCTTTTATTTTATTTTAACACATTTCTTAACAGATCAGGTGTCGTTCTTGTTACTTGAACGACGCTCAAAATGACGGAGTTCTTCATCAATAGTCCTAGAGCAGCTTTAAACTGCGACATTAATAAGAAAATGAGTCAAACGGGTATTTTACGTTATTTCGAGATGTTGTGCAGGACATGTACTAAAATGGGGCCCGTGTTAAGGCTATTTTCGGCTATGTTAAAGAATAGGAGCCAAATTTGGAATATTTTTTCAGACATAAAAGTACTCAAATATTAATATTATATTCTGGATATACTATCCTGTAGAGAATCACTTATTTTACTGTACTATTCATTGTTATCCGATTGACACATTTTTTCTTTCATAAAATGTGTTTTGCATTTTTTTTTCTGTAACGTAATGTTAAATGAGCTATCCCTTCACATGTTAAAAGAAAAAATTAATTATTTAGGAAATATTTTGAAATTTTAAAAACATTGTATTATTAACAAATGCATGAATTACAATGGCACAAATTTTTATAAAAATTGAGGCATTTTTTATCTGTCCGAAAATGTGCTCCGAGTGAAGTTCACACTTTCGTACATGTGGCGAAAACAGCCTTAAGATCCAAGACGTCTGGTAACATTTAAAATGTGCGACTTGGGATTAAGGTATCCGACTACGTTCGGAACTATGATGATAAAAAAGCACATAAAAGGATAATTTTCATGATATTTAGTGTCACTCAGATTAGAATACATGCATAAAATTGTTTTAAGGACATTTTGACAAAAAAAATTTATTTAAATATAATATTTTGGCAAAAAACTAACCAAGAAGAATCTTTTTTCCAAATGTTCTTCTTTTGTGAAAAATGATTTTATTATAATAATATTTTGTCTGTATATAGCTCAGACCTATCTGCAGAGGTTTAACTAGAATTTTTGAAAAATTCACATTATTTTTAGAGTTAACAACAATTGAAATAATTATTGGCGTTTTTTTTCTTAAAATTGCTCCCCTCTGTTGTCGTAAAATGTGAATAAACCCACTTCTAAGTTATATATTTCAATAATTCTAGTCAAGCCTCTATAACGATGTCTGAGCTATATACAAGCAAAATATTATTTTAATAGAAGCATTTTTCACAAAAGGAGAACATTTTGAAAAAAGGTTATTCTAAGTTAATTTTTTGTCGAAACATTGTATTTAAATAAAAATTTTTTGTCACAATGTCCTTAAAACAATTTTATGCATATATTCTAATCTAAGTGACCCTAAATATCATGAAAATTATCCATTTATGCGCTTTTTTAAAATCACGGTTCCGAACGTAGTCGGATACCTTAAAAGAATATTGAAAAAAATTAATCAATAAAGGCAAATGATTTTGTTAAACAGAGGTTTCTTTTAAACAAGTATGTATAAAAAATATATGAACTCTATTTGTACATTTGATTTCTCTCAAGTTGTTTATCACCTTGTTCGTTACAACTTTCGAATTCCTGCCTAGGAAAGACGTGTTAAAACGAATTCCTACCAAGAGAAATAAAAAAGTTTTCGAAGACAAATGTCGTTTTGACCCAAGGAACCCCGCTGATTCTTGAACCTGTGCAGTTCCGCGATCGCGAGTGATAATTAAAGATGTTTTTCTCAGTGAAAGGTAAACACAGTTCACGAACTTCATTTCCCGAGAGAAGAAGAAAAATAATTAAATACATATCTCCTATTCATTTCCCTCAACTCACGAAAACGATGAACTTTTTGGAAGACCCCACTCGATCAAATGGATGCAAGCGCAAAATGTTATATCAATCCCGGCGTAGTATAAAAACCCCGTAGTTACGTGAGAAATGTTTCCGAGCGTTGATGAGAGACAACAAAATATAGGTGATCACACAGTTCGCGTACCTTTCGATTTTTAAAATATAGATACGTAGGAAAAAAGGTGCATTTAGAATAAACTATTGTAAGCAAATATAATTGTTGTATATTGTAACCAAACATATATAATTAGAATAACTATTGTAGGCAAATATAATTGTTGTATATTGTAAGCAAACATATATATAATTAGAATAACTATTGTAAGCAAATATAATTGTTTTATATTATAACCAAACATAATTAGAATAACTATTGTAAGCAAATATAATTGTTGTATATTGTAACCAAACATATATAATTAGAATAACTATTGTAAGCAAATATAATTGTTGTATATTGTAACCAAACATAATTAGAATAACTATTGTAAGCAAATATTGTAATTATACAAAAACGGGAAGCAAATACAGTCGGACCTCTATTTAACGAAGTCGCTAAATCCCCCCAAAAAGTTTGTTATGTGGAAAATTCGTTAAATATAAATTCATCTTTCAATATACTTTGTAAACCTCATTAAACAAATTTTAAATTAATAAACAATGTACATTATTATATATAAAGTAATTATTTACATCTTTTTTTTAAAGTTAATATTTATTTTATATATCTTACCCATCGAAGATAAATCTGCAAGGAAAACAAGAAAAGGGGGGGGGGACATTGTTCAAAATTCACTGTGCACTTTTAACTTTTAAAAAAGTAATTTTACATAAAAATTAATCCATTTTATGACATTTTCTAATTTTAAGTCTACAAGTAATACATTTTTTGTAACTAATAATTTTATGCATACATTATAGCACATGTTTTCTTAAATTTAAATACTAATAAAGTCTATTAATTTTGTTTAAAAAAAAATGTTTTCTCTAATAATACGCCTCACATCTGGGCAATGTACAAAAACTCCCTTCAGAAGTATTTTCTTTAGACTGTAATACACGTTGAATTGTTTCAAATTATTTTGTCATTTCACCACATGAAGGTTCAGAAATATTTTAAAAACTGAGAGATAAAAAAATCAAATAACAATGGGAAAAAAAAGTCCGTTAAATAGAAATATTCCCTACTTGGAGGTTATTGTAAGGAGAAAATAGTAAAATGTTCTTGGTTCCAGGAAAAAAATCACAAAATAGAGAAACTCTCTAAATGGAAGCAGGTAAAATGGAGGTCCGACTGTAATATATTAATAAAAAGAAGTCTGAGATTGGACAAAATGTTAGATTGAGGAAAGTAAAAAAAAAAAGAGAAAGTTCTTGAATTTTTTCAATATCAATTCACACATAATATATTGAGATTTGATAGTTTTTAATACGATAGGGCTATTGGCGATTGACCTCGTAATTTTAAACCTGCATCAAGTGACGAGAATGATACCTCTGCAGACTTTCCAAAGCCACTCCCACGCAACGCCAATGTGACTATAAGCCACAAAAGAATTAATACACATCAGCCCTCTTATATGACGGGTCTTCACTGGCACTAGAATCCGAACTCACAACTCGCTGACCAAGAATTCAAGATCATTCGGCTACAGCGGTAACCAATGCGTTACGAATGTTTTGTCATCGAATGTGAGTGAGAGTAAGATTAAAGTCGCAATATATATAAATAAAGTTGCAAGATGGCTATTGGCACCGGATGGTAATTTTGAACAATGGTCAAGTCTGCATTCCTTCTCCTAACTTCCATAACACACCGACGGGTGGAGTTTCGTTATCTAATATTTCCAATGATAGTCCTAACCTTGCTTAAATCGGATTTAATATTCAATAGTCGATTCTTTTTCATTATTCAAGATTCAAAATCGTTCAATATTCAAATTCAGTTTTTCAGTGTTCAAAACCCCCTTTTTACCTTTTTTTCAATTCCTACTATTAGCTCACACTCTCTACATATTTATTTATTTTTCTTGGTGGAATTTTCAATCATTAATAAAATACATTTTAAAGCGCTCAATTGAGCTGACATTTTATGTACATGATTATTTTGGATGACAATGCAGTAATTTAATTATAATTAATAAAAATTAATTTATTAAAACTAATTATTTAAAGAATTATAAATACAGCCACGTTGGTATCATTTTGGCGACTTAGCGACCCTTTTGGCCAGTTGTGTCAAAATTTGAAAAGGTTTTTTTTTCACTCTTTAAAGCATTCAGTTGAACTGAAATTTTATTACCCGATTGTTTTGGATGACAATACGATACTTTAATGATAATGAATAAAAATGAATTACCACTTAATGTTGTGATTCTGTCATATGTATATACATATTTATATTAATTGTAACTATTTAATAAAAAGTAGCCAAAATAAAAATTTTCTTTGGTGATCTAAGTAGGAATTGACTTAGAATTTTTTTATATTACTTGTGTTTTTTTCTTTATTTAAGAGCTTCACTGAATCTTTTGTTCAATAATACAACAAAAGTGAACTAATGTATATGACCAAGTCTCCTACATAACGTGGTGGATAAGTTCCTTCAAAATATTGCGATGTGGAAAATCGCGCTGTACGAGACACTACTGTGATTTGGTTTTTAAAGGAGAAAAACTGTTTTTAATAATGGTGTAATATTTTAATTTTTGTTTACTGTCTAACTATATATATGCACACAAAAACATCTCCTAAATAACTTAAATAAAATTTAATGACCCGGTATCCAAATGCTCCCTTTCAGGTACTCATGGTCGGCGTTGTTGTGTCGTCGGTTCGAGTCCTGGTGCCCTAAAGACTCACTGTGTGGAGGAAGTGTGATGCACGTTAAACCCCTTTCAAAAGGCTTAAAATTCTCTTGTTGGTATAGTGCTGAAGCTTGAAAAATCAGCTCAGGGTTGTCATCTTCATTTGAGCATGGTTCAAAATTAGGCAGTCCGTCGCCATTAACTTCGCGTAACTTCAAAGAGTGACGTAAATGATAAAATTATTGAACGAAATTCAACAACATATAAAACTAAATTGAACATGACTTCATGTTTAATAACTGAAATTAATAAAGAAAATGTTAATGAATTAATGAAGAAAATAGTTATAAGCTGTAATAAATTTATTCCTAATCGCCCCATACTGTAGCTGGTCGAGTAAATTTGAAGGGATATAAATTTTATTTTTATAACGAAGATCCTTTCATTTTATTAAGTATTGTTCAAATATTTCAATCAAATTGTATTACAATCATTTACATATATGTGGGCAGTGAACATCGAAAAAATAACTTGCATTCATTACGTTGAAATACAACGCATTTGTTCCCAGCTCTCCTCACACTGAACTAAACAGAATAATTGAAAACTTTTTCTTTAACTTTTTGACATCGAGGGGCGGGGGAGTCCTGTGTAACCAAAATCAAAATGCTGAACAGAAGAAATGAGAAAAGAGTTTCTTCAACTAGGCTTTCTGTTACTGAGTAAGAAATATAGTCTAAAATATAACTGCCCACGATTAAAACTGATTTGAAAATGAATATTACATAAGCTAAAAAGAACTACAAATATGTATTTGTGATTAAATATATATACACTACACAATTACGGCATTAGTCCCGCATTTTTACAACCACGATGTAAGTTTACCTGTATTAGAAAAAAAAATGTTCTCTTCATTCAGTGGAAAAATATAAGTTTAAACAGCGGTTTTGAAACTAAGATCCGTGGACCCTTCGAATTCCCAGTGACTTTTAGGGGTCCGCAAAGGGGTGTACTTAATGTTAAGATTTTCCTCTTTGATAGACTCTGAAAAACCTCATGGAAAAATGGAAAAATGTGTCATCCTAGTCTAAATCACTAACCCCAAGTGAAAATTTTTACTAGAACATGCATTTCGTACGAGAATATTAATTCAGTTTTTTTTTTACTGTTTTCAACTAATATATAGCCTACAACGTAGTACTTTTAATTAGATCTTTAGTGTTTCCTTAAAGAGCAAAAAGAAGTCTACAAAGTTTGTATCATACATAGGCAGTCTTACGACTATTAAGGAATCTAAATCTCTCAGCCTTATGTTGTAAGTCAGGGAGGGGTATCCTGACGGTCCGCGATGTCCGGCTGGTTCATAAAAGGGGGCCGTGGTGATCGAAAATTAAAGAAACGCTGGATTAAAATATTTACAGTGATTGATATAAATGTCGGAATCTAAAACAAGACGGGATCGACTAGAGATTATTAAATACACTAGATGCATGGTCTGGCGTTGCACGGGCTTTTTCTTTCCCTCATGACGTCAGCAATTATGTGTGTGTGTTTGTACATGCGCAATGTGAGGGATTTCTAAAATTATTTCATTAAATTTCCCTTTTTCGAAATTTGCTCCACATATCTTCGATTTAAGACAGGTTTCTTTTCCCTCTCTCTAGCCCGGCATAATACGGGTTTTTTCAGTGTAAAATTATTGTCTCCTCTTCTCCTTCCCCTCACAGATATGCTATAACTTCAAATTTCGATGTACGACTTATAAAAAAAAATATTGCGTTAGTTTAAAAATTATTAATGTGAAGCAATAAAAAGAAAACGATTCTGATGTTAAGAGTAAAACAAAAAAAAACTTTCATCATTTTTTTAATAGTAGTTAGTTTCTAAAAAACTAAAATAATAAAATAAATTTCAGATTTTCATGAATCGATCAATCGTTACATATAGTTATCTTAAAAATGTCTCTAAAATGTATTTTTATCCCAAATAACAGACGATGTAATTTTATAATTAACAAATAATTAATTTAGTAAGGAAATAATAGAAATAATCCTTTTAAACACACACACACACACACACACACATATATATATATATATATATATATATTAATTAAAATCTATTTTCTATAAGTAATAAATAAAAGAAAATTTACAGGTAGCTATGATTGCTTTTTTATTGCTTAAATAAACATTATATATATATATTATATAAGTTATAAAAAAACAGTATGGGGGAAAGTCTAGATATATATTTACATGTACTGAAAAAAACATTCAAAAAAAAAAAAAAAAACTATCTGATAAAAACATTTTTATATTTTATTTTAAGTTCATAGTTTTTCATTTCACAGCGTTAAGTAAAATATTTAAATACGTATCGGACGAAAAAATAAATACATTATGCAAAACTAACATATTCATTATTTTAACAATTATTTCCTTCTTAGGTTTTAAAATAAAAAAATTAATTAAAAATATTCATTTAGGAAATAATTGTGACATACCGTTTGCTTAAGAAGTAGCAGTAAAAGAGAAAATCTCGTGTATAGACATAATATTTTATTTGTATTATATAGAGCTGGTATACCCGTTCTTCGCACGGATGAATTGAAAAATTAAACAATACACAAATTGAAGAGTAAAGAAGTTTTTAATGAGTTGATTTTACGTGAATTGCAAATTAAACAAGAAAAAGCTCTTTTGCATATCTCAGCTGAACATAAAAAAATATATTTATTAAATTCTAACTCTGTGGATCTAATAGCTGGTAAAAGGGATTTTTATTTATTTTCTCTCCCGTAACTCTCTTGTCAGTCGATTTTTGAAACACCTTCCTAAGCTGATCTCTGCTCAGCAAAAGTAACACATTGTTACAAATTTTGTATAACGAATGCTTAAAATAATGTAAATAATTTATATCTGGAAGTGTAATACGATAAAATTACTTTCTGTTTGAAATATAGTATGTTTCTTCGAAATATAGTTTTATTACGAAATAAAAAAATAGTGATTACACTGATCAAAGGAATAAAATTAAAACCAGCGCGCACTGAGGCACGGCGTAGACGAAACAAAAAGCGAAAGTTTTGCTTCACACAAAAAAGATAGATATATGCTGTCACGGGCTTTTTTGCAGATGGCAGATTTTTTTCCTACGTTCTTCACAATTATCGTTATATTTTGGAAACTTCACACAATATCTTTATAAATTATAGCCTACCGGTTATTCTGATGTATAAGCTATATTGTAAAGTTTCATTAAAATCCATTCAGTTCTTTTTCCGTGAAAGACTAACAAACATACTTTTTAGCATTTATAATAAATATCTTGATTTATTCTTTTATACATTTAAGGTCTAACCGCAAACACCACAAAACCTTCGTTTTAATTCTCCATTTTGCGTTAAAGGAGCTGAGCGTAAACAATTTTGCCCGTTTTTTCCCTCTAATCATCAAGTTACATAAATGAAACATTTCAGCTCTGTCGTAGAACAAGTGACCTTTCTCATAAAATTTCCCTCCCCGTTGCCCCAAATGCTCTTTCATCGACGCGCGAGAACTTTATTTGATGTCGATTTTTTCTGAGATATGTCTCTGTAAAAGGCATGACCTTTGGAAAAAAGGAAGAGGCCCTTGAAAAAAAAAGGAAGCTATTTTTGTCATTTACCCTCTGAAAAGCAAAGAAATTATTTTTTTCTCAAAAAATCTCGAAGTATATATTTTTTCTGGAGTGTTTTATTTGTGATAAAAGAAAGGTAACTCAGCTACATTAAAGAGATGGGGTAGAAGGGGGTGGTAAGGAGAAATTTATTGCTGTACGTGTTCTTGATATGGGACAGAGTTTGCGGAAAAACTCTTCAAAAAGAAATTGTCGAATTGTCTTCCACTTTTTTTGGGTCCAGAATGCCGCTTATGTTTTAGTTTAGGATGACGGACAGATCAAATGCGAGACCGTTTATAACCTAGTGAGCTGAAGCAGCGATATCCGAACGTTTTTAACCGTGCACCCCCAAAATAAAAATAATTAAAAGTTGCATTCCAGATCATACCCAAGCATACACATACACACTCATATGGATATATTTATGTATATTAGTGTATGCAGTCAAAAATCAAATTATTTATCGTTTATTTGTTTTAAGCAATATAGATACTTTAAAATTAAATTACAAATTTACACTTTGAAATTGTTGTAGTTTCTTCTTGAATGTTAAGAGGTAACTTTCTTTCAAAGACTTAGCTTCTCATGTTTTCGTGTGCAAGCACGATAGGCATTACTGTTTAAATACAGCTGTATTGAACAGAAGATAGATAGATAGATAGACAGAGAGAGAGAGAGAGGATTATATTTATATACTGAAGAGTACTACGAAGCCTCAATGAATTTATCAAGACGGTAAGTGGATGTTCTAATATTGATAGTCTTAAACAGGGGTGGGCATTAAGTCGATCGCGGTTGACTGGTGGACCGATAAGAGATTTTGGGGTTAGCAGCTGAAGATGAGCAGTTATTAATTATTTACCAAAATATTCAAGGTTGGTTGACAGTATGCAGACCGAGTCTTATACTGACTATAACTGTAAGCACTAACTTTTGGTGTAAATGCTTTATTTTTTAATATATTTGAATTGTTTCATAACAAATACATCATTTGACACTATTACATTTGTAGCTATTATTATTATGTTTGTATTTCGCGTTTTGCTTTAAACGCGGTTTTAGGGTATCCGACTACGTTCGGAACCGTGATTTTAAAAAGGCGCATAAGTGGATAATTTTCATGTTATTTAGTGTCACTTGATTAGAATACATGTATAAAATTGTTTTAAGGACATTTTGACACATTTTTTTTATTTAAATACAATATTTTGGCAAAAAATTAACTTAGAATAACCTTTTTTCAAACTGTTCTCCTTTTGTGAAAAATGCTTCTATTACAATAATATTTTACCTGTATATAGCTCAGACCTCTGTACAGAGACTCAACTTTGATTTTTGAGAAATGCACATTGGGTGAAGTCGATAGCTCTGATTTTAACCACAAATGGTGTGGTTATTCTAGAAATGTCTATAACAGAGAGAGATTATGAGCAGACTTTGAGTTATGTATAACTTGACTGCTCAAGCAAAAGGCGTGGACTGTATACTTTAAAAATGTTTGTTTATTGAGGACGGTAGGTACGTCCGCTCCGTGGTTGTATTACAAGCATACTGACGAAATGTAAACAAGGAGGACTACTAGCGCCCTCTGCACATGCGGGTCGTAACAGAGTCCCCGCCATTGAAATGAAATTTCAATACAAATACATAATGCAAATGACGATACTTACATACAAAATACACAATATTTACAAAGCAAAAAGGCATGCACAATATTAAATGCAAATACACAATATTTACAGTACTTAAATGAAATACACAATATTTACAGTACTTAAATGAAAAATACACAATATTTACAGTACTTAAATGAAAAATACACAATACATTTTATGATACTTAAATACGATTGAAGTTAATTTATACACATACAATAATTACTAATAACAAAATTCATACAGGTAATATACAAAGATTTCTGATTGTCCTTTTAATATATTTCCGTTTGGCATACGCAGGTTCACAACTCGCACCTTACCATCGGTGCCAGGAAAAATTTCAGTTATTCTTCCGGTACTCCATTTCGTACTAGGAAGATTTTCATCTTTGATTAAAACTAAGGTTCCTACAGAAACATTATTTTTGTTAAATTTCCACTTGTGACGTTCTTGTAAATTATTCAAATAATCGCGTTTCCAAAGCTTATATATATGTTGGGTAATTTTTTTACTCTTTCCCATCTCGACAACTGATTCTCGTTTATATTAGTTATTTGCGGTTCAACTATGGATGTTAGGGGTCTACCTACTAAGAAGTGTCCAGGGGTCAGTGTTTCGAAATCATCGAAATTTGACGTCAAAGGAGTGAGTGGTCGGGAATTTAGCACAGCCTCAATTTCACAAAGTATTGTGATGAACTCTTCGAGAGTTAAATGTGCGTTCCCCACGACTCTTTTTAAGTGGAATTTAAATGCCTTTACTCCTGCTTCCCATAGCCCTCCATGGTTTGGGGACCTGGGTGGGATAAAATTCCACTCTATCGATTCATTTGTCAAAAATTCTGCTAATGTGTGATCAGGTAATTTAATCATTTTGAACAATTTTTTAATTTCGGCATTTGCGCCAACAAATGTTTTAGCGTTGTCGGTGGTGATTTTTGCACACTTTCCTCTCCTACCAAAAAACGTTTTAAACTTGCAATGAATGCTTGGGATGTGAGATCTGTCACAAAATCTAAATGAATTGCTTTTGTACATAAACATACATAGACTACTACATAAATTTTATTTAATGCCCCTTTTCTTTGATTTTTAAACTTAATGAAGAATGGGCCTGCAAAATCAACGCCCGTGACATTAAAGGGATAATTCGGTGTTACACGATCTCTCGGTAGGTTAGCCATAATTTGATTCATAGTGATGGGCTTGTTCTTAAAGCAATTCACACATTCATGAATAATTCTACGACAGTTGTTTCTGCCATTGAGTGGCCAGAATTTTTGACGAACAAGATATAAAAGTGAGTGGGGTCCTGCATGCAAATATTTTTTATGATAATGGCTCAATATAATATCAGTTAAAACGTTTCTACTAGGTAAAATTATGGGAAATTTAGCCTTCTCATTTAAATTTGAATTGGCAAGTCTGCCTCCTACTCTAATGATGTTGCTCTCATCAAGAAAAACATTAAGTGGAGTTAATTTGCTTTTCATAGGAATAGGCTCACCTGCCAACAATTTGCGCATTTCTTCATAGAACTCCCTTTCATGCAATGAGTGGATCAGCCAGTTCTCAGCATGACTTACCTCCTGTGAAGTAAGGGGTCCCTTTATCTTTGTAATTCTGGTTCTGCAGTTGTGTATGAATCTGTAAAGAAAACTTACAACACGAATTAATTTTACATAGTTGTTTGAAATATCAATAATGTTTTCAAGGAAATTGTTTTTAGTCACTGTCAACGTCAAGGAAATGTCCTCTTTTGGATTTGAGTTCTTTCTCATTTCCGTTAAATACACCCTTTCTGGGATAGCTTCATCTAGTCCTTTGGTCTGGAAGTCAATTTGACGTAGAAACGAGGATCCATTACACCACTTGGAGTTGGTTGTAAGAGCGTCTACGCTGATTCCTCTAGTAAGTAGATCTGCTGGGTTGTCCTTGCCGGAACAGTGGAACCACGAGTTAGGATCGGTGAGGGATTGGATTTCGCGAACCCTGTTCGCAACAAAGGGTTTCCATCTATGGCTTGGACCTTTGATCCAATGTAAGGTGACCTGAGAGTCCGTCCAGAAAAAGGCTCTGGTTGAACACTTTTGATCTAGGATTTTCTTGACTTCCTTCGCTAAGCGTGCAGCAAGCAGAGCGCCCATCAGTTCCAATCTAGGCAGGGATAATCTTTTCAGAGGTGCAACACGGCTCTGGGATGTTACAAGATCAACGCTGACTCTGTCCTTGTGCTTGACTCTCAAGAAGGCGGCTGCTCCATATGCTTTTGACTGGCATCAGAAAAGGTATGGATTTGGACTTCACTTGAATCTCCACTGGAATCGAGGATCTTTCGCGGAATCTTCAACTCTGATAAAAATGGAAGTTCTAACCACCATTGTGACCATACTGCATGAATATCTGGCGGTAGCTCGTCATCCCAGGATAACTTCCGTAGCCAAAGTTCTTGTAATAGGCATTTGAGCCTAATCGTGTAGGGTGACAAGAACCCAACTGGATCGTATATTTTCCCAGCTGATTGAAGCACAATTCTTTTGTGATGGGTTGTGACGTGTCCAATTGCAGAAGTCCTTTAACATCAATTGTAAAATAGTCGTGGACAACATCCCATGGTATCCCTAAAACCTTTGACGAAGGGATTTTAGAACTGTCGTCCGGGTGACGAGGATGTGTCTCAAGGCCTTCCTTTTCCCAAGTTCTCATCAATGTTTGATCATTTGAATTCCATTTGCGTAATTTCATGCTGGCATTCTTCATGATTGTTTCAGCATCCTTTGATACTTTTAAGGCTTGGGAGATGTCATCAGCACCACTGATTACGTCATCAACATAGAGACAAGTGTCAAGCATTTCAGTTGCTGCTGGATATTGCTCACGGTAATTCTCGATGTGATGCTTAATTGTTGCGGAGAGCAAGAAGGGGCTTACGTTGATTCCAAACATCACACGCTTAAATCTATACACTTGAAACTTGTAGGGATCTGTTTGATTTGATCTTATGTCTGGAAACAAAAATCTAACTGCATCTCTGTCCTCGTCACGTAATGAGATTTGCAAGAATGCACGTTCTATATCTGCGGTGATAGCAATCGTGTTCAAGTGAAAAGAAATTATCAGGTGGAATATGTTTGGGTTTAAATTCTCACCTGACCATATACAGTCATTAAGAGATGGTTGTCCATCTTCATGGGAACTTGCATCGAAAACAATGCGCATTTTTGTAGTTAGGCTTTCTTGGCGAAAGACCGCTTGGTGCGGTAAATAAAATACTGCTCTATCAGTTGGTTTTTCAGTTTCTAGAACCCTTTCAATTATTCCTTGAGATTCATATTCTTTCAAAATTTCGGAATATTGTATGTACAGAGTTGGATCACGAATAAATCTTCTTGTTGAGGATTTAACACGTTTTTCTGCTACGGAAAAATTGTCATTTAACTCTTGTGTATGGCTCTTCCAAGGAAACCCAAATTCATAACGACCACTATTGAAACGTACTAAAGATTTAAAATGTTGTATGGCTTGGTCGTCTGGGTCACAACTAGACTCTGCTTTAATTCCTATTGCTTCTAAATCCCAAAATTTTGTTAAATTTCTATCAACCTGATCTTGGATGAAATTGCAAAAATAATATAGTTCGATGGTTCGTTTTGAATGGAACCTGTTACAATGTAACCAAATACGGAGTCCTGCAATATTATTGAATTGTCATGTAATTTTATTTGTTTACTTTTTAATAATTCATAAAATATTTCACCTCCCAGGAAAATATCAATTCGTTTGGGAATATTAAATTCCGCATCTGCATATGTTATATTTGGAGGCAATTTTATTTTTGTTAAATCCAATGGTTGTGTAGGAACGAAACCAGTAATTTTAGGGACTATGAGAAAGTTAAGTTTTCTTTTAAATGAACTTCCGTTCGAAATTTCAGCGGAAATTCTTTTCCTCACTGAAATGCAAGCTCCATTCAAGCCTACAATAGTTGAATTCATAGAGTATTTTTCCAACCCGAGGAAATTTGACGCTTCCAAGCTACAAAGGCATTTCTGACTCCCTGAATCGAGGATCGCGTTCATTACAAGCCAACCCCCTGTCGCACTCTGAACTTTGACCTTCGCGGTCGAAAGCAAAATAGATTTCTCCCCACTCTCATTGTAAAGATACGTCGCGGTTTGAGGATTTATTACATTGGCTGGACTCGGGTCATAAAGGACCCCTGATGAACTCTGTGGAGAGGGGAGGTTTCTGTTTTGGTGTGGTTCTGATATCGGTCGGGGAACACTTGTTTTGCAAAGAAGAGAATTGTGGTTCGCATTACAAACCCTACATTTCCTGTTCAGTTTTAAACAGTTCTTAATAAGGTGATGGCCTAGACAATTAAAGCATAGGTTTAAGGATCTCACTTTGTTGCTTCTTTCTTGAACAGACATCTCGTGAAACATTTTACACTTAAAAATTGGGTGTGTCTCTGAAGGACATAACGGACAGGTTTTTCATTGCTTTTCACGACAAATGATCTGAATTTTGGAGAATATTCGTTCTTGTTTTTCAACGAAGAATTTCTTTGTACGTTTTCTAAGGCTTGGCTCCTTTTTATTAAAAAGTCTAAAAAATTATTCCACTTGGGCAAATCATTAGAATGTAATTCCATTTCATATTGTTTACGCGATTCATCATCTAGACGTTGAGTTATAACAAAAATTAACATTGATTCACACAAAGCGTTAGGTTCTAATTCTAGTTGTTTTAAGGCTCTAAGATAACTCTGAATTGAATCTATTAAACTTCTGAGATGAAAAGCAGATTCAAATTTTATTTTGTTAGGATTTAAAAGTTCAGCAATATGACTATTTACAATTAATCTTTTATTTTCGTATCTACCTTCTAAAGCATCAAATAAAGATGAGTAAGAATCGTTTACTGTTTGCAATTGTTTTGCATGGCCTTTCAGGGCAGATTGCAAATAATATAGTTTTTGCGAGTCTGATAAACAAGTGTTATCATGAATTAATGATACAAATTGGGATTTAAATTGCAACCAATCAATATATTGTCCCGAAAATTCCGGTAAATTAATGGATGGCAGTTTCACATTGTAATTAGCAAAATCATTTTTCACAGATAATTCAGAGGTATTCACATTAGAAGATTCAAGTAAGGTATTGAGACTCACCTCTAAATTATCTGCGTCCACTTCCATCGTGTCCAAACTGGCCTCGAAATCCATGAGCTCTTCATCCGAAAGAACCCTGTAGCTTTCGGTCCGAAGTTTGTCTATTTTTGCTTTCACTTCAGAAAGCGATGCGAGTTTAGTTCTTTTATTTCAACTTGATTCAATGGTGAATCCACATTTTCCAAGGAGTTTCTAATGCGTGTGATCTGACCGAGCAGATGTGCTTTCCTTCGGTTAAACACGGTGAGTTCTGATAGTTCTTTTGGAGCCATTTTGATTTTTGGCTCGGGCTCGACACCGACCACAAAACTGGGTGAGGTCGATAGCTCTGATTTTAACCACAAATGGTGTGGTTATTCTAGAAATGTCTATAACAGATTATGAGCAGACTTTGAGTTATGTATAACTTGACTGCTCAAGCAAAAGGCGTGGACTGTATACTGTAAAAATGTTTGTTTATTGAGGACGGTAGGTACGTCCGCTCCGTGGTTGTATTACAAGCATACTGACGAAATGTAAACAAAGAGGACTACTAGCGCCCTCTGCACATGCGGGTCGTAACACACATCATTTTCAGAGTTACAACCATTTGAAATAATTATCGGCGTTTTTTTCTTAAAGTTTCTCCCCTCTGTTGACGTAAAACACACGGATATATAAACCCACTTCTAAATTATATATTTCAAAAATTCCATTTGAACTCTGTATAGAGGTTTGAGCTATATATTGGCAAAATATTATTATAATAGAAGCATTTTTCACAAAAGGAGAATATTTTGAAAATTGGTCATTCTATGTTCATTTTTTGTCGAAATATTGTACTTAAATAATTTTTTATTCTAATACTATTCTTAAAACAATTTTATACACATAAGTGACACTAAATATCATAAATATTATCCATTTATACGCTTTTGCGAAATCACGGTTCCGAACGTAGTCGGATACCTTAAAAGTGTTAGTTTATTTTATTGTAATTATGTATCTAAGTACATATTCCGTATTTATTATTAAGTTATGATCAAATACTATTGTAGACCTTTTTCTCTGCTCACCACTCCTACGTCACTGGGTGGACGGCAACATCTCGAAAAAATTAGAAGTATACCGTACCCTGGACAAGTTGGACCGCTCCTGGTCTTTACAGTGAGATATAGTAAGCATACTTGAAGAAGATAGTGCATTCTTGAAACTTAGCAGAGAGAGGTTCTTCATTTTCAGATAATATAATTAGTAATACAGTGTATATATTTCTGTTAGGGAAAACACACACACACAGTTGCTAATTGAATTAATGAAATAACGTGTCTCGCTTCAGCGCCTGGACTATACGTCTAATTGGTCGAGCTTTTTGATGTTACCGAATTCAAAAATATTCATTGTTCCAAATCTAGATGACTAACGATTGAGACATACGAAACAGATAGTGTAATCAGAATATTTTATATGTAATTTTGTAGTACATTTCTATCTAAGACACTTTCATAGAGATTTAGTATTTTTTTAACTTAAATAAACCTTGTTGATTATTATTTAATTTAAAAGAGGAGCCTTTTTTTTAAACCTCATACCCCCCCAATCATCAAATTGGAGCCATAATTTTATGTGGAAAACAAAGGAAGCTATGGAAGCGTGGTTTAGTGCACGTGTGCAAGGGATCCTAATTCTCACGTAGAGAAATTTTTCGTGTCATCAGAAGCTTTCGTTCAGTGATCGACCGCAGATGAGTGAAGAAATTTCAAAATGCGTTGTCCAATTTTGGTTTTTTCTCAAAATCAGAGAAAAATTTGACGACCCCTGAGTTGAGTGATATATGCATGGAAGTATATATACGTTACAAATGCAGAAAGATTGAGGTGTAGATAAATAAGTCTTTTTTCAATTCCTACAATTAGCTCACACTCTCTCTATATATATTTATTTATTTATCTTGGTAGAATTTTCAATGGTTAATAAAATACATTTTAAAGCGCTCAATTCAGCTGAAATTTTATTTACACGATTATTTGGGATGACAAAGCAGTAATTTAATTATAATTAAAAAATAATTGATTAAAACTAATTATTCAAAGAATTACAAATGCAGCTACGTTGGCATCTTTTTTAGCGATTTAGCGATCATTTTAGCGACTTGTGTCAAAACTTTAAAAGGTTTTTTTCTCACATTTTAAAGCGCTCATTTGAGCTGAATTTTTTCGGATAAAAATACAATAATTTAATTAAAATTAATTGACTAAAGCTAATTATTTAAAGAATTGCATATACAGCCACATTGATTTCATTTTTAGTGACTTGGGTTAAAACTTTAAAAGATTTTTTTTCCTCCCGTTTTAAAGCATTCAGTTGAACTGAAATTTTATATACACGATCGTCTTGAATAGCAATACGATACTTTATTGATAATTAATAAAAATTAATTACCACAATTCTGTCATATGTATATACATATTTATATTAATTATAACTATTTAATAAAAAGTAGTCAAAATAAAATTTTTCTTTTTTGATCTAAGTAGGGGAATTGACTTAAAAATTCTTCTTATATTACTTGTTATTATGAAGGATAGTAAAACTATTTGTTTATTTTGCGACCATGTTTAGAAATAAATTCCCGCGATCTGTTTCGTGATCGTGTTCCCACGCTGGATGTCTCTAAGAATAGATGATGTCTTGGAGTCACGCTTCAGGAAGCACGCGTATGCTTAGAAACTTTCTAAGAAAATCGCAGTTGTACGAAACTTTGTGGGAACTTTGAAGAGATGCGGTATGCCATGAACTTAGTGAGTCACTGAGAAAGCAAAACATCCACAAAATTGTTGAAAGAAGTGAGGTTTGAAAATGTACTGTAAACAAATTGTCACTCAAATTACAATAAAGATTGAAAGTGTGCCTATCAATGAAAGAAAGAAAGCATCCCCATTCTTTCCCCTTTCAGGCATCGATTAAATCGCGCGGGTGATTGGCATGTCGGAAAAGAGCTTCAACGGAGTGTGTCGGAGAAAAACAAGCACATGTCACAACTTTCAGAGAATGCAATTTGAACAATAAATACTTTATCAGCACATCTTTAGTGGAATCAGCATTTATTGCATAACTTTTTGGGAACTTTATTATGGTCACGAGTGAGAGTTTGTTAACGTCCCCCCTATGATGCATCGCGAGTCATAAAGACAAACAAATATAAATTCTATAAAAACTGATGAACTATGTACTGTGTTGACACGAAATTTTGCACAGAGCTGCATTACAATGGGAGGAAGAAAATAGCAACATAACGGAGTAGAAAATATTTTCATTTTGAACTAAGGTATCCGATAACGTTCGGAACCGTGATTTTGCAAAAGCGTATAAATGGATAATATTTATGATATTTAGTGTCACTTAGATTAGAAAATGTATATAAAATTGTTTTAAGAATATTGTTACAATAAAGAATTATTTAAGTACAATATTTTGACAAAAAATGAACATAGAATGAACAATTTTCAAAACATTCTCCTTTTATGAAAAAGGCTTCTATTATAATAATATTTTAACTGTATATAGCTCAGATCTCTGCATAGAGGCTCAACTAGAATTTTTGAAATATGTAACTTAGAAGTGGATTTATCTACATTTTATTACAACAGAGGGGAAAATTTTAAGGATAAAAACCGCCGATAATTATTTCAATCGGTGATAACTCTAAAACTAAAGTGAATTTTTCAAAAATTCTAGTTCAGATTCTCTGGAGAAGTCTTTACTTTATACAAGCAAAATATTATTATTATAGAAGCATTTTTTATAAAAGGAGAACGTTTTGAAAAAAACATTATTATAAGTTAATTTTTTGCCAAAATATTGTATACATGTTATACATGTATTCTAATCAAGTGACACTAAATATCATGAAAAGTATCCATTTATGCGCTTTCTTAAAATCACGGCTCCGAATGTAGTCGGATACCTTGAGGCAGTGCTTCTCAAACTTTCAATACTTGCGACCCAATATTCAATCATACACACCATACATGAACCCTTTATCTACCGCATTATGATTTACTGCTGTTTTTTTCTTGCAATACTTTTTTTTGAATCATACATTGAAAATTAAAAGATACACATAAACAAAATACTCAACTTTGGGAAATTTAATCCATTAGAGCTAATTAATTAATTAAAGATATTCAACTGTGAACTTAATTATGTATATACACTGTTCACTTAAAATAAATAGTAAAATCGTTTTCTAAGGTCTTTGTAAACTCGTGAGTTCTTTTCCGACCGTGTTCGAATTGTGACAAGAAAATATTTGCAGACAGGATTTGGTCCCACTGTTTATTCCATACCTTCTATGGGACATTTCTTAAAATCAAGAATATATTGAGATGTTACAGGATTACGATACATCGTTCAGCCGTGTCTACTTTTCACGACCCCGGCTTTTTTCGTCACCCTCTCTCTTCTCTCCCGTTCCGACCTTTTTCTCCTCCGTCGTTGCCAGATCCTTTTCTCTATCTCGTCTCTCGTTCGACCTGTTGCCAGGTGCAGGCAGCTGTTCCTTACACGCCCCACCTAAGAGTAAAATTTGCCCCTTGTGGCTGATTTTACCATATCAGACACCAGGAACAGAAAATTCACAAACCGTGACACAGAAAATCCACAAACAAAACACACAATAATTGCAACAGTCAAAAGTCTTGATGATTGTTCTAGTGAAAGTTCCTTAATACAAACACATGAAATAATATGAATAGTTCACCCAATTGAAATAAGTGACTATGTTCCCAGAAAGATCTAAACTGTAATGGGACTGCAAACAGATACATGGAAAACACATTATACAAAAAAAACAACACTAAATATATACATTACAGTTTTTATCTTAATCTAGACAATGTTTATTTCATTAACTCATGAATGAATGCTCAATGAGTTCACTAAATCTATATTAAGTACACAGTAAACTTTCCTACGGCTCTAATTTGCCTTTGGCCAGTATGATTTCCGACCCAACCCATCCTAATACAAAGTTAATTGGCTTTACACGATTTTTCCAAATTTGCATCAGAAGGTCTATATCGACTATTCGAGATATAACAAACTGCTCTAACATTCTTAAAACCTGAGCCGTTAAATTACATCCATAAGTAGTGTATTCAATCTTAAACCTCACTTTTTTAGTCATGCAAATTCCAAACGACATAAAGCATGCGGCATAATTCTTCGTGAGAGAACGACAGAAATACCACTTCCACAAATCCAGTACCGTGACCCACGATGCTGCGCTATTCTTTTCTACAAAACCTTCCCTTTTCGACAAAAGATAAATCTCGGTTCTCGAAAATATGTTTAACCAAGCTTCACAGGTTACCTTCGCACTGAGACTAGACAACGGCACAGCCTCGCCCCACCTAGTGTGCTGATCAACCAGACGTAAAATATATTTATGTCCCTTTAAGCTTGGCGGATCAATTGGACCTATCAGATCCATATTCCCCACCTCAAATGGCAATTCAGGCCTTGCCGCAGGTGTACTGGATGATCGGTCTTTAATCCTAACCGATCGAGTGAGCTGACATGCTTTACATGACTCACAAAATTTCTTCACATCGGCCCTCAGACCCTCCCAAAAGAAAGAATACTTTATTCGTTCAAGCGTCTTCTTGGGACCCATGTGACTACTGAACACGGAAGTATGCGCTAGCTTCAACACCTCAGTTCTTCTGCACTTCGGAATTACCAGCTGCCCAATACTCTCCCCGAGTATTTTATCCCTACGAAATAGATATCCATCTACTTCATAGTAGTTTCCTTTGCCTTCCTTAGCATACTTCCAAACCAATGCTAACTCGGCACAACACTTCTGTTCGGAACGAAAACTATCAGCCACCATGATTCCTTTATCCATCTAAGCGGTCACCTCCTCATCCTTAGTACCCAATGTTCCCACTTCATTCCGACATGAAGTAATATTCCTTTGAGAATCCTCAATGTGCTCCTGTGCTTTCTCTGGCAGAATACCCGACGAAACCTCGGTTTCATCTACATTTCCTGAGTCAACCCTCAGGTCCTGAGAGCTTTGAGCCAGTGAATTCTCTTCACTCTGGGCTCCTCCCAACATATCCAAAACCTCTGGTGGAAGCAACACGTCTTCTACCAAAACTTCTGCCAAAGCACATAACACTTGCTGGTGCACCACATTAACCTGGCCACCGGTAGCAAGACCAATTGGAACATATACTAAAGGACATTTAACCGCTGGACCGAAAATACCTTTCAAATAAATCGTGGAAGCTCCTTCAACCGATATTCCAGGAACTAAGTCTTTCTTGATAACAGTAATTTCCGTACCAGAATCAATAACGCATGGACTAACTTCCCATCTACACTGATAGATGTTTTCACTAATTTACTTAATTTGTCTTCAATAGCCCGTTTAGGAATGACTTTACCTAGCACATCAACTCTAGCGGCTACCGTCCCATCTACCAATTCCGTCCCTTCTGTTGACACCTTATTCACATTAAGTCTTTTATTATCTACCTCTTTGTTTTCGGACAATCCCGCTTAAAATGTTTATCTGATCCGCAGGTGAAACAAGCGAATTTTTTAATTTCAGTTACTTGACCTTTATCCAAGTTTTTCCTAGAAGAAAAATTATCTGACTTTTCTCCCCAAATGGCTGTTTACCCCAACTACCATTAAAACTTCTCTTTTCACTATCATTCCATTTAGCTTTCTCAGGTTCATCGTAGGATTTCCCTTTGGAAGCATAAAATATATCACATTGTTTGCCCAAATCCCTGGGTTTGTACCATTCTTCCCCTTGGAGCACACCAATATGGGTCGCCGTCTCAGAATCCAACATTTCAAACATTTTATCTGCTACGATCAGTTGTTTAACTGACTCAAAATCATTCGCTTCTCTTAACTTACAGTAGTATAACCACATCGATGTTAAACGAGACGCGAACTGAGAGAAAGTTTCGTCAGAGTTACGTTTGGCCTTTCTAAAATTTTCTAAACATATTTTTGGGGGTGAGGGTTCATACTCCTTGAGCACAACCTGTTTTAAAGATTCGTAATCTTTTAATTCTTCTTCGCCTAGGTTAACTAATAAGTTTGACACTTTGTCTCCTAACATGCATAACAAAACCTTCGGTTTTAACTCGTCGCTAACCATTTCACTAGCGAAAGCCTTTTCAAGACTAGAAAAGAAATATTCCCACCCGTCTGATTTATTGGGTACCTTTACAGTTAAGAGCCTAACCATTTTAACTATTTCATCTAAAGATTTTACACGTGAGGTTTGACCATTATTTTGATTAGCACTCTGATTAGCGATCCTAGATAATTCCATTTCAAGCGTAATTTCTCAATTGATAATTGTTCTTGTTGTTCTAGTTTTTGCCGCTGTTCTGTCTCTAACCTTTCGGCTGTAATAACTTCCAATAACTCTTTTGCCTCTTCCTCCTTGTAATATTTACTAGAGATTATTAAATTCCTTAAAACAATTTTAGACATAGACGGATCAGGTGACTCATCTAAGTCCCGCGCTAATTGAATTAAGTCAATTTTCTTGAGAGAAAATTTCTCAATTTCTAATGAGAAATGCCATTTTTAATCAAGCTAAACCTAATGCCAAATTACCTTCTGACAAATTTAATTACAAACACTTAAATGACCTAGTACTATATATTTAACAAGCAAGAAAAATTCTACTCGTTTTTTCTAAGAGTACTCAAATTCCAGAAACACAATACGAAATATGTTTACAATAAAACTTATATGAGACATAGTTATTTGTTACTAATCAGAACGCAGAACCTTTTTCAAAATAAAAAAAACACAATTAACAACATACTTTAGCTACATTACCATAGAATTATTTCTCAAATCATAAATCTACTCTTAGTTTCTTTTTTTTTTAATTAAAAGAAGAATCTTATGCAGGAAACAAAAAACCAATATACATATACATCCTAAATTACGAGCAAAGGAAATAACCTCAGATTGCATTAAACTATCAACTAACTGACAAATTGCAAAACTTTTGCTTAAAATGAAAAACAATCATTTAATATTAAAAAAAACATGCCACATTCTGAGTCATAAATAACCTACAAAATCCCTTATTTACAACCTTTTAACAGGAAGTCTACTTGAAATACATATACATTTTTTAATGGATATTTTTTACCCACTCAAACATACATTTTTCGCAACCATTATTTCAAGATAAATTAATCTAATTCTTTTTTTTTTAAATTCTGCAAACTGAATTGTTATGCAAAACACTTTCTATACCCAGATTTTAATTTCTGAGACAACTTCAAAACAGTAAAGAATGATGATAAAAAATAAATTATAGTTTAACACTAGAACTCTAAATACCATATTTTACAACATTTAAAATGATACCCTATCATTTCCAGGTAAAATAAGTACACAATTTTCTTATTTCATCTACACAATAATCCAACAACATAGAATATTGCAATAAACCAATGAAATTTTCTTTTTTTCAGATATATCTGCTTTTTCTATTTTATTTTTTAAAAAAACAAATTAAATATGACTGCATCCCATTACTTTTTTAAATATTCACACAATATTTTAACTTAGGGGAACAATAGCCACCTACCTCGACATGAAAGCTGTTTCAGTACTTGAACACTTTTCAGATCACGGCTCCATTCATCAGAAAATGAAGAAAAATACGACATCTGTTCGTTCATATCCCAACTCGGCAGGTGATGGTAAAACTCCATATGAAGAAGGTCTTGTTTTTTTTCACTTGAAACTGCTGCAAGGCAATTCCCGGGATGCACGTGGCCATCAACTTGAAGATACACTGCAGGGTTCTATTTCCTTGTTAAAATTTTTCTTTCAAACTGAATGTCCACTAGAACCTTGTTCACAATTATGTAGTACGAACACCGATCAATTTGAAATATTTTGTTCATTTAAATTCTGCTCCATTGCATCGCACTTCTGACACCAGTGTAAACTCGTGAGTTCTTTTCCGACCGTGTTCGAATTGTGACAAGAAAATAATTGCAGACAGGATTTGGTCCCACTGTTTATTCCATACCTTCTATGGGACATTTCTTAAAATCAAGAATATATTGAGATGTTACAGGATTACGATACATCGTTCAGCCGTGTCTACTTTTCACGACCCCGGCTTTTTTCGTCACCCTCTCTCTTCTCTCCCGTTCCGACCTTTTTCTCCTCCGTCGTTGCCAGATCCTTTTCTCTATCTCGTCTCTCGTTCGACCTGTTGCCAGGTGCAGGCAGCTGTTCCTTACAGTCTTCATTGACATACCAAAAAAAATAAAAATAAATAAAATAAACAAATAAGATACTTGCGCCTTTTGACATTAACTACTTTTTCGGAACCAAAAATGACAACCTTCACAATCCAATAAAAATGTCAAATTTGCAATTTCTGCAATAAAATTATTCACTTTCCCCGCTAAAATTGTCATCAAAAACCCCGTACTGCCATATATCTTAGAACAGTGGATTTAAAATAATATTCCTGCTATAAAAAAGTATCGTCAGAGTATTCGTAAAAATGGTTATTTTATGTAATTTTAAAGTGAGTGGTACTTCTAAGCACCATCAGTAGTTAAAGGGTTAGCAATGTATTTAATTAAATTATATTGTACTTTGATGCTAAAGCTAAAATACGACTTAAAATTCTTAAGTAACCGGCGTATATAAACGTCTCACTCAGCTAAAGCGTTATTTTCCCGGACTTGTACAAACGTCTTTCCGAAGTACGATCATTTCTGTGCGGTGCTATCCATAAAATTATTCCAAAGGCATAATTATTTTGAATGCAGTAAAAGGCCTTGACATTGTGTCCGATGGCATTGGGAGTGAATTGCGCAACTTTTAATCGGCAGGTAAGGGACTAATTATAAACCGAGCAAACTATTAAGATAATCGTTAATTTTTGTATATAATTTTACATATGACAAGATCATGGGGTCTCTGGTAATTATTAAACTTGGTATTAACTTAGTATTGTTAAATTAATTATCAAATACATTGTGTAGTATTGATACATTTATTAGTACATTATATCAGTGTAAATGTGTATTTTATTTTTTATTATGTCAGAATGTATTTTGTTTACTTTCAGTAAATTTGTAATTTTTTAAAATAATCTTTTGTTTTAGACTTTTCAATATGCTCGCACCCACCTCGTAAAGTTATCCCCCCCAAGGGGGAAGTGCCCCAGAGTTTGAGAAACGCTGAATTAAGGTACAGGACATATCAAAAAGTGTGAAATCATGAATCAGAGATAAAGCATTTAACTCGGGAAAAGTATCTCTATTAAAGAGGGAGACCACTCTGAACTGCTATACAAGCTTCACAACGAGCTTCCATACTGTTTACGAGGGTGTCAATAAATATTTGTGGCAACAAAAGAAATTCTTACAAAAGCGCGATCTTGAACTCCTAGGGTGTACTAGGAAGTCGGCTAGACCATCCCAAATATGTTCAACAGAACTCTGATCCGGAGACCTAGAGATCCAATCTATACGGCGAATATCCACTCCTTCAAGAAATTCCGCAACAATGTGAGTTCTGTATGACCCTATATTATCGTCCATAAAAATGTATAGTCCGGGCCCATAGCACCAGAAGGACATCCCATAGACTTCCATAATATCCCTATAACACTGTGAGTTGACAGTACTCGCACCGAAAACGTACAGGGGTTTACAACTGCCCAACATTACGCCGACACAAACAATGACTAACTTGCTACCAAATCTGTCGATTTTTGTTACGTAATAATGTTGAAAGCGAGCTCCACTTTCTCTCCAAATGAAGACTCGATGAGAATCACTGAGTCTGGTAAATTTCGACTCCTCACTGAAAAGAACATAGCTCCATTCTTGTGGTTTCTATGACTAATGTTTTGAGCTCCACAATATAAAGTTTTTCTTGTTGGATGAAGTAAAAGGGACACACAAGACTGGATGTCGAGCGTAAAGGCCAGTCGCTGCAAGACGACTATGTAGTCGTACGCTTAATGCCATGCCAAATAGCTATCCTGTGCAGATGTTGATACTCTGTAAAGACATTGGTTGACCTTCATCGTAACAGTACCACTTCTTTGGAATTGATTCCATAGCCGGGAGACCACTTTCGGGCCACTTGTAGCCACCAAGCACCTTCACTTGAAACTGCCAGCTTCAAGCCTCCCAACAGTTTTCCACCTCAAGAAATCCGCTAAACGGTTATGAGAAGTTCTTCTCACTGCAAACAGACTTCACTTGTTTGTTTTAATGCAATATTCACTAAAGTGCAGGCAAAATTCCCATGTGCTTAAACGGTCTCAATCCAGCACTTGTTGAAAAACTAACGCTAAGCGACTTCTTTTTCTAAGCTGAAGGCTGATATTGCACTACCCTTTCTTCAAAAATATATAAAATACAAATTCTATCGTTTTTACTGGAGGCAATTTAAAATTATGACGAAAAACATGTTTGGGACTTTACTTTTGGACTGAGTGTACATTAACGAGGCTACTGCCTGTTCACTGAAGTTGTCACATGATGTGAAATGGAAGTTTGGTGAATGGCAGTGACGTATACAGACCTCTCTGGGAGGCTTAACATTCTGGAAAACACGCAGACGAAATCACCGAGGGGTAATCTCCATGGCAGTGCTTCTCAAAATTTCGATATCCGCGACCCAATATTCAATCATAATTTACATCGCCCCTCCCCATACAATAACAACGTACTGAATACAGTAATAATGTACTATACTTCGACGATAAAGCTACAATACGACCTTAATTATAAACCTTACAAATTACCAAGATAAGTAATAAATTTTGTATATGATAAGCCTATGTAAAAATTATTAGTAATTATTAAACTCGTTCTTAACTTAGTATTACTTAGAATCAAATGTATTGTGCCGTACTGATACACTTATAAGTATAGTACATTATATATATATATATATATATATATATATATATACACTGCTGGACAATTGCTAAGGACGGATCACAAATTGCTATGTAGCATAACATTAAGCGAGACATGAGGCCTAGTAGGATAAAATATAGTTGCCACACTGTTCAGACATTAGAATAAAGAATATTTATTGTTCTGGAAAGTACAAAAGCTGTGAAACATCTGAAAGAAATAAAAATGTTCATTTGATCTGCGTACGGAGAAATGGAACAATGCATCTAAAAGTCAGCAGGCACCTTAAAGAAAGGTATCAGTACGGGATATGTTCACCGTGGAGTGTGATGCAACATTCCACACGTCATACCATACTTTGCACAACATTATCCAGCAGCTGTTGAGGCAATTTATCCCATTCCTCTGTGAGTGCACGGATGAGGGTGTTCTTGTTTGTCGGAGGATAGTTTCGACCAGCAACTTGCCTCCCCAAAGCATCCCACACATTTTCGATGGGGTTTAGATCTGGAGAACGCGCTGGCCATACGAGACGTTGAATACCCTTGCTGTCTAGACAATCCTGAACAGCGAGTGTTCGATGACATGTTGCGTTGTCGTCCATAAAAACAAATTTATCACCGACAGCACCACGGAAAAGACGAACATGAGGAAGTAGAACTTCATCAATGTATCGTTGGCCCGTCATAGTCCCATTCGCAACCACATGTAGGCGCGTGCGGCCATTGATCATGATGCCGGCCCACACCATGATACTGCATGTCGGATATCGGTCCTTTTCCTGGATATTTTCTGGACGATAAGCAGTACCACTCTCGCGCCAGATCAGTTGGCGTCTACAATCCGATGATAGACTGAACCTACTCTCATCTGAGAATAGTACGCATGCTCAGTGCTGTTCAGTCCAATTGTGATGCTCACGACACCATTGCAAACGGGCAGTACGGTGCTGTCTGGTCAATGGGACACACACAACAGGTCTGCTTGCGTATAGTCCTCCTCCCCTCAAACGTCTGGCAACAGTTTTTCGGGAGATCTGCTTTCCTGAGGCAGAAAGAAACTGATTTGCCACCTGCTGAGCTGTGGTGCGCCTGTTCCTTTTTGCTGATAGGACGATATATCTGTCTTCTGCAGGCGTCGTACTTCTAACACGCCTCCCCCGTGCCGTCTACTACACATTCCAGTAGTTTTAAATGATTTCCACAGCCGTGAAACAACGCTGTGAGCGATGTCGAACTCCCTGGCAACATCTGTTATTTTTCGCCCTTCTTCGATCTTTCCAATAATTCGATCACGCATAAAATCATCTATGTGATGTCGGGAAGACATGCCAAAAATTTTAAGTTCGTCTATTAAATCTTTCCTGTAAAACTTTGACTTGAAACAACAACTGTCTACACGCGTCAAAACCTTTAAAGCTCTTATGAACGCTATCACGTGATGAACAGACGTGGAAAAAAATTTGCATACTCATACTTCTTCTTACTAATATCCCGCATTTATTCTAATTTTCCACATTTTGCTACCTTTCATTTTGTGGTTGCTATGGATGATAGTGTTATCCGTCCTTAGCAATTGTCCAGCAGTGTATATATATATATATATATATATATATATATAAGAGTAATGTGTATTTTATTTTTATTATATCAGAGTATATTTTTTTACCTCCTTTTAGTAAATTGATAATTTTTTAAATAATCTTTTATTTTTGAATTTTGATATGCTCGTGTTCCTCTCGTAGGATTATCACGCCCCCTAGGGAGGGCACTCTCTTTAGTTTGAGAAACGCTGCTGTATGGTAAAAATGAAAAATCTTTTGCTCTAAGGAAACAGTGAGAAGGAGATTTCAATTCAGAATGTTGACCATGGTTTAAAATTTTGAAGGCCATCTTTAACTGTCCTACTTTTAAACGAAATAAATTCGATTATTCTAAATTTTGTAAAGCCGGTTTTGAATTAAAAAAAGAGAGTCAAATATAAAATTATTATTTTAAAGCAATTTTTATCTGTTATGTAGATTATTTGCTAATAAATATTATGTAAGATTCAAAAATGTGAGATAAGGAAAAACAAGGCACGGGAATTTAAAGTTCACTGTTTTGTTTTATTTCATTCTTAGAACGAAAAATTCGACTCAGTCATGCAGTGAAATGTCTAAACATTCGATGACAATTGCCTGAAGCGTGTCGATTTCTTTAAGATAAACGATTTTCTGTATGTTTTCCAACTCGAAAACTTTTTCAGTTCGATTTGCTTTTCTGAATGCTTTATGGCAGCGGTCGAGACACAGTTTACAGAAAAGAGAAAGAAAATAGTATAAAAATTTTATAGAATCAAAAAATGAAAGCTTTTATTTAAAGTCATCTGATTTTTGAAAATATGTAGAAGTAATTTTTTAATCAAGCATTGCCACTTTTTTAAAATAAAAATTGAAATGTTCTTCGTTTTAAACTGATGAGTGATGTGATAAAATAATATTTTTTTTCTTAAAATTTAAAAACAATTAATTTTATAATCTAGTAAAATAATTTCCAAGAAGCTTAAATGATTATTCTTTGTTTTGAGCACAAAACGTTTTCCAGTTTAAATGTTGAAAAGTTCAAAGTAAAAGCAATTTCATTTAAGGCTCAATTTTGAATAGAGATTTAAATTACGAATATTTGGGATAAAATTTTTCCAAATGAATTTTATTGCTAATTACCAAAACTGTTGCCAATCTGTAGTTTAAAATAACATTTTATATTAAAAGACATGCATTTTATAAAGGTAATGTTTAGAAAATTTAAATTGGCAGCAGTAATTGTCTGCATGGAAAAACATGCAATGAGGAAATAAGATGAGTAGAAGCATATATTATAAAACAGTGCTTCTCAAACTTTCAATACTGGCGCCCCCCTTTTCAATCACAATTTTTATCGCGCCCCCCTTTTCAATCACAATTTTTATCGCGCCCCCCTTATACATAATAATTTACTGAATGCAATAATAATTCACTTTTACGATAAAGCAACAATATTTATTATAAACCGTACAAATTCATGACATAAGTATTAAATTTTGTATATGTTACTTTTAAGCAAAAAAAAGTTAAGTAATAGGATAATTACTAAGTTATTTTTCCTTTCTCTGATTTTTAAATTGGAACATATTACAAAATGCGGTGGTTGCTTAGAAGACAAAATATAGATATCAGCTAAATATAGAAAATGAACTCAGAGGGTCAATTTCTTATCTTAAAACTCCTTTCAAAAACTTTGCTCTGTAAGACAAGCCCATGGAAGTAGCTAATAATTATTAAACTTGTTCTTAATTTAGTATTAATTAATTAGCCATAAAATACTCTGTGCACCACTCATACATTAAAAGCAGTGTTTCTCAAACTTTCAATACTGGCGACCCAATTTTCAATCATAATTTTTGTCTCGCCCCCCTGTACAACAATAATGTATTTACTGCAATAAAAATGCACTTTGAGAGAGAGACGCTAAAGTTACAATACGATCTTAATTATAAAACAATAAGTATTTATAACAAATTAATACGATAAGTATGTTAAATTTTGTGTATATGTAACTTTTAAGTAATATATATTTTAAGAAAATTACTTAAAATATATATTACTTAGAATTATGTTATTTTTCTTTCTCTAATTTTTAAATTGGAACAAATCGCAAAATGATGTATTTAATTAAAGATTTGTTTCCTTCAGCATTCATTTCTCAATGTACAAATGTCATTAGAAAAATAGTCTAGTCAATGTCGCTCTCTATCATATCCATCACATCTGGCATTATATGGTACGTTTGCGTGAGTCTGGGCAACCTATCGGACGTCTGCGCAAAACATGTAAAAATGCTTTTCCTCGTACAATTCCAGTCAGTTTTGGTCGACTCGATACTCCTATAGCTACCGAATCTAGCTTGAATGTACATTTTTTTTAATTTCCACGTTAATTGTAATTCACGGTAATTAAGTATTTACGACAGTAGATTAAAGCAATATCATACATACATTTTTAAGTCGTAAGCAAACATTCGACGATAATAAAGAATCAACAAGTACACAGACGAACGAGCATGGTTCCGAAAATTAAATCAAGGCGATCTTCTCAAAAATACTTAAATTTTGGATTTACCACTACTGAAGTAAATGATGGAAAAAAAGCCCAGCTCCATATGTGTTAAAACTTACAAATCTGTAGAACAACATGTGAAAGTTGTTTTTAAAACATGTAAAATCATTTAGCTATGTTGGCAAAGAATTTTAAAAAGTATTTTCTGGATGAGGACAGCTTGGTAGCAAGTTACGAGTGGATTAGGGATCTATTTCAAGATACTCCAGAAGGGCTCTCAACTTCCGAAGAAGAAATCTTCATAGATTTCACATCCAGTGAAAAATTAAAAGGCAATTTTGTAATAAATCGCTCTTTGAATTTGGGGTAGAGGTAGATGAGGAATTATCTGTACTGAAAACAAAAGCACTTCGTATACTATTACCATTTTCAACATCCTACCTTTTTCAAACCGGATTTTCTGCAGTGGATGCCTTGAAGACAAAATATAGATCTCAGCTAAATATAGAAAAATAACTCTTTAAGTGTCAATTTCTGATATTAAACCTTCCTTTGAAAAACTTTCCTCTGCAAGACAAGCCCGTGGAAGTCCCTAATAATTATTAAACTTGTTCTTAATTTAGCAATAAGATTGATTGATTGAATATTAACGTCACACTGTTCAGCTGCACGAGGGCTTTTGACGACGGACCACGTAATTTTGAACCATGGTCAAGTGACGTGGATGACACCTGAGCTGGCACCCCTCTCTCCTAACTACCACACCACACCAACGGGAAAACATTTCAACTCTCAACAGATTTAACGTGCATCGCTGCCCTACACGGCGGGTCTTTAGTGGTACTGGGCTCGAACTCGTGACAAGGCAAGCCACAATCCGATACCTATACCACTCGGCTACCACGGCCAAATTCAGTAATAAGAAATTATTTATAAAATACCTTCTTCAGTACTGATACATCAAACATATACTGGCTGAAACACCGACTCTTCGCACGAGTTCATTTTTTAAAAAAATAAAACATTATTCTTGATATAATAGCTGAACTGTAAGGAGAGTAAAACTGTGTGCACGACATTGTATACAAAAATGTAAAATGATTTTTTTTTAGATAAATGCTATAATTGTAAACAACTGTTTAAAAGAATTGTAATTTTAAACCTCACACAATTAGCATTTAGAATTAATGTTAAATTATAAAAAAGAATATAAAACTCCGATGAAGAATAATTGTGTTACTTTTTAACATTTAAAGCGAGAAGACTTCAAAATGTTTTTACCCGGGAGCAGGCGCGTACTCGATACTAACATTAATGGTAGTGCGGGGGGACTCAGTCACTCCAATCATTTGTTTAGAATTATTTTTAATGTACATGATACAAATCGGAATTCTAGTGAATATTTTAATTTATAGAAAGTATACTTACCTTCTTTCAAGGACTATTCAATTCTTTGATGATTTGAGAAAAAATCCAATAAAACTGAACTAAAATGATTCAAAAGTACAAGACCATAATAAAGGACGCAAGTCAGACACTTTTCAATTATCCTACAGAAATGTTAAACCAATCAATTCTTTTCCAAATATCGCAAAACTCAATTATTTACAATTTCCCTAAGCGAAAAGCAAACGCATAAAAGATGGGAGGGAACTAATATTGATAATAACCATACCATAAGATTGAAGGTCAATCAAATGATTAGCAAACGTACTATGCAGCCTGGCTGTAAAGTGAATCATGACTTCCTTTTCTTTTTCTACAACTAATGTACAGTATTTTAATAATAATTACAGTGGTGAATTGTTTATCTTCTTAGAATTTTTCTCAGGGTCTGGGTTTCGTTTTTTCTTTTAACGAGTAATATTTTATGTTAAAACGTAATAAAAAAATCTCTCATTTAGGAAATACAGCAAATAAAATAAAATGTTTTTTTTTCTTTAGTTTGGTTTTGGGATCAAAGATAGCTATTTAATGACGGAAAAAAGCCAGATAATAAACATAAATTATGTCAGTGTTGTTGTGTGTATTTTTTTTTATTATGGAAGAAAGCATTTTGTTTTACTTCTCTTTCCGGTTATTTTTTTTAAAAAAAATCTTTAAATTTTCGATACGCTCGCACCCCCCCCAGGGGGGCGCGCCCCACACTTTGAGAAACACTGTTATAAAATATGGAGATGTTTTATTAAAAAAAGAAATAGATGTCTTAAGGGAAGTCTCATATTTGATTTTTCATTTGCAGTTTCATCACAAGAATTACTTATCAGGTATAGCTGGAAAGCCAATTAACTCCTATGGCGTAGTACAAGTGTTCCCCTGTGAAACAGGTTTCGCTGCTGATATTGAAATATTGCAGAAAAAAAGTAACTGTTTTTCTTTATGAACATTCATTTTTAATACACTTTTTATTTAATGAATCAAAGTTGCAGGATTTATATACATAAATTTGATTTATTTAAACTTTGGAACTGCCTATCAAACTAAAAACATTTTTAAATTTCTGAAGAGGAACGAGTAGTTAGCAGTTTACTAAAATAATTTTTGCTTTCAACGTTGATTATAAATCTCCTCTCTCTCTTTAATTTAAAAGATTTTTCCAGTTTCAGAAAGAGATGAGGGTATATCTTAGGGGCTTTGAAGCAATTTCAATTTATTATAACCATCGTTTTATTTCGCTTTTATTCTACCATATTATAATAAAACTAAAAAGAGAAAACCTGTGTAACTATAAAAAAAATCTTTTAAAAATATTAAAGGAATGTTTTATTAATTTGTAATAAATTTTCTGTTTGCCATTAATTATTTAAAAATTTTCCCTATATAAGAAACTTTAGTAATTTTTAAATAAAGTATCCTTTATAAACAAATTATTTGTGCTATCCCGACGGTAATATCGTTTAAATATCCAACATAGTGCAGCCTGTTCCATACCCACTTTGGTACCTTCCACCATCTCACAGTACTTGATAGTGGTAGTACACACACACAATGACCTTTCAGATGTCTTCTTTTAACCCACAACACTGGCAGAGGGGTGTCGTATCCAATTATCAAGCTTGATAGCAGACAAGCATCTCATGGTGTCCAGTGATGAATCCTGTTTCAATATCGGAGTATATGACAATCGGACTGATATTTATGCAATGGAGCCAGGCGCACGGACCAGCCTTTGTTTTACAGATTTTTATTTTGGTATGACAGTGTGAGATGGCCCTCACATACACAACCACAGATTCTCTCTAATCATCCCTAATCCTTGAACTGTCAAGTTGTTTTGATGATTTGGGTACATAAATAGTCAATTTTTTTTAATGGAAGTATCAAATACTTGGTACAAAATAAAATATACTTAAGAGTTATAAATTGATATTTTGAATTACACGCATAAAAATGTTTAAGGTTTTGTAACAACTGCATATTTGTTTGAGGTGGCTACAACATATAGTGGCATTGGTAAAGTTCGTTCGTTTCTAGTGGATCATTATTATCTAAAAATGAAAATAAAAATACCCATTAGTAGTTCAGTAATTAAATTTCGTGTGGTTTTGTGAGCCCAAATTAACTTTTCTCGACATAGATTTGGGTTTGACAAAGAGATGAAGTAGAAATAAACTTCTCCCGATATTTATTCAGGTATAACAAAAATATGCACTCAAAATAAAAATTACCCCGTACTCTGGTGTGACATTTTGGACCGCTAGTGCCATGCTTGAGATAATGTCGGGCATGATAGTTACATAAAAGCACTGGCGTTGCTGGTCTTGAGTGGGCCCTGTATCAAAGTTACTTGGGGGCCCTTTCTAGAGGCTCCGTAATATTTTGCAATTTTTTACTTATACGTTTTGAGGTCTCGTATAAATGATACGGCTAATACGGCGGTAGCTATGCCTCTGGTAAAAAGGTCAATTCAATTTTAACAGTTAAGGAATAGGGGATAATATCCCGCAGAGCTTTATCCTTTATGTTAGATTATCCCAGGAACATTTTAGGAATATTCGACTACCCTAAAACTGTCATTTTTGCAAAAATTGACAAATCTTTTGTATGATTTTATTTTAAAAACCATCTTATTAGCTTTATAAAAATACCAAGTTTATTACTTTCCAATGACTAGAACAAAAAGTACACGTGTTTTAACAAAAGCAGATGCCACTACTATTTACAATCAAGATGTCGTACTTTAAAATGCGTTTTACTCGAAATGTGTTATTTTTTTTTGAAAATGCTCAAACGGGGACTGCGATTGCTCAAAAAGCTTTGAAAATAGTTAACTGAATTTTTTTGTGTATGTTCTGTATAATAGTAGAAGTGTTTTAACCTTCAGATTTATTAATCATTGTTTTATTACAAAATTTACCGTCTCTTATGTGAATATAATCAATTTTAAGCAATTTCATATAATAACTAAGATAAAGTGATCTAGTTTTTGTAAAAACTTAAATATATCTTATCCTGAAGGTCACATTTTCAAAATGAATAGCAAAGCAACACATCAAAATTGAAAATTTGTTCATAAACGTTTTGTGCAAAGTGGGCCCCGTTAATGTATTTTTTTGTAAATTTGTACCCATTTTTTCCGTTTTAGTAATAATAATTTCTTTTTATCATCTTAATTGTAGCATATTTTTCTTAAAATGATCTTTATTAATCTAAAAACCACAAAAAAATCCCCATATCTTCATTATTTAAGAAGAAAAGTCGCAAGTTGTCGAATACCAAACTTATTAAAAGAAGTTTGATTTTGTAATATATATTTTTATTGTGCTTTTGTGAATGTTTTGGAAATAACTTAATACTGTTTAAAAACTCTAAATTTTCGATAATTTAAACATTTTCTTATGTTAAATCAGTGGGCTACGCATCATAAACCGAAAGCATCAGTTTATATTGTGTAACTGTGGTTACAACAGCTTTCGTTGCATATACACGTGCATCAGTTGAGTCCTTGAAATGCACAAATAGGGAGGGGGGGTGAGGTTAGATAGAGAATTTCGTTGAAAAATTTAATAATTTTTAATTATGTAAGATTCAGATTTTCTTAAGATTTTTCTTAGTTTTTATATATTTAGTAATATTTTCCAAAAATTAGCCTGTTTTAAAGCAAAGATGTAAAGTGCCTTTTAAATTTAGAGCTTAACTTATCTGCAGTACAAGAATTCAGTATTTTAAGATCTTACGATATATTTTGTAGAATTGCAACTCAAGAACGCCTCCTTATAAAATGTGAACGGATTATGTTTTAAAATCATCATTGTTTAACTTTGCTCACTTTAAGTGTGGGAAAAAACAAATAATTTGTTATGATTACCAAATTCAGGTCAATTTAACTATACTGAATACAGAACAAAGGATTGGTGTAAAAAAGACAAAAAGTCTTTTCTTAGATTTCTATAAGAAATTTATTAATCTTTGTTTCCCTAAATTAGGTTCGAGTAAAGTAAACTGATTTATGTTGCGGTTTATGCTTCAATGATTTTTAAATGATAAAATCTCACCAGCTGATTGTTTTGAGGTCTTTTATAACTAGAAGAATTATTTATTATTGTTTTTAAAAAAAGAAGCAGAAAAGTGTGTGTTAGTTTCTCTCAATCTTTTTCCCTGGATATTAGAATGTTTATCACACGCATTCTCATATAGTCAAGTAAATACAACGTTTCATGTTTTCTATTTAGTTTAATGGTGTTGTTGTGTACCTGCTTTTGAAAAGAAAGAAAATTTCAAGGCATAAATTTGATTTAATTGTATAAATTTGTTTTAAAGAAGTGCATGGAAGTACATTAAAATAAAATGTTTTTATTGATTTGATTTCAAAAATGAAGCTCAGTGACTGAGTGGTAGCGTATCGCACTTTCACGCCACAGGTTGGAGATTCAAACCCCGGGCTGGGCAAGATCGACTCAGTCTTTCATCCCTTCGGTGGGTCGATAAATGAGTACCAAGCTTTTGTGGGAACTTAACACTAGGAGTTTTGTGTCAGCTTGACCACCTGACCAGAGCATCTGCTCATGCACTTCAGTGCTCAAGGTCACGAAAACTGAGAAGGGCACAGTAGGCCTTGACCCTCATGATCTGTTTCACCACTGAGTTTTTGAGTTGATTTAAAAAAATACTGCTTAAAAATTATTACAATGCTGAGAAATTGTAACTAGTAACTGAAATGCTATCAATCGCATTGGTTTGATTAGGTCGTACTCTTAAGCAACATGAGCCTGCTGGCGACGAACTTTGTAATTTTGAGCCTCGGTCAAGTGATGAGCACGACACTCGAGCTGATATCTCACTGTCTTAATTTCCTTGCCACCGAAAGGACTTTGAGCCAAGGCAGTTTTAACAAGCAACAACCCCTTTACATGGTGGATTTTCAGTGGCACCAGGACTCGAACTCATGACTCGCAAGTCACAAGTTTGCAACCATAATCACTTGGCTGCTCCGGCTACTACCAATTGCTAAATGTTATGGGTTTTTTGTTATAAATTTATTTCTACTGAAAAAAAATGTGATTTGAAAAGAAATACTGATTTGATCATTTTTCCTAGGGGATTTTTCAACTTACTGAAAAATGTCCCCGTTAACTGTAGATTTCCAGAAGTTATTCATTAACATCTTCACAAAAGAAAGAAAAAAAAGAATAAAAAAAAGAAACTTCTTTTAATTGACACATTTATATACCAAATCTCAAAACTATTATTACAAAATGCTAAGAATATTACTTTCATAAGAATAAAGACAAATATTTTGACTATTCAAAAATATATACATACATATTTTTGAAAAATATACACGTCATTGAAAGAATTTTGTCGCGTCCCTATGGACGCGGGCGCTGGAAGGTTCGAGTAAGATCAACCATTTTAACAACTAACACGCTTTTATTTATTATGTTACTTAACAGCTGTAAACAACTTAATGGAGAATGCACTTAAATAACTAAATCCGAGGAGCAATCAATCAAATATAACAGAAATAAGAGCACTTATCTTATTTCCCGAGCGCTCCTCTTTTCAATACTTGAATAATCTTCCACTTGACTTAACTATACCACCTCCGGTCACCAACGCTGTTTTCTTCTTTCTCCACTTTCAATCATCCTCGCGTCTACTCTACGACTTACACTTAAATATAAGTTTTAATTTACATAAACCAAGTCTTCTTTACAGAAAGCGGTTTTCAACTGAAATCACAGTTTAAAAGATTATTTTACCCAAGAGGATTAATGGAAACGTGGATAGACTAATTATTAATAATATTCATATTTACGAATAAAAGAGTAACATTTCTTATGTACTCAACGTTTTGTTCTTAACATTTCAAGAACATTCAGGATCGAAAGTTTATAAGTTTTTAATTTTAGTAATGAATTATGAGTTAGCCGTCGTTATTTTTTTACCATCAAATAGTCAGCCTTTAGTGACAGTTATTATTCTTATTTTCTTATAGTTTTTGATTATGAAAAGTATTTTTTTTTCTCTTAAAAATTGTCCTCATTTTCCTAGGAGTTTCACATCTCTCTGCAGGGGAAAAAATCTCTCTCTATATATTTTAAGATTTTATGACTGACTTTGTATTGTCGCAATTCAGGAATTCCTTTCCAACTCATAAACCTTTTGAATACTCTTTTCTGCGAAAAAAGAAATTTTTTGGCATTATAAAGCATAAAGCATAAAATAAAATTAATATAAAGCATAAAATTTACTCATATTTACGTAATAAGAAAACTTATTGGAAATAATAATAAAATGAACAGAAAAAAATGACAATTTGAAACACATTAAATATAGAAGTTTAGTTAAAAATTTAACGTCTTCCAGAAGACCATGAGAATAAGTAGGTTATCTCTTGAAACTTCTTTTCCCCCCGATCCTTCTAGAATATACACTTTAATTGTTTAATTTCAACGGTATACCGGAAACTCTCTTCATTGTTGGCAGACCTGATAAATGATAATTACAATTATTTTCGATTTACAGAAAAATAGCTAATTAGTGGCTATTTTTCACAACAAAGACTTATTGTATCCAATTAAAAAACATGAATATTAGTATCAAAATATTTGATTTATAATACACGGAAAAAAGGCATTTATTTCTGATAAAACAGAAGAAATATATCACACATACAACGTAATTAAATTTATAATGAAATTTAAGATATTGTGTGTTTTTAAGTCGCATACATGCGATTGCTTAGTAAAACCTCTTGAAAAAATATTTTTTAATAAATGTGAATGCACAGTGTCTGTAGCATGTTTTTCCAGTCTCTCAATGAGTTATGTCGATTTATTGCTAAATAATTTTAAAATTGTTAACGCAAAGGACAAAATATATGCATCTAAATATGAATTTTCTTTTGTGCATTAGTGTGCTCTTAAAATACTATGAACTAGTACAGGGATCAGCCCAGTTATGAGAGAAAGCCAGTTTGTATGAGAAACAAAATAACTGATGTATGTCTACGGATTCTACGGAAATTTGTGCGGGCATCTGGGTTTCAAAGAACCCTAACCCTTAATCCCGTATATGGCAAAATTCTATTTAGTGACATGGCTTTTCGTTCTTTTTTCATGCTTGAGGTGTAAAACATTGCTATAGTTGATGTATGTGTATCAGAGAGCAGTTTATATACATACGCATGCGCAAGATGGAGGGAGAGGGTTAGTAGTGGCAGTGATAAATACTATCGAGCTGCAATACATAATTTAAAAATATTTAAATAAAGTTTTAAACACTATAACTTTTTTTCATTTCTACCAAAATTAAGAATTTTTTATTTCTGTGTATCAATGCAAGAACTGTTTTCAAAATATCATGATGTAGGGAATTAAACTTATTATAAGGAGGTGGTTCTGCCTCTCTTTTGAGTCTGTTCCTAGGTGCTATTGGACTAGACTTCGTTTTCATGGATGACAGTGCATTGCCACATTAGGCTGCTGTTCTTCAAAAGCTACTGGAAAGAGAAAATATCGATCGAATGTGAATTGGCCAGAGTCCTTTCTTGTTTTAGATCCCATAAAACATGTGTTGGATGCTTTGGAGAGACGCCTTGCGCCCCGATTACATCCTCCGGGGAGCACCAACAACTGAAACAGATGCTGACTGAAGAATGGCCACTCGTTATCTCAAGAACTGTTGAACAATTTGGTGCTGCGTATGGAAAGACGGTGAGAAGCAACCTTTGCAGTAAGGGGAGGGCATATCCCATACTAAGGAACATCTGCTTGTCGTTCTTCCTCTTGGACAGACAATCATGTATAACGATACTATGAGTTCAATAAAGCCTTTTCTTGTTTTATTCCATTCTATATGCATTGTTTCCATTTTTGCTGAAGTATGATTTCATCATCATTCGGGTACAAAATGTTGTTCTCATTTCTAAATTCCCTTTCTCTCAGATGATTTCTCTAGGATTTATGGGGGGGGAGAAAAGAAACACCTGTTGCTTAATTTTTGCACACCAGTGTACAATGATATTTCAGAAAAAGCATTTTGTTACAAAAAATTGTGTAACTAATTTTTATCTTCGAAGCAATACAAATGAGAGAGCGAGGGAGAGTAACATTATATATAACGTCGCCCTATAAAGCTGCGTGGGTGAGTGAGTGAGTGAATACTAACGTCGCACTGTTCAGCTACATGAGGGCTTTTGGTTACGGACCACGTCATTTTGAACCCCGGTTAAGTGACGTGGACGACACCTGAGCTGACACTCCTTCTCCTAACTACACCACCACTCCAACGGGAGGACGTTTCAGCTCTCGACAGATTTAACATGCATCACTGCCCTACACGGTATGTCTTTAGTGGTACTGGGCTCGAACTCATGACATGCCTGCCATGATCCGATTCCTTGACCACTGGGCTACCGCAGCCCACTATAAAGCTGCACGAGGGTTTTTGGTAACGGACCTCGTAATGTTGAACCTCGGTCAAGTGACGAAGGCGACACCTGAGATGGCATCTTTTTCTTCTAACTCCAACAGCAACGGGAGGGCATTGAGTCTCGATATATTTAACGTGTATCGGCCCCCTTCTACCCGGTGGGTCTTCATAGGCACCAGGACTCGTACTCGTGACACTCCGGCCGCGAGTTCATGACCATAACAAATAGGCTACCGCGGTCAAAAGCTGTCGATGACGGAATTCCTAACTTTGTACCATGGTCAAAAAACGGGAACGACACCTGAGCTAGCATCCTACACCTCGCCAACGAGAGGACTTAGCAACTCGCAGGTGCATCAGCTCTTCTACACAGCGGGTAAAAAAAACGAGGCAAAATAATATTTGATTCACTAGGAGAGGCGTGCTGAGAAAAAGGTAAGAATTCCAGGTAAGAATCAGGAGAATCCTTGATTCATATACAGCAATTTAACTCGGTGTCTAATTAATTGAATAATTTATTTAAATGCACACAAAAAGAAAAACCAGCGAATTCCTTCGGATTTCATCAACTAAAAACCCATGACTCTCTGTGGCTCTTATTCATTTCAAACAACCACCAAATATGCAAGGGATAAACACAACACCCTTTCATTTAAATTTATTCGCATTTTTAATTAACATTCGAATTCAAAATGATTCGAGATTGCGTAAAAGAGTCGTTCTCCGTCGGCGACAGTTCGAACTTTTTACCTTTCATTAGGAGTCCATTAGAAACAACATCATCCAAAAAAAGATAGCAAAACGGAAGTTTTTCGAATCTTTTCCTGGTATAGGCCACCTGGTCCGCATATTTTGGCCGCGACCTTCAAAAGACAGAAGGGAAGGGGGAAACAAGGGAGGGTCAAGGGCACCCGAGTGTAGATGATCTATAGCGGCACGTCCCTTCAGCCATCCCCCTTAACTTCCGAAATCTGTTGACTTTGGATCACGCGAACGATTTTGTATTTTTCTTTTCAGGTCTTTCTTTTCCGATTCGACTCAAAAGCGTGGAGATGGAAGATGGATGAGAACAGAATCGTTTGGGAAATAGAATTGTTTGTCGTAAGCCGTTAGCACCTGATTGGAAGGAAAAAGAATATTTATTCGAAGTGTTTCTGGCCTCCCAAGCAGAACTTATCTGAAGTGTCTATGGCCCCACAAGAAGATTGAAACTGGCTGTGTTTGAACTTTAACTTGTTACAAAGTTCAGTTCCTTTTTGAAACGCTATAAAATTTTAGTATCAATTTTTTTTGTGAAATATGAATTTCCTCTACAGAATACATATTCAATGTAATATTGTCACATGTAATGATATGTTCAGCTGGCTTTTTCAAAAAAAATCTTTTGAAAGCTTTTTTTGATGAAGTAACTTTTATACAAAAATAATGTGCATGCAGTGGCACACATAAGGAGGGAGGGGGAGTACTCGCTCTGCAGCTCCTACCCCTCAAAACGCCCTTGGTTTCTTTTCGATTGGTTATAATTCTATGTATATAGTACTTAAAATTTAATGAAATACTTGTTATTAATAATAAACTTTAGTAAGTAATGCTAATTATTTATTTAATAATTAGTCTTTTACTGTTTTTTGTTCCGGAAAATCGACAAAATCAAAAGAATATGTTGGTTGTATTGGAGCATAATACGAGAATGTTGGACCCCCCTTTGAAAAATTCCTCTGTGCATGTTATCCTACATTATCGATTAATGCGCCATTTTGATTTAGATTTTGAAAGAAACAATGTGTAAATTGTTGAAAATAAAGTTTAATTATTTTGACGAAGTTGTCAAGTACACATAAACAATGTGTAAATTGTTGAAAATAACTCGTTGTTTAATCCACAAGCTACTGTCAAGATTTTTCAAAAGCCGGCGAGTGGCTAAAGTTCTTTTTCAAGAGCTTTTTAAAAGCAGAACTGTTTTAGTTTTATAAACGTCGTGTACTTGACCCTATAAGATTTTTAAGCCAATTTCTCTCAGATGGGTTTGGAGTCCTGAACAAACCGGATATTTGTGTCCAATACCTACGGACATTTTAAGGCTACTTCGATCTTGGTAGGGGCCTCGTTTCGTAATCGGCATCAATAAGATCATGATCCGAATAATTTTTAATCGTCAAATGTTATTCCCGGACATTTTCTTCGAAAAACTGGGAATTTCAAATTTATGCCAACTAGCAACAGTGGCATATTATGTCATGTCAGTCATCTATATCTAAGCTTAGGTCTACCAACATACGGCAGCATTTAGTCGAAAGGCAGCAGCGGTTTGTGCCTAGATTTGAAGATTGTGAGAAACGCTCATTTTTGTTACCGTTTGTACGAGTATTTGACAACGTAAGCTACACATTGTCTACTTTAAAGAGTCGTAGTTGGAGCTTACTTATGCATAAGAACTTAAGGCTCCAAGAAATCTGAAGATGTCACTACCAATACTAAGGTGACCATTTTTTTTACAATGAAAAGGAGAACGAAAAATTCAAGAAACAATTACAACTTAAATATATGTGTGTGAATTGTTCTATTAATTCAAACAAAAATATATACGCTAATTACGCTTACATTATTTTTAATTATTATCTTAAAAGAGAATTTCTCCATTGAATAATTTTTTTTTGTCAACATATCATTTTCTAATATATCGGAAAGTTCGGGCAAAAAATATCCTTCATATTGAATTTTACGGTAAGCACTGTAGCTAAAATATTAACATTCAACTTTGATTTATCACTAGTCCCTTCACAAAACTCATTACCAACTGAAAAAAACTCTTTCAACTGCTGCATTAGTTCCAGGGCAGCAAAACGTAAATTCAACAAGAACAATTACATTTTCATATAAAATGTGTTCATTTTTGAAATGGTTTAAGTAATTTCACCCATATTTTACCAATTTCTCAACATGTTGATTTTTCAACTGTTCTAATTTATTAGAATTTAAATGTACATTCAGTCTTCTTTCTACTTCCAACAGACAATTGTCGTCGATTTTAATATCAGGCATATCTTTCGATAAAAGCTCAATGTACTTTTCTATATCTGCTCACTTTACTTGAGTCAAAAAATAGCCTTAAAAACTGTTACTTCCTGTGATATTTGTTTCAGACCATTCTTCGACATTTTGGAAACATGTTGGGTTCATCTCTGAATACAGAAATTAACAGATCAGTTTTAAAGTATTGAAAAGGAGGATAAAAAGGAGGACACTTTTCGAGGAAGAACAAAACCTATAAAAGGAGGACTGTCCTCCCTAAAGGAGGACGATTGGTCACCTTACCAATACCCTTCAAAAGATTATTTTAAATGAAGAAACTTGATTTTCATTTTACATCCATAAACACAGGTGCGAGTGTAACTTTTTATTACATAAAAAATGTTGTGTAGTACGCTCGACTAAAGAGCCTCCATGTAGAGGGGCTGATGTATTTTATTTCTGTTGGATCTCAAAGTATTTCCTTTGGAATGACGTGGAGGTTTGATGAAAAGGGTCCTGTGTTCTCATCATGTGACCATGATTCGAAATTGTGATGCTAGTCGCCATTATCCCGTGCTTTTTTTTCATGTTTTTGCATTGTAATTTGTAATTGTTAAGCTTTTTTTTTCTGTATTCCCCCAATTCTCAAGAATTTTGGGGAAGGGATTCTTTTGTACATGTTTTTCGTTTAATTTGATAATAAAATACTTCTCGGAGGGTCGGATGCAGCTCTAAACCCTTTGGGTGAGCTCGATTCTCTGGAGTAAGTAAGTGCGTAGCTTCCAAGTGCGACGTTATTTATGTGGCCGCGCTAGCCGAGTGGTCAAGGTAACGAATCGTGGCTGGTCTTGTCACGAGTTCGAGCATAGTACCACTTAAGACCCGCCGTGTAGGGGAACGATGCACGTTAAATCTGTCGAGAGCTCAAACATCCTCCCGTTGGTGTGGTGTGGTAGTTAGGAGAGGGGGTGCCAGCTCAGGTATCGTCCTCGTCACTTGACCATGGTTCAGAATTACGAGGTCCATCGCCAATAGCCCTCGTGTAGCTGAACATGGCGACGTTAATATTCATTCACTCACTCACGCGACGTTATTTAACAATCATTCATTAATTCATCTAAATCCATGCCAATATAACTTTAAGATTGCTTGAAGAAAATAACATCTATATCCTTCTGTGTGTTTTGATATTATTATCTAAACTTAACTCTTTCACTCTTAACAACAATAACAATTTTCTTTTGCAACGACTTAAGGGCTCTAAACTACTTCACACCTCATAACAACCTCACAAACTTTACTTTCGCATTCTCTCAACGCTCCTGCCTTCCACTTCACCCCCTATTTTGTTGAGAATACAATAACCGCTATTGAAAGAGCGTCCTCTATTTCCTAAATACCATAGTTATGTAACAAAGTTATGAATGATCAAATAATTGAAATTAATAAACAAAACATGTTTCAATTCTACTATGCTACATTATCTAAAACCCGAATGAGAGAGAGGTGATACAGCACCCAAAAGTACAAAATGTACTTTTTATAGAAAGGCTCTATTAAATTTACATTCACAAACATAACCCGTTTCAGACACATAAATCATCTAAGTTAATGTTTAAACTAGTGAAAATAGTAATGGGATTTGAAAAATTGTTGTGGTAATTATGACATTCCTCTCCCAACTTCCATGCATTCTAAAAAATCAGGCTAAATTTTTGCTCGTAAAAAAGCTTAATTTGAATGAAAGCGTCATTATTTCAATCAAAGAAGAATAAAACGTCCTCAATAAGTAAACATAATAATTAATGTGATTTAGTATTTCTCTTTTGAAACGAATAAAATAACCGAACCATTAAAACAGAGATTTTTATCACATTAGTAAACAGAAAAGCAAAATTTATTATGTAATTATCCGAACTCTCAGAAAATGGCGCCTTGATTACATTAATTCAAGTCTTAATTACATTTATTAATTATTCTGACTCCAAAAATTCTGGACTTACTTTTGAACTCACCCTTTTTTTTTTACACACGTTGTTGGAAAACTAATCTAAAATAAAATAAAAAAGAAAAGTAAATTACAAATTCTTTAAACAGGTTCGGTCTAAACATAAACAACTGTTCTTTGATATGCCCTTGATATCAATGTTCTGACAAATAGAACCTTTTTTCCCCGCGTTTTTCGGCCTCAAATGGAATGTTTACGAATCGGGTCAACTGCATGAAATCAAAAGCGAATGAATAATTCGCAACGATCTGCACTTGTTAGCGCTGAAATTAATCTTCGTGACAACACAATACTTTCCAATATGTGTAATCTGTACTCTTATCATAGAGTTAATCAATAACTTCAGGTTTATATTGTAGCTTTTGATCGTATTTTAATAGAAAGTGGCTGATAAAAGACATCAAAAATTGTTCCTTAATGAGCTTTCGATTTAACCCTGTTTAAATGGTTATGTCAGGAAAATTTTTATATACCTTTACTTTTATACACTATAAGACCAAAGCAACATTGCACATAGCATAACTAATCAAAATATTAGAATTCATATTTTTTTGGCTTTTACTTTATTATATCAACCTTTCTGTCAAACACACACAAAAAATATTTACTTTTACGCACCTTTTTCTGAGTTATGGGGTAGTTTCAATTTCCTTTCATCCATCACCAGGCCTCTAAATTACATTCTACTATAAAAAATAGCAAATTGATAACGAAATTGAGACAGATTTGATTGCTTGATAGATAGAATTTCCCGCTAAATTTTTAGTATACTGTTCTTAAATAATCGAATTTCTTGGTGCAATCGGCTATGACCGGCCCACTCAGAAAAGGACGGTGGGCCACTTGTGGTCCGCGGACTATAGGTTGAGTATCGCTGGGCTAAACTAACAAGTGGCCACCTTAAGGTATCCGACTACGTTCGGAACCGTGATTTTGCAAAAGCGCATAAATGGATAATTTTCATGATATTTAGTGTCACTTAGATAAGAATATATGCATGAAATCGTTTTAAGGACATTTTGACAAAAAAAAAATTATTTAAGTACAATATTTTGGCAAAAAATTAACTTAGAATAATCTTTTTTTCCAAATGTTCTCCTTTTGTGAAAAATGCTTCTATTAGAATAATATTTTGCCTGTATATAGCTCAGACATCTTTTCAGAGGCTCAACTAGAATTTTTGAAATATATAACTTAGAAGTGGGTTTATTCATATTTTACGACAACAGAGGGGAGCAATTTTAAGAAAAAAACGCGAATAATTATTTAAATTGGTGGTAACTCTGAAAATAATGTGAATTTTTCAAAAATTCTAGTTGAGCCTCTGTACAGAGGTCTGAGCTATATACAGGCAAAATATTATTCTATAGAAGCATTTTTCACAAAAGAAGAACATTTGGAAAAAAGAATATTCTAAGTTAATATTTTGCCAAAATATTATATTTAAATAAATTTTTTTTGTCAAAATATCCATAAAACAGTTTTATGCATGTATTCTAATCTGAGTGAGACTAAATATCATGAAAATTATCCATTTATGCGCTTTTTTAAAATCACGGTTTCGAACGTAGTCGGATACCTTAAATGTCTTTCCTTTGATAGTCATAGAAGAATCTACCCCACTTGTAAAAAAGTCTGTGACTATCCAGCTTCACCGGATCACATTCTGGGTTACATCGGACTTTCTAAGGGGGATTTAACATCCTATTCCCTTATTATTATAGATTTTTCGGCTGTCAACAACCATCTGGAGTTTTGATCTGACAAATGAATATATCAGATCTTTTCAGGGTAAGTAACAAGAACAAAACTGACACTAGACTTGTACTTATTGTTCTACTAGGGAAATTTAGATAGATCAAATTTGATAGAGTGTAAAGGCGTTCAAGTATTATGATTCTGGAAAATATAATTTTCAAATTAAAATTTTTTTTATGTATTATATATATACCTTTAAATCCGTGGTTTTTAAACTGTGATCCACGGTCTCCTGAGGGTCCCCAGAGCTTCAGAAGAGGATCCGCGGGAAGTCTCTCATTCAATATTAATATTTCCCTCCTTTACACCCAGACATGAGGCCTCATAGGCAGTGGCGTAACGAAGAACAGAAGGGCCCCTCAAAAATCAGGGTTTGCTCCCCCCGTGATGTGGGGGTTGAGGGGATGTACGTCACGCCACTGCTCTTGGGAAAATTGAAAGATGAACCATCCTAGACTAGAACACTGAATTGTCCACAATGAAGGAGCTCTACTAAAATATGTATTTCAATCAAGATTATTAATTCCTTTTATATACAGGGTGTTTCAGCTAAGATGTTACAAACTTCTAGGAGAGGTAGGGGACAATAAGACGACTCGAAGTATATAGGCAATGCTGGGTCGGAAATGCTTTCCTAAGGCTCCACGCGCCGACAAAATTTAGGGTGCAAAACTTCAACTGGTCTTAAAAAAGGGAAAAATTGTCGAAACGCTTTGGGTTTTGGTCAAAATTATTGTTATTATTTATTATTTCATAAAAAAAATTCTGAGCAATATTGCTGCTAAAACATCGCTAGAGGGCGCTTTAGACTTTAGAACGCTAGGGAAAAAAAATTTCAAGATTTTTTTAAGATTTTTGATGGCTTTCATAAGTTGAAACTTTAACTTGAATTTTGATACCAGATTTGGTATTCTCCGGAGAAAATTGATGTAAAAAATCGAACATTGTTCAGGGCACTTAAAGCACAAACGGTGCTAAAAAACGAGCAAAATGTTGGATTTCGGTGCGGTTTGCGCAAAAAGCATTCCGTTACTGACTAATTTGTTCAAAATAAATTTTGACTTGGTAGCCATTAATCAAAGCCAGAGGGCGCTTTCAGACATTGCAACTTGGAAACTCATTTGGATAATTTTGTGGTTGGGTATAAGCCGAATAATTACTAGCAATTTTTCCTCCTAAATGAGATTCGAGTTGGTCTGTGTTGCAAAAAAAAAAGTAATTTTATAGCAAAATATTTTAGTAAAAGAGGGTAAAAACACAAGTACCAAATCACAAGAAGTAAAACACAAGGAAAGACTCAAAATAGGAGGAAAAAAAAGCTGTTTACTAACTGCTATGCATATTCATAAAAGAAAAAGTAAAGAAAAGAAGGAAAAAAACTGCTGTCAAAGGAGGTGTTCGAACTGACGCTCGCCGCATGTGATGCAGGCTTCACATCTTCGCTTCATGGAGCGCCGAACATTCGATAACATTTCTGGAGTGTTTCGTATTTCCCCGGCTGCGGCACTGATGCGTGCTACAAGCTCCTCGGTGCTGTTTACGGGTTTGTACCAAGGATTTCATTTGCCCCAGAAGAAATAATCCAGACAGGAAAGGTCTGGCGATCGGGGAGGCCAATGCACTGGACCTCCACGGCCAATCCATCGTTCACCACATGTTGCATCCAAGTGATTCCGAACAGAAATACTGAAATGTGCGGGGGCTCCATCTTGCTGGAACCACATGGAAGTACGAGTCGCAGCGGTAACGTGTGCGCTGTCCAATAACTCTGGCAAAACTTGGTATCGTGTAGCGTGTACCAGTCAGGCGATCAGGCAGAATGTAGGGTCCTATTAGATAATCCCCTAGAATGCCAGCCCATACGTTAACCAGGAAATGATCCTGTGCAGCCTGAGTACGTGTTACATGTGGGTTCGCTGCTGCCCACGAGTGGGCTGTTATGGGTGTTGAAAATACCCCTCTCGAAAAAGACGCCTCATCTGTGAACAACACGGAGGCTGCAAAAAGGGATTTTCAATTCGTTGCTGCAAGTACCACTGTGAAAAGGCCTGACGAGGTGCAAAGTCACATTCTTTTGGTGACTGGACGCTGGTAGTGAAATGGATGCAGGGCACTATCATCGAGAATCCTCAAACGCTACTGTATGAAATCCCGATTTCATTAGCGATACCTCGTGTACTTAAACTGGGAGTGGTCTCTACCATATCTAGTACAATTTCCTCGTTCAATTCGGTACGTGCCGTCCGATCTCGATTACGTGCTGCCTTCTGGAATGAACCGGTCTCACATAATTGCTGGTGTAGGCGAGCAAACATGGTATGAGCAGGAGTCCGCCTGACAGGAGGCCTATCGGCGTACAACCTCTGAGCGGCTCGACCATTGCAATCTGTGGCCCCGTACGCCAGAATCATATCTGCTTTCTCTGCGTTCGTGTACTCTGCCATCGTACAGCCAGTCTGTGTGCGATGGAAATAAAGCTTCCTTCCAGCGGACTCCTTCTTATCGTTCTGTTCCTCTGGCGGCTAATTCAACTCTCGACGGTGAAATTTGCATATTCTGCCTTTAACACTCTCTCGCTAATATTTTCGCCGAGAACCCTGCTCGCTTTATTCACTGCCACGACACTTGCAATTCCTGGGCTACGTATCAGGCTTTCGATGGTCTTACTGCTTCAGGAAGGCATTTCCGGACCACCTTTCTTATGTTATTCCGAGTCGTCTAGGTGTACTCCACCTCGTTGGTGGAAGAGTACACCTAGATGAGACTCGGAATCACATAGGAAAGGTCAGTCGGAAATGCCTTTTTACTTGTCTGAAGCACCTCTGATTTTAAATTTGGCAACAATGTCAAAATTTGTTTTGAACAAATTAGTCAGCAAGGGAATGCTTTTCGCGCAAACCGCACCGAAATCCAACATTTTGCTCGTTTTTTAGCACCGTTTGTGCTTTAAGTGCCCTGAACAATGTTCAATTTTTTACATCAATTTTCCCCGGAGGATACCAAATCTGGTATCAAAATTCAAGTTAAAGTTTCAACTTATGAAAGCCATCAAAAAACTTTAAAAAATATTGAAAATTTTTTTTTCCTAGCGTTTCAAAGTCTAAAGCGCCCTTTAGCGATGTTTTAGCAGCAATATTGCTCAGAATTTTTTTTATGAAATAATAAATAATAACAATAATTTTGACCAAAACCCAAAGCGTTTCGACAATTTTTCCCTTTTTTAAGACCAGTTGAAGTTTTGCACCCTAAATTTTGTCGGCGCGTGGAGCCTTAGGAAAGCATTTCCGACCCAGCATTGCCTATATACTTCGAGTCGTCTTGTTGTCCCCTACCTCTCCTAGAAGTTTGTAACATCTTAGCTGAAACACCCTGTATATACATATATATATATATGTAATATATATATTACATATATATGTAATGTGTATATGTATATATATGTATAAATTTATTTATATGTGTATGTATATGTATATGATTATATATTGAAAAAATTCTTTTATATTGGATTATTATATATATATATATATATATGCATATGTGGGAGACAACAAGGGGTCCAAAACATTTGTCTCTTTCTTTAACTTTATTTTAAAACTTAACAAAATTTAATTAAAAAGGTAGCTATTCTAACAGATAGGTTTATGTGACGACGGTAACGCCTGCTCGCGCACCTCAGTCTTTTTCTCTCTTTTCTTCAATGGTTAAAGATTCTCAAAGTTTTCGTTCAGTTTGGATTTGCTGCGCCTGCGCGCGAAGACTGCGTTGTTAGATGACCATTGGATTTACTGATGCCACATATATATATATATATATATATATATATATATATTATTGTTTGCAGTTACATAGCCAATACTACAATGTAATATTTTCAAAAAACAGAAACACGTATGGAAAGATTAAGAACTGAATTCATAGCGTGTGAATAGTTTTAATTAGATGTTTACTGCTTTCTTAAAGGGGGGGGGAGAAGTGTTAAAAAGTCTGTATATAGCAGAAGCAGAATTATTGAGGAAATTTTAAATCACTCAGCCATATTCTGGGAGTCAGGGATGGGTGTTCAAATTCTTGGGGGTCTGCGATGCCAGACTCATACATAAAGGGGGTTCGGCGGTGATCGAAAGCTTCAGAAATGCTGTTTTAAATCAAGAGAGTTTTTTTTTACCTATGTGCGTTAGTGTTGTTGCAAATATGTAGTTTTTAAAGGAGAGTTTCTGAAAAGAGCAAAATTTAGCTGCAAGCGAAGCACATGAACTGATTGGCTAGAAACATGACATTGTAGTTATCAGGTGACAATGACGTCACATGAATTCAACAAATCATCCCGAAATATTTTCCAGTTATTTTCGTAAAAAGCTTAACAAGAATCTTTTTTTTTCTTTTACAAAAATGTTAAAAGATAATATCGTATATATAGTTTTATCTTATTTTGATTTTGTGAGAGAAATTTTCAAAAAAAATTTAAATAAAATAAATAAAAAAAATAAGTAAAAATTTTTTTAAAAAGAGTAAAAACTAAAAAATAATTAAAAAGGTACATTTAAGAATTATAAATGTATTAATTCCACGGGATGACTTTTTTTTGTATATTGGCCAATTCAGTCGACTTATGGATGTTCTACTGTATTTAAACCTTCTAGAGCATTTTATCCCAACCTTTTTATATCCGCTGACCGGTCAACGTTTCATAATTTTACTGCGATCCACTGAGGACTGAAGTTGATTGTTTATAGTTTAAATGCTTTTATTTAATAATTTTAATTTAATTGTATTTAAACAGGCCTTCAGAATAAAATACAAGAAACGAGAAAGAATACAGTACAGAAGAAGAAAAAAAGTGATTTAACTTGGGATATGAAGGGATTTCCATCCAAAGTTGCACAAGTCCGAAAAAAATACAATAAAATAAATTAAGTGGAAATAACTTAATGTTCCTTGTGCGGCCTGATACTGTTTGATCCATGGACCGGTCCGCGGCCCGAGGGTTGGGGACCACTTTTCTAGAAGAAGCACTTGCTCAAATTTACGACACATGTGGTACGGAGTCTAAACAGTTTAGAAATCATGTTATTGTTTCGATCTATTTCCTCCTTTCACGTTGAAGTGAGTTTGTCTGGATCTTTAAGATTAAACTAACGATATTCACTTAATTTTGAGTACTATTATGCTACATTTGCAAAGTTTATGACACTCTCTCGTTCTTGCTAATAGCTTTTCTTTATGTTTTTAGTTTATTTCGTAATTTCATTTTTGACTGACACGTTATTGAGTTACTACGTCAGTAGTTGAGGAAATTATCACTAGGATGTTTCGAATTTTGAGTTCAAAATTTGTAAGATATATGGGAAATTGATACAATTATTTTTCAAAAGACCCGATAAAAGCAGAGGTACATCCAATTTTGGAAAAGAGCGATATGTTTAAATGTGTAAATGAAGATAATCCAAAAGCATTATTTAAAGAGGAATTTTTTTTTATTATTTCGTTAACTATAAAACCATTAGGGGGTGTAAAACAGGAGGATCTAAGCAGATAAGAATGTGAAGAAATTACAATTGGAAACTGCTGAATATTTTAAAATTTCTCCTGGCATTAAAATATTTGATAAAAAATACATTAGTTAACATTTAACCACCTCAGAAAATAAAAGTTGTAAATAGGGTTGTTGAAATTTTGGAATATACAATCTAATAGGTGTCAATACAGATCATACACACATCATAATTATAGGTAAAATATTTTTGTTTGCTTATTGTATCAAAATTTAATTTTTACTGCCCATATATATAATAGCTTCTTAACTTGTCTTTTGACATTATAATAAAGTATCATTAACTTACAATAGCGAAACTGAAGATAATTAATAAATTGCAAAAGGTACGACACTTGCCAACTCTTTCAACAAATTAAAGCACCCCTACTGGAACATTAAAGATGCCAATAGTTCAATAAAATGATTACTAAAATTATCTTAATAAATTAATATAGATCTATAATTAACGGAGGCATCCATGCAATGCATTTTCTTTTTTTGAAGATATGCAAAATATTTCCATTATTTTCATTCTAATTTTTTTTTACCCTGTCTCATATTATTAAGAGCAATTTATTACCAGGAATAAATTACTATCTCCAGTCACTTTTACTCGGTGAAATAAGAAAAAAGGGCTTGTAGAAAAGATTCCTATTGCGTAAAATCCAAAGAAGCTAGTTTTTCTAGATTTTTCTTTTTCTTTTTTCGCTTATGAACAAAGAAAAGAAAATGGTACCAGTTTAGACGGAAGTTGAAGTTTCATTACTCTGTTATTACTTTTTTAAAAAAGGTTTCTTCCTTATTGGTTGGTTAATTTTGTTCATTATTGGTATTTAGACTGTAGAGAGTGAATAGAGTTCAAAATTCACAGGCAATGAAGACCAAAAAAAAAAAAATTTTTTTTAAGATATAGTCAACGGAATACGTGCGCCCTATTATTTTTCAGCTCATATTAAAAACACAGGAATATATATAACGAAAACATACAGAACATCCTGCCGCCCCACCCAGTATGGCTGTATGGCCCTCGGCTTGTACTGGAGGGGGTTCCAATCTCGAGTAAGGAATGGATGTATCTTCGGGAAAAGAAGTCGGACTTTCGCCTGAAATGGATTCCCGTCTCGAGAGGAAAGCAGCGTACCTCTCCTGTTCTTTGCTAGGATCATTGTTTGTAAGAGAGTCTGTATTCTTCTGTGATTGTGTTGGTATGTTTCTGTTCATCTATCTCATGTCTTTCGTATGTATCCCAGTAATATACACACAACAACAGAATATCCTTTAACAGTAGCAAAAGGAAAATAAAAATAACCATTCACTCATCCCTTTAAATGATTGGAAAATACATAAATATTAATGTGGCCTGAAAAAGTTTATTTCCCCTTCTTTTTCTTTTGCTATACCCTGACTAAATAAAAAATCCCTTCCCCTCGCACATTGCATCTGACGTTTTTTTAAAAACGGAAAAATTTTGCCCCCTTTTCTGTCAATTTTTTTTTTCATTTTTTAATTAACCAATGTCGTAACGTTTTTGTTCTGAATGTAGAGAGAGAATGCTTGGGATATAAGGAGCAGGAAAAAAAAATTCATACATGTAAATTCAAAATGTTTAATGCTCGTGGCAAAAACTCGAAAAGCACATTGCCTTTGTTGTAATATTAGCAATATTTCGTAATTTCCTTTCACTTTACTTTTTCACATTTATTATACAAAACTTAATGTATAGTGTATATATATATATATATATATATATATATATATATATATATATATATATATATATATGTCAGGTTTGAAAAGTTTAGGTTCAAAATTAAAGAAGTAATAAATGAAAATAGAGCGAACTCTTTACCATCGCGTAAGGATTTATGAGTAAACAAGCCTGTTAAAAGGAGCAACGAGCGCTGACGAAGGCGAACGCATACTAAGGAAGGACTTGGCTGGTGTCTCCTCGCTGCGATGTTGTATTTGGTAACGCCCGGTTGCGCGGCAAAAGGTCCGCCATGTTAGATTATATATGATGAAAGCGTAATAAAGGAATATTGTGAAGATGATGCCCTCTTTATTTTACCAGCAGGCCTGGGGCCTGTCATATATATATATATATATATATATATATATATATATATATACACATATACACATATGTATATTAACGGCGCACACAAGAGTGTTGCCACGGGTCCGGACCAAATCCATAGCCCCTGAATTTTTTTCGATTGATGATCAGTGGCGTAACGGAGAACAATTGGGCTCCCCTGCAAAGTCAGGTTTTGGGCCCCTACGTTGAATTTTACACAGGGAACTTTACAAAGGAATTTTACTTGCGTCAGTCAGGCTTTGGGCCCCTCAGAACCCTGACCCCCACGATGCGGGGGTGTACATTACGCCACTGTTGATGATAATCCTATGTAAATGCACGTAAAATTTAGTTAAGTATTTGTAATTAACAGTTCATTTTATTAATTAATGCTGATTAATTTATTTTTTACTGTTTTTGTTCCCAAAATCGACAAAATCATAATAATACCTTTGGCGTTATATTGAGTTATGATACGAGAATGGTGGACTTTCGACCCTAGACCCCTCCCCCTGAAAACTTTTTGTGTACGCCACTGATATATAAAATAATAAATGTATTTCCTATTTTGAAAATATTAACATAATGCGTGTGTATAGACCTATTAGTATAGTTCATAAAATTATCAGATGTGTTTTTTCAAAGGATTTAAATTATGAGGAGTGTGATTTTGTGACTTGGTTAAGTCGAGTAGTGGTTAGATCTGACATTTGTGTCGATAAGAAATAAACAGCCTGAAGAGATCAATTATAGAAAACAATCAAAAGTTAAATCGATTAACAATCAATTGTTCAATTCGATTGTTCTCAAAGAAGACTCGAATTGTCTGGAGGAAAAAAATTGTTTTTAAGAAAAGGAATCTATAAAACTTTACATTCCTTATTTTTTAAAGAATCTGTCATGTTATAAGATGAAACCGAAGTTTTGAAATTGCTGAAAAATGCATAAGAAAAGCTTTCTGATAAATATATATTTTGTGTTTTTTTATAGATGAATAACCATTTATTTAAGTAAGGATTATTTTATTAAGTGTTTCATTAATTGTATTCACTTTAGGAAGATGATTTTTTTTTAGGTACAATTTTTATTAATCGTTGTAATATCTAGAGAAATTTATTTTGAACCCGACAATGAAATTAAAACATAATACGCAATGATAATTTTATCGTAATGCACACAGCTGTTTGACTGCAAACATTCCATCATTTAATAATATATATTTTTTTAAAAATCTCTGCGTTCTTTATCTTTTTAAGGTAAATAATTGAAGACAGGAATAAGAAAACTGCTGAAGGTGTAAAGAGATAAAAGCGCCTAGATTGCTTGCCAAAAATAAAATCTCCTGTCAACAAAATCTCTGGCAAAGAGCGAACAGAGAGAGAGAGGGAGCAGTAAAAATTATAAATTATTTACTATCTTCCGATTACGCAACAGGCTACCTGTTGCCCATTCACGAAGGGCGCGCAAGCGCAGACGTTGCTTACATGATACATTGACAGTCAAAGTGCTAGATTAGAACCCTTATCGCCTCAGTTGGCGACAATACAATTTTTTTCGACTCAAGAAAAATTTCAGCATTATATCTTTATTTTTGTCAGATGTAATTTAATATTTAAAGTATTTTTTTGCTTATTCTTAAATTAATTATTTTAAGTTTTGCATAAAGTAAATACTAAAAAATTTTTTTAAAAAAAAGTATTACAATTTTTTTATATGTGTATATTTGCAGTGAAATAATATTTGTGAATAAGCTATCGCCTTTCGAAATATCCATCCCAAATTATATTTAAAGAGGTTACTGAACACAAAATATAATAATGAATTAAAAATATTTTAAGCATGTGATTTATTAGTAACAAAGATATTTCAAATGAAGTCATGTTCAGTCAATAAGTGAAGTTTGTGTGGGAAGAGATAGAGCTATTGAAATATAGCATCATTTTAATATTACACTCATTTTTCTAAACATGAACCTTTTTTATGTTCAGAATAGTTAAGATTTAAACTTTATTTGTGAAATCCTCAAAAATATTAATGTATTCGATATTGTTTAGCAAAACCTTATACATGAATGCTTAATTGTTTTGGTAACCTAAGTAAAAATTTCATAATCCGAGAAGTATTTGAAAGAAGCAATTTTTCTCCAAAATAAATAAATATACATTATGTACATAATCGTCACACAAATTTTGTCTTAAAAAATTTCTTTAATAATGACTCAGTTAAAAAAGCCTCGAGCCAAATTCATGACTTTATGCTTAAATATGAAAAGAAATATTTTGGGAACGTCATTTTAAATATTAAATCACAAAAAAATCAACTTAAATATACATGAAGAAAAACTGCAGAACGTTCCCAGAATTTGATAGTTTCAATTTAGCACAAAAATCTTTTTTTGTGTGTGAGATATTGATATATTGTAAATAATAACTGTAGTGTGTTTCAGAAAGATGGAATACAAGAATTAAAAAAATCTAAGTCTTTTCTTTATTGAGAACAAAATTAATTGTATCAATGTGTTATCAATTATTAACACAATGTTTTGATCACTCATGAAGTGTGGCCGGGGAGTCCAGTGATCATAATCACGGACTCGTTGACGACGTGTCATGACCTCTAAAGACCCACTGTGCAGATTGGGTAGATGCACGTTAAATATGTCGAGGCTCAAATGCCCTCCCGTTGTTGTGGAAATTAAGAGTTAGAGTTGCCGGCACAGGTGTCATCCTCGTCACTTGGCCACGGTTCAAAATTATGTGGTCCGTTGGCTATAGCCGTCATGCAGCCTTACAGTGCGACTTAAATATAACTCTAACTCGATCTATCATGTTTGTTGTTGTTCTGAACTCCCCCATGTTTATCTCAACTCGACTCCAAGGAGGCCACGGTAGCCTAGTGGTCAAGGTCACGGACTCGTGGTCGTCGTGTCATGAGTGCCGCTGAAAATCGGCTGTGTAGAGGGGCTGGTGCACGTTAAATCTGTTGGGGCTCAAACATCCTTCTGTTGATGTAGTGTACAAGTTAGGAGAAGGGGATGCCAACTCAGGTGGAATTCTTGACACTTGACCATGGCTCAAAATTACTAGGTCCATCACCAAAAGTTTTCGTGTAGCTGAATAAGGCAACGTTAATATTCACTCACTACTCGACCACAAATTTTACCTATTCATGGTCAATACGTTTCGTAATTTTAAGTCACTACCAAATGACGACGTCGAAATCTGAGTTGGCACCTTACTCAAATTCTAATCATCTCGCACCAAATGTCAGGACCTCGAGCAGCGATAGTTTTAGCATGAAGAACGGCAATGTTGGCCAACAATGTAACACTGTAGCAAAAATTAATAATTGGAGAAGGACACTGTCAATCTGGAACACCGTCGGATAATGAATAAGATTTACCAAACAAAAACACTGTCTGTAGAACAGAATCCCGATTACTGATTTCAACTTTCGTCACACTCGGAAGCAACGCGAGTGCTGTTGGGAACGGACACCGTAATTTTTGAACTATGGTCAAGTGACGAAAATGAACCACAGATGGGGATCCTCTCTCCAAACCACAACATTACGCCAACTTGAGGGCTTTGAGCGTTGACGGATTTAACGTGTATCAGCTCTTCTACACGGCGGATCTTCGATGGCCCTAAGGTTCGAATTCATGCTTCGACAACGCCGACCACAAGTTCGTAATCAGGATCACTTGGTTACCGTAGCCGCGTATAACAGAATTACGAAGTATATTGGTTGTGTCGAATTGACTTTTAAATCGAGCAACAGCAAGCAACTAGAACATGTCGAATATTAAATTTACAGATTGTTGTGGAATAGTTGAGGCTACTAAGCATTTAAAATCTTCCAGATCCTTAGAGTTCTGATTTTGTTAGGTTTAACAATGTTTGGTGAATCTCGCTCATTATTCGTCGTTTTTCTATTTTGACTATTTTCTTCACCTGTTACAAATGTTAGCTGCGGTGTCACGTTGTCTATTTCTGCCTGACTCAAAGATCCATCAATCACAGCCAATAAGCCTTGTAAACCTTAACCACTGATGGATGACTAGGTCGGCATCTGAGCTGGCACCTCAATCTACACATCCACTTAGAGGACTTTAAATTCTGACAAATTTAACGCACAGGAGCCGCTCTAAACAGCAAAATTTTAGTGGAATCAGAACTAGGACAGGCGTATGGAATGAATAATCGGTTTCAATATTGACCACTCGACTACTGCGATCTGGTGTTACGTTAACAGAATTCAACCAATCTAGACAGCTGCCCGTAGTTTACTGCGCAATTCGAGTTAGATATTAATCTATTGAATCGATTTCAAGTATACAATTCAGTGTTTGACATTTATTTACTTTTAAGACTTCCATCAGAAAGTTTTTATATTTTTCCAAATCTTATAGTATTCCTGCTGTCTTTTGAAGGTATGTAACAATATTCAAATGTTCTTTGTTATCTTTTGTCATAAAAATTTTTTGATACTTAAATAAGTTCAGAGATTGATGTCTGTATTGTTACATAACTCGTAGCATCAACTATAAAGTGCTAGGAACCTCAAGGAATAAAAGCAGAAAAAGATAATAGGATAATCGGGACATTTTTATGTTTTATTTTAGTTATTTTAAGTATGAATTTTGCTAAAAATTTTCTGAAGACAACCCCCCACGAGCCTGTTAATTTTATAAGGATATTTAATTTTTATAACTAATATAATTACTTAAGAAATTACTTTTTCTTCAATAATGCTCTTGTTTCTACTGAGTTAAATATTTGGGAATACGGACTTTTATAAGATAGCTTTATTTTTAATTTTATAGTGATGGTCTCCAACCCCTAAGCTGCGGACCGGTACCGGTTCGTGTATCAAATAACACCGGGCATACAAGAAGCATTAAATTCTATTTTATTTACTGTGGTGTATTTTTCTAAGGTTTGTGTGACCATTTAAGGAAATCTCTTTATATTCCATGCTAAATTGCTTCATTTTTTGGTGTAACTGTGATTTATTCTGAAGCCATTCTTAAATACAATTAAAGTTTTCAAATCAAAACAATCTAAAATATAATTAATCAATGTCCCACCTCGGTATAATTATCAAGCATTGACCAGTCCACGGCGATAAAAAGGTTGGGAACACTGCCTTATATTACTCTATAAACAGTCATATAGAGCTCGAAAAGATTTATAAAAAACGTTCATTTTTTCAGTGTATTCATTCAATTAGTTATTTCAGGTGCGTTACTAATACATGCGTTACAATACTCTTAATGTAAATATTTTCATAATAAAATTTTTAAAAAACTTGAATTTTATTGCATTTTGCCTATTTTTTTATAGAAATTTATTTAGTTGAATTAAAACTATATTGAATGTGTTTAAATTTTTCTAAATATTTTAATTTTGGCATTACTGAAAAAAAAATTTTCCGCTGCATTTGAAAATTTATTCAATGTTTTTCGGAAAATTTATGAAGTTGATGCGTTATCTCTGTTAAGTACCCAAAAAGTTAAATGCTCAACAAATTAGTCATTGGATTCGCGAAGAGAAAATTCTCTACAATTCGATGATTTCGGGAATCAAATGAGTTGTTTTTAAAACAGAAGTGAGGAAGATTTCTGATTGTTCTCGCCCTTATCACGTCCCGAAGGGCATTTCCCACCCTCCTGCTTCTGTCTTCTCAGAATTTCCAGCAATTCTCACGCATATTAAGGTTACTTTTACTCTTGTCACAGATTAGAGCTGCTAGCTATCTCTAATTATTCTATTTTAGTATGATGGATCAGGGAAAATGAAGCATCTATTTTATCTTTGACATCGTTATGCATGTTCTATGCTTTTTTTTTTTTTTGAAAAATGTACTTACTTGGAGGTTGAAAAGCTTATAGCGAAAAGTGATTCTCTCACAAATCCCAAATTTCCTGGTTTTATTTGATGCTGAATATTCATGTTTACAAACTCTTGGGGTTTTTACTTTATACTGAATGTCGAATTGTGATTCTCAAATGACTCAGAAAAGAAAAACGTAAGCAATTTCTACAAGAATTTATAAGCATATTTCTGTAACTAAATTCGAAATATTCTTGAGAATTTATTAGCAGAAGAATTAGATACGGAAAAATTCCTTAATATGGAAAATAAAAAAGTAAATACTATTTAAAACTACTTTTGGATTGTTATTTGTAAAATCAAGAGTTAGTTAAATCTATCTTGAATCGAATATACAGTGGTAGAAACAATTGAGGATACACCTTACTTTTACTTGATAAATCCAACTTTCAATCGAAATAACACATTAACTAGAAGTGCAAACGTGTTTTTGATTGCACACGTAACAAAAAGGTTAATTTACAGTAAAAATAACGAAAATCAACAAAAAAATATCTAAAATTAAAAATTTCACAAGTATTTGAAATAAACATAGGCAGATCTTTAGCTCAAAAAATTGAGGATACACCAATGAAATTTGCGACATATCACATACAAAGACAGTGTCAATATCTGGTTGCATGTCCTTTGGCTTTTATAATGTCCTCCAAACGTCTTGGTACCGATTCGACCAATTTTTTGGTGGTATCTGGAGATATTTTATCCTATTCTTCTTGTAACACTTGCTTTAAATGGGTTTTGTTCCTAATTTGGAGTTTTTGGACCGCTATTTCGAGTGTGGCCCACAAATTTTCTATGACATTGATGTCAGGGGATTGTGGGGTGTGTGCAATTGCTGTTTACAATGAAAAAGACACCACATTTTGACATTACGTGCCATATGTTTGGGGTCGTTGTCTTGCTGGAAAATAAAATTTCCATCTAAACCCAATTTTTTTGCACTTTTTTAAGATTGTTGAGTATATGTATATAAAGCTTATGATCCATTATGCCATCTATAAAAACTAAATTTCCTACCCCATTTGAAGCCAAACAACCCCAAACCATGACGGAGCTCCCACCATGTTTAACTGTAGGACGTAAATTTTTTGGATCCAAAGTGGTGTTCGGCATTCTCCAAACGGTGCGACGGCCATCACTTCCAAAAATGTTGAATTTACTTTCGTCACTAAATATAACTTTCTTCCAAAAGTTATGCCTTCAATTGATGAGTTTTTGCAAACTCCAAACGCTTTTTCTGATTTTGTAAGCTTATAAAAGGTTTTTTTTCTAGCTACCCAACTGTTATATCCAGCATGTCTAATCACATTTCTCACAGTTTCAGCACTTACACTTCTGCCCATTATTCGAGAAGTTTCTGCAGCTAGTTTGACTGCACTTAGTTTAAAATCAATCTTGATATCTTTCGAAACTTTCCTTTTGGCTACACCACTCAGAATACTTTTCCGTTCTCTTCCACTTATATTTTCAATTAATCCATCGCTTTTAAATCTTCCAATGATTTTCTGGACACACGAGTGGCTTCTACCGACAATTTTAGCTATTTCACGATAAGATTTTCCTTTCTTAAATAAACTTAATATAAATTTTCTTACATGAATACTGCTCTCTCTCCGAGGACCCATTTTCCACTTAAAATTGCGACTTTAAGTTCACATAACCAACTTCAAAAGACAAAAGTAGCAGTCGAAAAAGTTTAAGATAAAATTGGCCAAACTTAGGCTATTGTAGTAGCAAGCAGAAAAGAATCCAGTGGTAGTTAAACAAACATTTCATTGGTGTATCCTCAATTTTTTGAGGTGAAAATCTGCCTATGTTTATTTCAAATACTTGTGAAATTTTTAATTTTAGATATTTTTTGTTGATTTTCGTTATTTTTACTGTAAATTAACCGTTTTGTTACGTGTGAAAATAAAAACACGTTTGCCCTTCTAGTTAATGTGTTATATCGATTGAAAGTTGGATTTATCAAGTAAAAGTAAGGTGTATCCTCAATTGTTTGTACCACTGTAAGTCTTTGTACATTTTTTTAGAATGAAAAAAAAAATGTATTTTAAAATGTGTTAGTATTATATAAGTTTTCTATAAAGGACTGCGGTAGCCAAGCAGTCATAGTTGAGAGCAATAGTTGTGGGGTCGAGTCCTGATACTACGAAATCCCTTAATTGGCGAGTTTAATGTACATTAAATCTGCCGAGGCTCAATGCTCTTTGGCATAATGTGGAAGTTTGGAGAATAGGATACTAATTCAGCTGTCGTCCCAGTCGCATGACAATAGTTCAAAATTTTGAGGTACGTCCTCCTTGTGTCGCCTTAGAACAGCGATACTCGACCTGTGGACCACCGAACCTTTTTAAGTGGCTCGGCCATGACCCATTTCTCTGAGGAATTTACTTATTTAAGAACATTGTATTAAAAATTTGGTGGGAAATTCATTGTCAAGAAATCAAATATCAATTTTGCTTTTTGCTGCCTTATTGGTACGAATTGATATTCTTTTTCTATTTGGAACTGTTACGGTTAACGATAACAAACAACAGTGGAGTAGCGACAATTTTATGGGTGGGACTAATTTTTAGCTACCTTTCATATCTTGTAAGTGAAAAATATTTGAATAAAATATTGTTTCAAGACGATTGGGGGAGGCTTGATTATTTTTTAGGGAAAAACAAACATGGATCATTAATCGTTTGATTTGTCTCTCACGAAAGTATTGTATTTCAAAAAATTCCAATAAACAGGAATCATTCAATGACACTTTTCCTCGAAGATCTTTCAAGAGGTGTGATAAGTAGGCTTTCTTGAATAGTCTTTACAACGGCGATAAAGCGTTTTCTCAGTGGTAATATCACAGCGGTAACAAAGACATACTATGAAGTTTGCTATTCTCGTATTATTGGTAATTATTTTACTGATGCAGAGATTGTGAAGGAGTGTTTATATGCTTCTAATTTAGTGTTAGTGACAAAAATATAAAATTTGATCAATTTTCCACATTTTAAATTTTCGATGTTATCTTGGTCTGAAAGCATTTCCCTCATTTATCCTCATGTTGCTGACCGCGTGAAATAACTGACGTATATATGCGGCCCAAAAGGAAAAAAAGATCGAGTACCCCTGCTTTAGAGAACGACTTTAATTAAACATTCAACCAATCGGGAACGTCTTAAGGCGTGGGTTAGATGGGCCCAGGGCCTCGTCTTGTTCTCGATAGCCTCTGTAAGATCAGGATTAGCAGTGCCGATTTAAGCTAATTTCGGGACCTGGGCGCAGAAAATCTACACACCTTCTTGGCACTATAGAAAGGAAATTTATAACCAGAAAGTCTGGTTAAGTCCAGTTTATATCCGAACTCTTCTGAGCCGCCCCGGGCCGCTAGTCACCCGCCCCAAGAGCCCAATGGATAAACCGACACTGATGATCAGCAAAATTTTAACGGTCAAATGTGATTCATTTTAGCACTATTGTTTTTCAGAAATAAACATTCGCAATAGGATTTTGCTTGAATATTACGGTATAGAAATTTTAATTAACAAAATAAAAAAAGCATTACATAATGTAAATACACGGTAAACTATTCATAAACTATAATCTGTAAATAAAGTGTAGTCATTTTGAGTTCTCTTCTGAATTAATCTTTTACTAACACCGATATATGCAAGTTTTTTGTATCAATGCGAAGGATGTTCTTGATTATTAATTATGGTATTAAATCTTGGAATAATAGTTGACATCCTGACGAAGTATTTCCTTGATATATTTTTATTTGATCGATACTCCAATAAGAATCTAAATAAATAATTATGTATTGGCTTTCTCCAATTAGAATCTAAATAAACATTTAAAGTATTGCTAGTAATAAGCAATTCATTTTTGCAAAAAAAAAAATCGTCAAATATCCTAAAATTTTTGGCGACCCCAGCTGCATGTCACGCGACCCCATTTGGGGTCACAATCCCTAATTTAAGAAACATTGCTCTAGAGTAACGAACTCGTAATCAGTGGTAACGGATTCAAGTCTAGTACTTACTAAGAACCGCTGCGTAAATAGGTTTGTGGGCATGTTAAAGCTGTTAATTCTCAAAATCTTGACTTTGACAGGGAGAGTTAGGCCAGTTAGGGTATTATCACTTGAACATAGCTCAAAATTACGAGTACGTTCGGGAGAGGGATGACTGCTCGGGTGTCCTCCTGGTCATTTGAATGTGGTGCAAAATTACGAGGTCTATTGCCGTGGCCGCGGTAGACTAATGGTTAAGGTAACGGGCTCGTGGCTGGCTTGTCATGAGTTCGAGCCCAGTCCCACCGTGGACCCACCATATAAGGGGACGATGTAAGTTAAATCTGTCGAGGCTCAACAGTACTCCCGTTGGTGTGGCGTGGAAGTTAGGAGAGAGGAGTGCCAGCACTGATGTCGCCTTCGTCACTTGGCCATGGTTCAAAATTACGAGGTCCGTCACCAAAAGCCCTCCAGTTGAAAAGGACGACGTTAATATTCACTCACTCACGCTAGTAGGCCTCGTGTTCTCCAGTGCGATATAATTTAAGTCAATCAAACGAATACGCCTCTGTTATCCTTGTGGTGTTTCTAGATCAGAGATTATCAAGCTTTCTTGTCTCATGTATCCCTTTCCATGTTTTTTTTTTTTTTTGGTTTTGGATAAACCCCACCTTGCTTAAATGTTTTTTTTGACAGATTATGCGTATAGATCTACTTTATAAAAGATAATTAAAGTTCTGACTATAGTGAAGTATGGTATTTAAAACTTTAAAAAAAACCAAGTTAATTAAATTAAAATTTAATACAGAAAGTAACTGAGCAACAAACAAATGCTTTTAATGGAAGGGATGAATCTGGTGCTTCAATAATAAATTTTCCACAATTTGCATCAATCTTGTCAGGTATAACTCCAAATCTCCTCGCTCAGTGAAGTGTTTTTTTTCTTTCTGTTGATTGACGACCGCGCTGCAATTCCTTCACAGTAGGAAAAAAATAGTTAAACTTTCTCGCGTTATTCCATAATTCAGGGTAAATAACAGGAATGTCTTTTTAAAGTCAAAATTGCTGACATCCGTTTCAAAACTTTACTTTACATAAGATCTTTGTTAGTGCTCATTCTCTATCAGTTCCCCTCGTGATATATTGTTATTGTTTTTCAATGAAACCATATGAATTAATCGCCTACTGTGGTATTACTGTACTCAAAGAACTCTCAAATGCTATTTCAAAATTTGGATACGGGGTATTTAAATGTTAAACGTAGGTTAAAACGTTATTTTCCTGGGTTGATTGACTGGGACAAATTAAGAAATTGGAAAGAGTATCTATATGTCCGATTTCTCTCTCTCTCATACTCCCTTAGCTTAATTCTGGCAAGAAACACTGAAAGGGTCCTTGAGGAATCCTTGTTTAAATAAAATTTATGCTGTTACAAAGTAACAGCAGATTAACCTCATTAAATTTAGTAAATCAATCTCTTAAATAAGTAAAAAGGCTGCGGTAGCCCAGTGGTTAAGGTATCCAACCATGGCAGGCATGTCATGAGTTCGATCCCAGTACCACTAAAGACCCGCCGTGTAGGGCAGCGATGCACGTTAAATCTGTCGAGAGCTGAAACGTCCTCCCAATCAGGTCGTTAAATGGTTCAAAATTACGTGGTCCGTCGCCAAAAAATAGCTGAACAGTGCGACGTTAATATTCACTCATAAATATCGCCATTTGATTATATATATATATATTTTTGAAAATGGAAGTCACACACGATCTGGTTTAATAAGAGCCACTAGTAAACCCCCCATTTACTCCTCGGGGAACCCCAAATTATTTTTTTTCGCTGACGTCGGCCCCGTACAGATCATCAGATCTCTAGGGTTTGATATAGGCCACTTTGGAAATCACTGCTAATTTAAAATCTGTTTTTATTCCCGTAGTAATTACAAGGCACTAATTAAAATTATTTTTTCAAGCCATGGTCATATTTTTTAACATTTTTAAATCTAATTTTAATCTATTTTGCTTAGTATCTAAGCCCTAACTGTGTTTTTGTATTTGCTCCCCTTGTGGCCGCGGTAGCCAAGTGGTCAAGGTATCGGATCGTGGCTGTAATGAGTTTGAGCCCAGTACCACTAAAGTTCCGTCGTGAAGGGGAGCGATGCACGTTGAATCTGTCGTGAGTTCAAGCGTCCTCCCGAGGATGTGGTGTGGTAGTTAGGAGAGGAGGTGCCAGATCAGGTGTCGTCCTTGTCCCTTGACTATAGTTCAAAATTACGCCGCCAAAAGCCCTCGTGTAGCTGAACAGTGTTACGTTAATATTCACTCAGTCTCCCTCAAAAAATTAATAATAAAACTGTTCCTTTACGGTTAACTATTAAACTAATTTCCTCGTCCCTTTGACGATAAGGAAGTGTTTGTAGGAATACACACACATCATGCAGAATTCTAAATTCACAGGGCTAAAATGGAAATAAATTTGGGTGTGTATTCGTCTTATCACACTAGTTGTCAGCATCAGCTGGAAAAGAATAATAGCAATGTTTTTTTTAAAAAATATTTTGCTCATTAGATTCTAAATTTGTAAAAATAATTGGCTTCTGTAAGTGTTAAGAGCCTTATCTGGAATGCATCCAATTTGGTTATAAATTCTTTGAATATTGTTTTACACACACACAGTTATAATTTTGTAGACATACACTTTCCTCAAATATTTAGTGCTGTTTTTGACTCTTTAAAAAGATCGCGTACCCCAGTTTGTGAATTACCGTTTTCCAAGAAAAAACTCGGAAAATTCCCCGATATCCTTGGGGCTTATTTCGCTTGTTCCTCTAACTTTGATATTTTCCCCACGCTTATTAATGCTACTTTTACTTCAGCCGAAGATTAAAATTGAAGCTGTCACATTGATTTGTTAATTGTGTATTGGTATGAAAAATTATCTTTTCAACATCTGAAGGGGTTTTCTATTTTCGCGATGTCTTGCTGAGCCTTTAATGCTTCACGGGCGATAGCGCAATTGCATGGGAAGAAAGTTGGAGACTAAAGATCTGAAAGTTTTAGTCTATTTTTAGTTAAGATAGTTAAAATGGATTAACTTTGCTGGGGGATTTCTATTTGAATATTGAGGACCATTTGGGATCAATTATACTGGAGAGATTTAAAGGTAGTTGACAGAATCAAAGCCTCGGTGAATTCGATAGAGGACTTGGAGACCATTCATATTAGTCAACTTGTTTCGCCCGTTTTAGAAGGAACAGACAATTGGAAACTAGTTTTAAAGAGAAATCTGGCACTCCCTGCCGTTTCACCCCCTCAAGCACTCGAAAATCACGTTCTCTCCACTAGTTGAATCAACTAAAGGGATATCGGGGAAACTATGCTCTTCACATGCGGATACTTGTGTATTGAAAATGGGGCTGTTTCGGGCTCAATCCTTGTACCGATGGGACTGGCCCTCTTTTTTCCCTAACGTCTCCCTTTTCATTGTGTGTGTGAGAGGAATTCTCTCTTCTCTTCACACTAAAGTGGTGACAGAACGAGTTGACTGGCACAAAGTTGACTCCTGAAATTGGACGTGTGTAATGAGTTCGTAATAGAACAAAAGTTTATCATTAAGAACATATATCTTAAATTGTGGAGTAAAACCATGAAGCTCCTCAACTGAGATGTTTAACGCATGCCTTAATTAATAAATCCTCTTTTACAAAATATTGAAGTGAATTCGAATGAAGAAAAAACGCCCGTAGAACAATTTTTTAAATGTAATCATAAGATAGAATTCGCTCCCGATATGGAGGCTGCGATAGCCCCAGTGGTTAAGGTATTGGATGATGGCAGGCGTGTCATGAGTTCGAGCCCAGTACCACTAAAGACCTGCCGTGTAGGGGAGCGATGCACGTTAAATCTGTCGAGAGCTCAAACGTCCTCCCGTTGGTGTGGTAGTTAGGAGGGGATGCCAGCTCAGGTGTCGTCCTCGTCACTTGACCATGGTCCGTTGCCAAAAGCCCTCGCGTAGCTGATCAGTGCGACGTTAATATTCATTCACTCACTCCCCATATGGATACATAAATTATACGTGATGTGTATTTACCTTTGTATTCCTGTCTAACATACATGTTTAGAAATATAATTTAGGAAAAGGGATTAGAATACCCATGCGCATTGAATATTGTCTGTTTTTCTCTGTTGATATAATTTAGTCAGAAAATGACAGTTATCATTTCTGTCATATCCGAAAAGATTACTTTTTATCAGCGTTTTTTATCAGTGACTTCTAGCTGCGCTGTAATTAAAAATTCTCTAAAGGAAATAACTAGTAACTTATAAAGGTTCAAATGTATTCTAGTTTAGTAAAAAAAAAATTTTACTGTACAGTTTTATTCTAAAGAATAATACATAAAAAAATACTCAAAATAGGTGAAATATCTTTGAGACCTAATGTAAAACATGAAACTTAATTGAAACCTCTAGGATGCTTAATGTTAGAATTTTTTGCAATAAAATACAAAAAATAATTTAAAATAAAATTTCGTTAAAGATCTTTAAATATACAACGTGCCAAACAAAAATTTCTGCATTGAAATACTCGGAAATGTTTTCTCATTGCCTCACTCCCTTTGGGTGAGTATCAGGTTTGGATCTTTCTCCAGTAGAGGGAGGATGTCTTGAGTGAACCAAGTTTCAAATACAACAACCTATGCACATGTATTTAAAGTCTTTTGTTTGAATAAATTCGTTAACGTGAGTACACTCCATGAGAATTTCTCCTGGCGTATTATTTTTAAATATTTTCTAATGTTAAATGTAAAAACGTTTGTTCCAAATGATTAAGCCGAGAAAGAATATTTTTCAGAACGATACGAAGTTCCACAAGAATGTTAGTATCGGACCGTGGCTTGCTTTGTCACGGGTTCGAGCCCAGTACCACTAAAGACCCGCCGTGTAGGGCAGCGATGCACGTTAAATCTGTCGAGAGCTGAAACGTCCTCCCGTTTGGTGTGGTAGTTAGGAAGGGGGTGCCAGCTCAGGTGTCGTCCACGTCACTTGACCATGGTTCAAAATTACGTGGTCCGTCGCCAAAAGCCCTCGTGTAGCTGAACAGTGCGACGTTAAAATTCAATCAATCAATCAATCCACAAGAATGTTTAAAAATTATCTCCCAATCACTTGTTAAATAATTCATTGATAAAAATATTCTTATATATAAATTACATAAACCTTTTTTTTAAAATTAAAAAAAAAAATTTCATTCTTTACTAGATAAATTCTGAAAACGTTATTCTTCTACATATTAAGCATTTTTTTTCAATAATATAAATGTTCCTTGGATATTAAATTCATTAATTATTAACGAATTCATTCTAATTAATTCTAATTAAACGAAACTAAGATCTGTGTTGTGGCTGGCCGCAGTAGCCGAGTAGTCCTGGTCACGAACTCATGGCAGTAGTTATTTCAGTCGGAGCCGTGTTTCTTCTTTCCTGTGCCACTCAAGTCTAATGGGGGCTGAGGTAGCCCCGTGGACAAGGTATCGGGTCATGGCAGGCATGTCATGAGTTTGAGCCTAGTTCCACTAAAGACCCACCGTGTAGGGCAGCAATGCCCGTTAAATCTGTCGGGAGCTCAAACGTCCCCCCTTTGGTGTGGTGTGGTAGTTAGGAGAGGGGGATGCTAGCTCAGGTGTCGTCCTCGTCACTTGACCATGGTCCGTCGCCAAAAGCCCTCGTGTAGCTGATCAGTGCGACGCTAATGTTCCCTCACTCACTCAACTAGAGTCCACAATGTAGAAGGCGGCCTAGTGGACAAGATCACGGAATCGTGACACGCATATCATGAGTTCGAGCTTAGTACCACTGAAAACCCACCGTGTAGGAAGGGCAGATGCACGTTAAATATTTCGAGGCTCAAACGTCCTCCCGTTGGTGTGGTGTAGAAGTGAGGAGAGGGGATACCCCAACTCAGGTATCGTCCTCATTACTCTGACCAGAGTTCAAAATTACGATTTCCATCGCCAGTAGTCCTGTGGTGCAGCTTTATAGTTTGACGTAAGTATAACTCTCCGCCGTGTTGAGGAACTCAAAGACCTGATGTAAAAATTATAGGGATCTCGGGCGAATAAGATGTTAGCTAGGGTAACATCCTCGTCGATTGTGGTTCAAAATGCAGGCATTAATAACCCTCGGGTTGCTTCGAAATGCGATGTTGGTAAACTATCAACCAGTATGTTATGGAAGTTAAGAAAAGTAAGTTTCCACTTGAGATGGAAGCTTCGTGATTGGATTATTTCAAAATTATGCGAGTAATCAAGAGTGCTGTTTTTATGAACGATATTACTTAGTAACCTTTTAACACCCCCAAACTCATTCTTAAGGTATCCGACTACATATGGAACCGTGATTTTGCAAAAGCGCATAAATGGATAATTTTCATGATACTTAGTGTCACTTTCAAAAACCTTGTAAAAAATCTTCTGTTATAGCATACATGCTTCTGAGGGGAAAAGAGTGGCCGCGGTAGCCGAGTGGTATGGGTATCGGATCGTGGCTTGCCTTGTCACGAGTTCGAGCCCAGTACCACTAAACACCCACCGTGTAGGGCAGCGATGCATGTTAAATCTGTCGAGAGCTGAAACGTCCTCCCGTTGGTGTGGTGTGGTAGTTAAGAGAAGGGGGTGTCAGGTCAGGTGCCGTCCACGTCACTTGACCATGGTTCAAAATGACGTGGTCCGTCGCCCAAAGCCCTCGTGTAGCTGAACAGTGCGACGTTAATATTTAATCAAACCGAGGGGGAAAGAAGGTCCAATTTTCTTTTCCTAGCCTACGATCTGGGAACATTAGGAAACTTATTACACTTTCTAGTTGTGAGAACATTGTTAAAAAGTATCCCTTGAACTAATGGCTGAAGCCCCAAGATTCACCGTTCGTAAAATAAAAATATAAATATGATGCTAATCCCAGTTCAGTCTTAAATGTTCATTCAACGGGCGATGTGGTGTTAGAATTAAAGTAACGTACAAATACAACCGTTTAAATGATTAATATTGGTTGCATTTTTGTAAATGACTTTAACAGCACTAAACATTATGGAAAGAACTAAAAATGGTATTTCCTTTCAAAGGACTGATCTACTTTATGCTAACAATTGTTACTTATTTTAGTTCTTGGATCTATAGGGATTTCTAAAAAATCTTGTAACGGGAGGCTCGCGTACTATCCCTGCACTTTTTTTAATGATGGAAACGTGACAGTTGATAGTAGCTCAAATGATGAAATCCCATGTACTTTTTTTTTGGTTGAAGTTATGGGTAGCCAGAACGAACTCTTAAACTCTTAGTACCACCTCAACTTGAGGAATATCCTCGGTGAAGAACTTGACGAATAGATCTGTAGTGTACTGCACAATTAACACTGAAGATAAGAGACATTAACTTTTATTTTTAAAGTGTGGGTAACGGAATTTCACGTCATTTGGGCTAATACAGTCAACCCTCGATCTAACGAATTCTTCAAAACCGAAATTTTCTTTGAAATTTCGGAGCTGTTCGTAAAATCGAGGTCCAGAGAAATAAAAATTTTGCAATTTTTGGAAATTATATAATAAGCAAATACCCATTGATAAAAATTATACATTCTTTATTCAACATCTAAAAATACTATTCGAGAAATATTACTCACCAGTTAATTAAAAAAAAATTTAAATATTGAGACAAATAGATATATGACAATCTTGCATCGTATCTTTTCTTAAAATGGTCGATCCAACCATTGGATGCACAAAAGTTTATATTATGTTTTTCAGCTAGTTGAAGAGCTTTTTCTTTAAACAGAAGACCGCTGATGGCTGTTTTCTTGCTAAGAACCATTCCAATAAGTCTAATTCAAAAGCATAAAGAGGGATGGCTTTTAATGACTTTCTTATTTTCGATGATCTTTTACCATATTCTGCGAATGTCTTCAATTTCCACCTGCTGTTTAATAATTATAGCTATTTTAAACGTTGAAATTTTAAGACGTTCTGCTAAAGCATTTTTTGTGGTCCATCATTATTAACAAATTTTAGTAAAATATTAAGGTTTTTTCTCAAAGGAAAGAATTTTCGTTCCGACAATCTGCCATGTTTCACAAATTTTCAAAACCGTACAGTTTCCCTTTTCTCAAGAAAGAGAAAAAATGATAGAAACTTAAGAGAAACAAAAGATCATGTAATTTGAAAAGAAATCCAACTTATTGAAATATTTAGTTAATTCGGGGTTAATTATTCATTAGGGGGTTTTGCCCTCATATTTATCTAAGAAAAAAGAGAAATTCATTAAATCATGAAATTCGTTAAAAACGAATTCGCTAAATCAGGGTCCGACTGTATTTACAAAATTTGAGGGAATTCTGGCATACGACTTTAGTGTGTTAGATTTCAATACTTAGAGGAAGTTAAGACCTCTCTCCATTTTAGTTGATTTATCAATTAACACAAATTTTGATAACGAAGCATCGATATTATGGATATATGTTATGCTTCTTACAATAGATCCTGAGGAAAAAACATTCTTGATTTCTTATAAATTTTTTTAATCAGTTACCGCACGTATTTATTCGAATCTAAACCCTCAACGATTCTGTGCCACAGCCCGAATTCTCGACATGTTTTTGTGAAAAGTAAAAAAAAAAAAAAAAGTAGTGTAAATGGCTTATCGATATCCGATATTTAATAAATTTAAAGTTTTAATTGAGAACTTAGAGAAGAAATTAATATTTTACTAATATTAAAATTTTTTTAAATATATACTTTACCTGTAATTAGTTTAATCGTCAGTATGATCAATTTTCCCCATACAACAAATTTTTCTACCATCGATTCCAAATTTCACTCAATTTTCAGACGCATTAGTATTGGAAAAAAGGGGCCTAGATTTGAATAAATATGCTAATTGATATCAAAATTAAAATATTTAACAAATGTAAGAATTTTGTAGTAAATTGATATCAACTACTCATATCTGCTTTACCAACAATGAGCTTAATTATTTTAAAAATGCTTTTATTCAAAGTTTTGAAAAGAATAGTTTTAGCTACAAAGAGGCTACATTATAGAAATGCATGTAATATTAAACATGTGAAAAATTTAAATATTTTTAGACAGAAACTAACATGTAAAGGGAAAACATAATGTTTTATTTTTAAGTTTTTATTAGAAATGATACAGTGTAAACTATGGAATTAAAAAAACATGTTTGCTTTTTAAAAAAATTTACTTGGATAAAACGATATTACAAGCTGCACCAATATAATTTTGTTAAATGAATTATAGAATTATATCGATCTTTTTCATCTCGTTTTGAAAATATAACCCCGTCGAGATAATCGATTTAAAACTCAACAGAATTTTATAACGCATTAAAAAAATTAGCACTGCTAGAAATTTATAACTATTTAGATCTTCATAGCAACCGTGAAAATATTTTCAATCTCGTTTAAATTTCCTGATTAATCATTGAAAAACATTGTCTTCTAAAGAAAAAGAACTCTTAACACTCAATTCAACAGGTTTTTGTGTTGATAAAACTGAACACTTTGGCTTCGTTTCACCTGTCAGTCGCCACGTTTGGCGATCAGCATAAAGTTGAGTTCTTCTGGTAACCCTCGGCATTTCTTAGGTTTCTACCTGACCGTTCTTTCTCCCGTTAAAGAAGTACCTTCGTGTTTTTGTGAGGCAGTGTCTATACGTTGGACCCGCGAATTTCCACGATAAAAAAAACAAACAAGAAATATAATCGTCGCATAGCATTTCTTCATAGCTGTGGATGGAATAAACATCAAACACTGACGGGATTCGCAAACTTAAAGGATTCTGGAATTGTTTAATACCGCTAATTATTTTGTTTATCTATAACTTCTACGGTGGTTCGTGTGTTGATGTTTGGCCGCTCATAATCACAGGATTGTATATGCCGTTTCTGTTATGGTGTTTACTTTAATACATTTTGTAAACTGTGTGATACTGGATCTTCACAACTGCCGATTATTGGTGAGTTTTTATTTATTTTTGATGTGCTCGTTGTGTAATTATCAGAATAGTAAATAATACTTGAAAAACGCTGATATTGATAGTGGAAAAATTAAATCGCATTTGTTACTTATTCTGCGGAAAAGTTTTATGTTCTAAAAATTCTCGTTTCAAATTTTTAATTTTTCATACAATCGTCTCCACTTAAATTTTTCATTGAGAAAGAAATTTTTTTTTTAAAAAAAATGTTGATATACTTTTTGAAGCAAAAGAAATATAATAAACATATGCAATATTGATAACATTAGTGATATCGTTTTATAAATATAAAAAGAAAAAAAAATGCATTCTTTTCTTTAATTTTTTTTATCCAAGCTTATAAAATCTACTAGAAAAAAATACTAAACATGCATACGTTTATAACATGTTTATGATTTTCAGTTTTTTAAATACTTCCTTTTTAAATTTTTATTCTTCACTGTTTTAAAGTCTTGAATAAATTAGGTAAGTTTAAGCTTTATAAAATAAAATTGTAATTTGTTCAGTTATTTCTGGTTCAAGTATTTGGATATCGAAATATTTTTAGAATTATAAGCGAATATTCTTAGCGAGTTAATGATAGTATTTATTTCATATCTTTTGATTGTTATTTTAGGCTGGTTCTATATAAAATCTTTTTTTTAAACAAGATTTTTCAGAAACTGGAATAAAATTCTGTAAATGTTTAAATTCTGAAAAAAAAAAAGAAATCCTCGACTTTAGTTTTATTTACTAATATTCAAGAGATTCTGAAAAGAATGTTGAAATTTTTCTTTTTTATCCGATGAAAACAAACTATTTCGAGTATTTAAATATTTTAACAAATCTGAAAATATTTTTCTTATAAGGTGCAAATATGTAAACACGAAAAACTAACTTTGAAAACATCTATCTTATACTGATACATTAATTTACTGCAAACTGTAGATTATGTATATTTATTTTTAGTTATATTTATTCTGGCTCAGTTAGAGCATTCATAGTTATCAACTTAAAAAATATATATATTTCGGATTATTCAATACATTACATTTTTATTTTAATATTTATATTCGTGTGATATTTACTTGAATTGTATCAATATTGATATTATTATCAAGCAATTTTTTGTATTCAGAATGTGGCATCAAGTCCAAATAATATCAAGCCCTTAATATTCCAAGAGAATATTGTTTAAGTCTGTTGCTGTTTAAAAAGCTCTTAAAACAACTTTTTTTACTAATTAAAATATATTTAGTGTCTATTGCCTAAGTTAGAAATATATTGCACTTTTATTTTTATTATTCTATTTAATGTTTCTTTGTTTTTGTCTCAATTTTTTTAAAGTATTCTAAATACTTTATTTTTAAAATGAAATTAAACTGAATGACAATTTCACATTAAAAACGTTTTAAGTTAGACGAATCAAATATAGAAAGTTTCAATTAGAGAATGGCATAAAAAACGGGATAAATTTATAATTTCTTTGCTTTAAATATGACAAACAATTTTATCTCGTTATCATTCGGGAAAAATAAATTTTTTATTTTGAAAATTTTGATACTTTTTTTGTCAAACGATTTTTTCTTTTTATATTTGAATAAATTATCGACAAATGAGTTTTCTTAATGGACATGATTGATTATCTTTCTCTCCTTTATTTCCCTGTCGCATTTTAATATTCGTCAGTTTTCAGACAGCACGGAAAATGTATTAGGACAAATTGAAAATCACTGAATCAACAGTGACTTAAAGAGTGAAACGAAACTTAATTGCCAAGTGATGTAATGGAACACATCATTCTTAAAATAGACGGTGGACACCTCTAGGCAGAAAAGAATAATTTACAATGGTTTTTTCGCATGGTTGAAAAGTGTCATGCAGAACGCAGTAGCAAATGACATTAAAAATGAAAAAGTGACACTTTTTTTAATTTAATGACATTCTTAAAGTTGACCTGATTGTCCTGACACGCGCGCGTTTCTCCATTGGAAATAGAATCGTCTGATAGCATCGTTCGCGTCACCTGTTTCAGGAGTCGCACGCGCGTGCAAGATGTTTTGTTCATGTCCACTCTTCCCAAGCATTTCAAACACATTTAATAACGTATTTTTACAAATTAGACATACTTGGAGCACTATTTTTAATTTCTTTCAAGTGCTTCTTCGTAACATGTAGGTTGTAGAGAATGTTCAAAATGGTCATGTTTTGTTTTTGGTTTCAAATCCTGATTTCAAGACTAGAAGTTTATATTAAGGACTAATTTTTTAATTGAATTTACGTGAAATACAAAAAAGTGTTACTAACTTCCCCGTCTCTTAATTGTGGGATTAAAATTGAGCTTCGTCTATAAATATCGTGTAGCTGTGTTCTGTTGTAACATGGGACACTCATTCGCCAGTTAAGGTCTTTAGTCTTCAAAAATATAGCCAAATACCCTTCGTTATTTTGAACTGCGTTCAGCTGAAGCTTAAGCTTGCACTCAACTCCACATTCATACCATGCTAACGTAAGGACTTGCAGATTTAACGAGTGTGGACCTTTGTGACGTTTGATATGAATATCGGTAGCGTGATCTTTGTTAATTTAAATATTGAATTTATTTACGTCACAGCTATTTACAGATTATACATTGAAGTTATTAAACTCATTAAAAGATTATTTAGAGTTCCAATGAAGTGATTTGTGAGAGGAGGGACCCTTTTCAGGGACCGCTCACTGGAAAGTCGAAGCATCATCTCCCCACGCGCCTCTGCTTCCTTCCGACGGGTCAAAGCATCTTCGCCTTCGCTCTCCCTTCTCTGTCTCCTTCGAGGGGTCAGCATCTCTCTCTCGGGGATCAGGGCGGTACTTTTGCAGCTCTGGTTGCATCTTGCCAGCGATGGGAAAGATTCCCTCGTGATGTCCAAAAGATCAGCGGGCGATCCAAGCTGATACTACGCAATAGTTCAAAGTTGTACCTGTGTCCCTGCCCGGGTGTTGATTTTCTCCACAAAGACGCCGAACACAGCTGCGAAACGAAGACGTTACTAGACGTTAGACCCCACTGCATGATGGGTCTTTAGTGAATATAGTTGGGCTAATCGCTGATTACAAATTCATTATCATGGCCTCGTTGTACAGTTTTTCAAATTGAATTCTATAAAGATTTATGCAGAATTTTCTTTAGTAAATCTGGAGCTCTATAATGTCTCCAGGTCTCCCTGTGATCTTCATAAACCAAAGATTGCACAACATCAAAACATAGTGGAAGTTGAGTCATGATTAATTTTTCTTACTTTCCGAAATACGCCACGTGAAACTACTAACCGACAACCAGACTCTTTCCAAAATGAACCACTTTTTAATAGCTCTTTTAGACGCGATAGCCGAGTGGTCGTGGTCACTAAGGTGTGGTCAGCGTTGTCAAGTCGCTGGTTCGATACATGGTGTCATTGAAGACTCAGTGTGTAGGATCTGAAGCACGTTAAATTACTTTTGGTTCAAAGTCATCCTGATGACCTAATGTGGAAGTTAGGAGAGGAGTGAAAGCTCAGGCGAGTTCCTGCGGTTGTCTAGTAGTTATGGTCACGAGCTCGTGACCAAAGTGTCATGAGTTCGAGCCCAAGTGCCACTGAAAACCCGCTTTGTAGAGAGGCTAAGGCACTTTAAATCTGTCGAGGCTCAAAGTCCTCCCATGCACGTGACCTTGTAGTTTAGAGAGGGTGCCAGCTCAGGTGTTGTCCTCATCACTTGCGAAGGAACAAAAGAACGAAGCTCGTTGCCAATACCTCGTGTTGCCTTTTTAGTGAGATGTAAATAAACACTCACCCCAGCCATTGGCGTAGATAGTCCTGAATGGGCCTTGCATCAAAATTTCTTGGGGGGGGGGGCATTTCTGGGGGCCCTTATGATTTTTTTTACCTATACATATTGGGGTCCTTATAGCTTTGGGGGGGGCATCGTATCGTTGATGCGATGGTAGCTACGCCCCTGACACCAGCTAAGGTATCCTCATCATTTGACCGTGCCTCAAAATGACGAGGTCCGTTGCCAATACCCCTCGGGGTGTACCAGAGTGTTACGAAAATTAGTATCATATCAAGCAATTCTATTTGATTCTGGCGTGATGAAAGTTCGAAAGTGAACGAAATTTTCAATTTCTTCATTATTAACGTTGCATGATCGCTACTGAAAATGGATAGATTAATTGCTAATTGTCTGTTAATTTTCGTTCAGTTTTAATCCAGTGACACTGAATTATTCGTTTCTAATCCAAAAGTTAGTCAAGTAATTTTTTCTTTTAATTACAAATAAAAGAAAAAACGCCGATGTAGCTGTAGCGAGAAGAGATACTTGTACAAATTGCTCGACTTAGCGATAAGAGATGTTGATGCGCACGCCATGTTAACTTATATTGTTGTTTACAGCTTGCTTCACCTGCGAATGGAATCGTTCTATCACCGAAAGCGCATCGCATCAAACTGATTTTCGACTTCCAAAAAAAGAAGTGGGCGTCGAACTTTGTTATGTTTTCGAACATGCCGACAGTTCCATGTGTACACGTAAATTGGGACCGCATCCTCCCGTGAATTACGATCCATTGTTCTGGAATGTCGATTTCGAATGCGCCATTTGTGAAATTCTTTTTTTTCGCTCGTATTTTGGATTTTCCCCGCGTATCATAAATCGAATTCTCGATATGCGTGAATCCCTTGCGCAGTTGCCGAGATTATATTAAGATTTATTTTCCGAATATATTGGAATAAATTTCAAGTTTTATGAGAGATCAGTTATTTCCAAGTGTGGTATAATGCAAACGTTATACCGTTGGTTTTCTTTTAGAAGTCAAACGATAAAACCTGTTGCCTCTTGTTTTTTTATAACCAATCTTAACATTTTAATGATTCTGAAAAAAAAATTCTACAGATTTATATTGCGTCAAAAATTGCATACTGAAATCTTATCTCAAATCATCTTATTTGATATCTTAACATCTCGAATGAAAAAGAAAAGAAACAAATGTAATTATAGATTTTTTTAAGCAATTTAGCACCAGAACTCGAATGCATCACAAAACGAGAGGAAAGCGACAATCGCTGTAGCAGATTTAGCGTTAACCAGGGTGCACCACGAGGAGGCCTGCCACGTTACACCCCTGCAGAACTGTAGAGAACTCCTGGGAAAGATAAAAGGAAAGATCGTCTCTCAATGGGTACCATCCCACTGTGGTCTTTGGGGAAATGAGAGGGCAGACTTTTTGGCAAAAAAAGGGAACGGGTATCCTTCAAAACTTTCGTAGAGACCTGACACTTCATTCTGCCAAACTGGAAATTAAAAGGATTTTTAGGGAATCATTTCGCCTTACAGCTTCTCGTGTTGCTCGTGATAAGCCTTGGAGTACACTATGTAAGAAATCCCACGGTATTCCAAGTTCTCGTGCTGCTGCTGTGGCTAAATTTAGACTTTTAACCGGACATGACTGCCTTTTGTGCTCATCTGTTTCGTTTTAATTTAGTGACTTCACCTATCTGCGTTTTGTGTGACACTGGACAAGACATGAGTGCCGCTCATTTGGACGAGTGCTCTGCACTGAATGATCTTAACTGCATTGTGTAAAAGGTATTGGAGAGCCCGTTGCCTAATGACCTGATGGTCAATGACCTGGCATTTGTAAAATAAAATAACTTTAAGCAATTTTGAGAATGTCCTTGTACAATTTCTTGTTTTTGAACCCACTGTCTTAATTTCGCATGCCTAGGCAGGAAAGTCGTGAAAGCCTTTAATTGTGTCACGCTGCATTTCTTCAATATTCGGTATGTCGAAGAAAAATTAACTTAAGAGCCAAGTCGAATTTTTTCCAGAGATCTCGAAATTTGATTACCGTAAAATCCGGCGTATCACGCGCACTTTTAACCCCAAAAATACTATCGAAATTTACGGGTTTGCGAATGGGTATAAGAATGAAATCTTAAAAAAAGAAAGAAGGGTCATAGAGAAAAAAAAAACTATAGACTTCTACATAGATCGAAATACTGCTTATATAAAAGAAATGACATTCGTTATATATTAACTTAAAGGGTTGTAGTTCTAGAAGTATACTATTTATTTATAAAGCTTGGAATAATATCTCGAATAAATGACTTCAAAACATGTGTATTGCTCACGTACGTCTCGGGTTCCTGGGTAAAACGGGAGTGCGCGTTATACGGCGAATATACCTAAAACTTAAAAATTGCAGCTTGAAAGTATATGTGCACGTTATACACCCACTTTTACGGTATATTCTATAAATTTCTGAGTTATCCTTATACAATTTTAAATTTTTTAAAGAGGAATTTCTACCTATAGTGGTATGCTTTTATACTCTGTAATATATTGCCTTTGTAGCATTTTTCATATACGTTAGTTTCCCCCTTTTACATAGATCTTTTTTTTTATTCGCTTGTTACTAAAACTCAACCAGCACGGTGCTTTTTATGAAAACAAATTGGGGGAGGGGACTATGGAAATATACTTAACTCTTGTGTGTGACCCTGCATGTCATGACTTCGAAATTAGTGCCATTGTGTGTGAAGACCCACCGTGTCGAGGGGCCGATGCATGTTAAATCTGTCAAAGGTTTTAAGTTCTTCCGTTAGCGTGGTGGAGAAGCTTAAAGAAACGAGTACCAGCTCGGGTGTGGTCTTCGTCATTTGACCATGACTCAAAATTACGAGGTCCGTCGTCAATTGCCCGTATGCTGTGACATTAATAAACTACCATTCATTGAAATATGCTATTTATTTTTAATTTTTTTATTAGTAATTGTGTGCATTGTTAAACCCCTCTAAAACTTTTCAATCTTTATAAAAAATGAAATGCATATTTGATTATGGGGAATGAATACTTTTTTTAAACTGCTTTTTATTTTCCGATTTACGTATTATTCTTCGACCCTTCACTTCACTGCATTGATAGCTGTGGGATTATATACTGCATTGAAAACGGTGATAAACGTATTAAAATTTTTTCTATTACATTTTTTCTTGCATATTTTTTCTTGGGATGACTTCGCAAACATCCTTCGTTCTGTAAATTTAAATCGTCTTGCATTTACTCTAATTAACCAAATCCACTTCTTTGAAGCAATTTTCTGTATTTACAGATTCTCAACCAGTATCCTTTAACTGAAGCTAACAGTTCTGTTGGGAATTATAGCGTGTGCCAAATCCACTATCCATTTCTTTTTCGTATTAAGTGGTCTACATTTTACTCCAGAATTGAGGATAACGTCTTCCACGACACAATGTTCTGCGAAACACTTTGCGCGAGGTATCGCGTGGAATCCTCTCAACTGCTCTGTCGGAGGTAATGTTCGCGTGATTATGAAAGGAAAAATCATTCTAAGAAAGTCTAGAAAAAAAAGTTCATTGCAAGAGACGACTTGCGTGACGCAGTTGAAACTATAAGGAAGATACCTAATGTTCCAACTGTATTGTTCGTCATGATCGGGACATCTGAAAAACACAATCACGTCGATCACTTTCGCGTTCTGTTTGAGAAAATGATTGCATTTAGAAATTGAATCGCCGAAGGAGCATCTCTGAAATTATTATATAGGTAATGTAGGTAGTTGTGTCAAAATACACATAAATTATCCGTATATTGTTCTTTCAGAAACATGTTAAGACATGTTATACTCTGATGAAATGATAGTGTCCTAAAATACCACTAATTAAGTTTGCTTTTCGGTAAGTGGTAAGTTGACTTGATGGCTGAGGGATTGTGCTGTGGTTATGCTAATGTACCTTAAAATTCCCTGTGGTATCTCAAATGTTCAAGTACTAGGCAGCCTGAATGATTGGGTGGTCAACCCTTTCACAACTAAGGGAAACATATTCCCCCATTTTAAAATTGGGGATTGTCGAATTAAATTACAGCCTTATCTTCATTTTTATACAAAATATCAATAAAACGTATATCCAACGCAATTACGTAAATGAGAATGTTTAGAAAACTGTCAAATTAATTGGTGCTAATGATGAACCATTTGCGCGGGCTGTTTTAATTATTTCAGTTTATATCGAGTAATATTACTGTGTTTTGTCACATGTTTTATGTTATTCAGCTGAGAGTCCTGGCCTATTTCTACAGTGCAGGATATCCAGGGCTCTTCAGATGGCCTTGGCGCGCTTTAGAAGCGGTCACCTGCTTGGTTTGACCTTTGTGCAGGAGGTGAAGTCTTTCTTTACCTGTCCCTGCGTCTCTTCTCGCCTTCTGGACTGCTGAGGTATTCCCCTGGGACAGTTGTTCGATCAAGATCTGGCTTGAGACATTCTTATGCGGAAAAGTCAAATGGACTTGGTGTAGGGGGATTGGAAACAACAAAAACATGTTATTCAATGAATATAACTTTGTGCAATAATCAAGAATACTTGAACAGATGAAAAATTCACGAAAAAAAAACCAACACACTGATACAAATTGAATTGGCACATTAATCCAAAATTAGTGTTGCATATTTTTCAAGTTTTTAATTTTTACTATGAACAAAATAGGTAGTTACATACTAATATTTACTCTTAGAAACCTTATGGTTCACACACACAGTAAATGTTATGCTTTTTCCTTATCTTGGTCCCTATATTTTGACAGTGGCGTTCATTTTGAAATGCTTGAGTTTGGATCTTTTTCATGCTTATTGCAAACCGTTGATAATTTTTAGCTAATATGTTTATGTATAACTCTGATATAATGTTTTTGGAGAGCCTCGTATTTGCTGGGATTTTGTTTTATTAACTTCGCCTTTTGAAGTTACACTAAGCCTATTGACGATTGATCTCATAATTTTTGCTGCGATTCATTTATGCTCCCCATGATTAAAAATGACAAAGTCCATTGCTAAAAGCCCTCATATAGCATCGAAATATGACGTTAATAATCAAACAATTCAGGTTGCAATCTAGCTTAAATCTCTCAAAGTTGCGACAGTTCTTTGCTTTTGAAATGAGTTTTATACTAGATCGATTAAAGGCTGTTTTTGGCAAATATGCGAGAGTTTGAGCTAAACTCGGAGCTCATTTTCGGACAGGAAAAATGCCTCTATTTTCATGAAAATTTTTAACATGGTAATTCACACATTACTTTATAAAAGTGTTTTTTTTTTTAAATTTTAAAATATTCTATGAATTCATTTTTCCTTTTAACATGTTAGGGGATAGCTCATTTAGCATTACGGCGAAACACACTTTATAAAAGAGAATGTGTCAACTAGGAAAAAAATTAGTAATATGATAAAATAAGTGATTTTCTACAGGATAGTGAAGTCTGAATATAATATTAATGTTGAAGTTCTTTTATATCTGAAAAAATATTCAGGATTTGGGTCCTATTCTTCAACATTAACCGAAGACACCCTTAAACAGTTATGTGTGACGTATTTTAAATTTCTTTGAGCTTCTGATTACTATAGATAATTTCATATACTAAAAAACGTCTTTTTAGTATTTACCTTTTTTTATTGGCAACATTCCATTTGGAAAATGGAAGTACCGGGTGTTTCGAAAAGAATATCGGAGTTTCAACGCTTTATAATATTTATTGCATATAACATTAGTATAACTCATACATCGAGTGAAAGAGCAACTGGAATCGTTTTGTTTGCTGGCATGTGTGCGCGCGCGAAACATTTGTTAATTCCCCCCCCCCCCTTTCTCAATGATCAGTGCGCTAGTAGAAAAATGTTGACTGGTGAACAGAAAGCATTTTGTGTTCTCCAGTTTTCCAAGACAGAATCTGCTGTTACTGTGCAACGAGCATTCCGTATTAAGTTCGGTTGTCAACCTCCAAACTATAATAACATTCGTAAAGGGTATCATCAGTTTGAAACAATTGGCTGTCTTTGTAAAGGGAAAAGTAGGGGATGACCAAGGCTTAGCGAAGAGTGTTGCTCGAATGAGAGATTTTCTTGCGTAGCCTTAAGAAATCGATTCTGCGCGCTAGTCGTGGATTAGCAATGTCATTGACGACTGTTTGGAAAATTTTACGCAAACGCTTAGAACTACGTCCTTATCGTCTGCAGTTACTACAAGCTCTAAAATCGACAGACTTTACACGCTAAATTCGCAAACGACATGTAAAGTTTGGAATGAACTCGCCTATCAACTTGATGTGTGCCGTGTGACCAATGAGACTCGCATTGAACATTTGTAAGCTTGTAGGTAAAACTGTTTCAGTTACTTTCATTCAGTGTATGAATTATACTTGTAAGCTATGTATGATAAATACTGTAAAGCGTTAAAACTTGGATATATTCATTTAGAAACACCCGGTATTATGTGTGCAAAAAGAGAGATGCGACCTGGAAATCCCACGTGTGAATAACAAGTTCTTGAAAGTCGCAGATAAGACTGAATTTGTCCCCCGTCGCTTTATGGTCTCCTCGCATCATGAGAACTTTTTATGTTTCATTCCATAGTGGCACTAATGAGGTCCGCCTCCCCTGAATCTCTTCCGGGAGTGCGTCTTGGAGAACTTTTCCACCCTCTCTCAGTGGAATGTTTCCTCCAGGGGTTAATTGGTACGGAATGAAATGCACATTTTGAATGAGGCCTTCCTAAGAACAAGTTCTTGTTGTCGGTTGCTTGATGCGACAAACACTACCTGAAAGATTTATTTTCACATATTTATCTCTCTGAAAGCGTTTCTCTTAAAACGAGTTTTCTCTTTTTGTACTAATCAAAATAACTCTTTCGTTTTTTAAGACGGATGCTTGTATTATTTTCTTGATTTTTGACTTGTTCGTTCAGTTCGTCATTAGGTTCTTTCAAGGCCAATCGACTGTTTATTCTTTCTGTTAAATTTATATTTCTAATACTTTTTTTTTTTTGGTGGGTGGTTTTAGATTGTGGGGATTATGTTAGTTTTATAGGAATTTTTAGCAAACATTTTATGCATTAAAATTTTAATTTAATTGAGGAACATTTACAGGATATGTTATAAACTAACTTTAGATGTTTTGTCTTAATCAAATGACTTTGTCCCGTGCACATTTAATGTTAAAATTATTAAATGTTTTTTAAATTTTAAATTTATTGTTTTAATGATTGTATGTATTTAAGCATCACGATAAAGACTTTGGGCACAGTATTTCAAATTATACCAAGTTTTATCACCTCCTTTTCGCTAAAAATTTAGGGACGTTTCATTTTAGTTTATTATTACACACACACACAATACACAGTTAAATGATCTTTTTCGTACTATTAAAAATCCAGAAAAGTAAGAGCACAATTCTTTAAGCAGAAATAAGAAAAAGCAGCAGAAATTACATTCACAAATTTACATTAGTTTTGCAATTGTTCTTTACTTTGGTTCTGTTTCCCCTTATGTAAAATAGGGAGTTGGAGTCATGGCTTTTTCATTCAAGGTCTCTAAATATTTTCGATTTGATTTGATAATTTACGTATGACAGCGGTAGCCTAGGCGCTTATAGTCATGAACTTGTAGAAGGTGTGTCATAAGTTCAAGCCCTAGTGCTACTAAATCTGTAGAAGCTGATGAACATTAACACTAGATTGCGCAAGGAAGTCATTTTGACTGCTTTTTAATTCAATCAGAGACACAATGGTGTATATAATGACACAATTTCTTATAATTTTTTAGAATATATTTTTTTCCAAGTGAAGTAAATTTGTTTATATTTACTAATAAAGTGTTATATGACTGTAAATAATATAAAAAATATTAAATTAATTTTAAACAAATTTTTTCACACATTAGTTATTCTTCGACGATGCAGTCATTTTAACTGCTTTTGGGCAATATTGGGTACTCACAAAGTTTATCTTTCTAGTGTTAAATCTGCCCAGACTCAAAGTTCTCCCGTTGGCGGCATGTAGAACTTTGAAGAGTGGGATACCAGCTCAGGGGTTGCCCTTTTCACTTGATTATGGTTCAAAATTGCAATATCTGTTGCCAATAGTCCTTTTCTTCTATTGAGTTTGCTGTCTCTGGTAAGGCCGTGGCAACCAAGTGGTCAAGGTACTGGATCGTGGCTGGCGTGTCATGAGTTCGAGCCCAGTACCACTGAAGACCTGCCGTGTAGGGGAGCGATGCACGTTAAATCTTTCGAGAGCTCAAACGTCCTCCCGTTGGTGTGGTAATTAGTCCTCGTCACTTGACCGTGGTTCAAAATGATGTTCGTCGCCAAAAAAGCCCTCGTGTAGTTGAATAGTGCGGCGTAAATATTCACTCGCTCGCTGCCTCTGGTAAACTCGGGTGGTGAAATGTACCAACAATCGTATTGCTTCCGACCCTTCTCTTTATAATTTCATCCCTCCATTTCTTCCTATCTTTCATTTGCAGAGTTTTGTTCAGTTTGAAGAGATTTGCTTATTCGTAGACCCAAAATAGCTTAGCGTGATCTGGCTAAGTTCTTGTTCCAGCAAAGCCGGTCAGCCAACCTTTGTGCAACTACTGTGTTGTTAATAATTAAACTAAGAGAAATATCACACATATCGTAGCTAATATAAAATCTGAAGTTTCAACTGAAAATGCAGTTTCAGTTGTAGAGTCGCGTGGTCTGGACCTATCCTTAGGATACCTGCATCAAAACAAATCATGATATTCCTTGCGTGTGATATGTGCGAGGTTATCATAACTGAGTGGCGGTACTCTATTTGCCGTACAACGGCTTCGATGGGCATCGGTTCATTTTATGGCGTATTTGACAGGTAGGATGAGCATTCATCGCACGCCTCATTAAGTGCGCCTAAGAAAGCGAAAAGCACTTCCTGTAATCGGATATCCCAGTCTGTTTTAGTCGGGATTTAATCTGTTCTGTTATTTTCGGAAACCGTTTTTATTCTTTCTCAAAACTTTTTCTTCCACGGAGCGCTAAGACACCATGAATGCACGTGCGTCAAAGCGTGGTTTTTCAACATCAAAGGGGATGTTGGGTAATTTCCATTGTTTCTGATGTTCGGTTAATGATGTACTCGTGGAGTAAGCATACGACTCTACAGCGAAACTCGTGTTTGAAAAATTGGAGAAATTTCTTTTTTTTTTTCAAAATTAAATGACCCTTTATTTTGTTTCAAGGAAAAAAATTTTAAAATCAGTTTGATTTAATTACCAGTGATGTAACACTATTTTGAATTTCGATATTTTTATCACCGTTTTTCCTTGAAAGATTAGTTTTCGGTGAAAGGGGATGGGTACAGTATTCAAAATATTCTTTTCAATTTTTACATATAAAATCAGTAAATAGCTCTTGTGTAGCTCCAAAGAGTGACATTAATAAGCACTCTAAAATCTGGAAAACTTATTCATTTGGAACATTTACACCGCGAGTTAAATGATCTAGATAAGTATTAGCTTGTTTAAAATCAAATTGATAAAAATCGTACCTGTTAAAATAGTTAAATTGATGTAAAAAAAATAAGCTGTGGTTTTTAGAGTTGGTTCTACTATATTTACCTTTTGTGTTTAAATGTTCCAGAACTAAGCACTTAAAACAATTTGGTAAAAAAAAAAACATACAATTTGGCAAGAAGTTGGTTATAAAAAGAATTTCACCGAGGATTAAAGGTGGGATTGATTTAAAATTGTTCAGAATGTTATTGCTTATGTGTAGTGTCATCAGAGTTGCTGTAATGCAAGAGAATCTGAGCTCCCTCCCATAATTTCGCCATTAAGCACAATTCTTAGCCATTCAAAAAATTCAAATCTAGTTGCCGATTCGAATCCTATGTCAGCGTGATTTCCTCATTTTAAGAGCAGGTATGTCTCATATTTTTCAAATGAAGCGTTGAATTCAGTTAAAATTGATATAGAGGGATTATAGTAGATTTGTGCCAGAGCTGGGTGGCGTGGTTGGTTTGTCGCTGGCCTTCTGCACAAAAGGTAGGCACCCCGGCCCAAGTCGGTGGATTTTCCTGATGCAGAAAACCAACAGCAGCCATGTATGATTATGCGGAATTTTTAAAAGATCCCTAGACTGTCTGCAAAATTAAATCTTAGTACAGTCTCGCATTGTCAGAGCTCAGGTGCCTCCCTCTATGGAGGAAACTGGGCTTTAAAATTACCCGCGGTGGCTGGTATCCGCCTATACAGTGCCGCACTTAAAAGATACCAGTTTCCAGGAATGTACTGGGTCTGCAATGGTAAAACACCCCACCCGCAGCCCATTAGAAAAAAAATAGATTTGTTAAATCTTTCTCCACATTAAAATTTGGATTATATGCACTTTTTAGAAAAAAAAACGAGCCGGGTTTAAATGCTTGACTTTAATACCAGAATAGTCATTGATGCCGACGCTGATATATTAAACGACTTGAGTTGTTTCTTGACGATGTCTGACAAGGCTCAGAATTTTGATCCTAACGAAGTCTAATACAAGAGGATCGAGGTAAATATCTTGTTTATAAAGGTATAAACAGACTAGAGCAAATTCTGCATCTCCTTGATTATAAGCCATTTTAGTGCAAGTAACAACAAACCTTCACAGAATCGGAGATTTAACGTGATTTTTAGCAAGTAGAGTTGAGACGTTTGGAGGTCGCTTTCACTATCAAGAGATCCGAGCATGGGCTGCTTCTTATGTACAAGTGAAATTTTTGAGTTCCGTAGTTATTAATAACTTTCATGAAGCAGCTTATACACTAAGCATTTTTTTTGCTTTTAATTTGTGTGAATTCGGTTGAATAGTTAACTTTTATCGCTTCAAAATCCGTTTTGGAAGTAGTAAAGCAGTTTTCTTCGTTTCTGTTAGAATCGAGACGAAAAAATATTCACAATATACCCTTCTAAGTTTTATTAAAATACTTGGCAGAAATTGCTGTTTTACGAAATTTTCACACCGTCGAGAAGAAAAGTTTTCAAAACAATTCTTCGAATAAATAATTTCACAGTGCAAAATAGAAAGCATAATTTCACTTTAATTAAAAGAATGTTTCTTGTAAAACCTCGGTATCCACATTTTTCGTAAATTCCACTCGAACGACTAGAAAAATCCTCCAATTAAAATTCTCAGGTGATTATATTTTTTCTTTGCAAATATTGATGCTTTTTTTGCCATACTATAAAATGCTTCCTTTTAATGTACATCAGAATAATTCAATTAAAAAATCGTGATTTATTGTAAAAGGTCAGTTAGGTAACGTTTTCTTTGTCATGTAAATGCGACATCAGTAAACAGTCAACAACAATCAGCCAAGGCTAAATGTTCATACTTTGGTGGGTTGGAAGCTTGGAAATGGGGGGATGCCAAAGGTACTTCCGTTAAGAGGTCCATCGCCAATAACCCTCGTGTTGGCTTCAAAGTGAGATGTTAATAAACAATCCAGTTGTATCATTCCCCGAGAAGTACTAATGGCCTTAAAAACGGTATTTGATGGTAATTATGCACAAAAATTACCAGAATGCTGTTACATAACGCACAACATTAATAAATATTAATATCTCAGAATTACGAGGCTTCTGTCACCAAAAGCCCTCGTGTAACAAATCTTTATTTCAGTGGCGTGATGTGAATTTAAATTAATCCATCAATATTAATTCTATGCATATACGTATCAGTTACCTAGATCAGCTTTACAGAATTTTGATTTTGACCAGACATTCGGGTTTTATTTATAATATAATCTCTCTTTTTTTTTTTTTTTTTTTTTTTTGCGGTTTTAGTTACTTTGAGCTAGTATACTTATAAATGTACAGTTTGTAAAAAAAAAGTCTTACTATACTATCAAATTCGTACTGATTTTAGAATTCTTTAATTTTTGTCGATACAAACTAAGTAGGAAACTTAATGCATGTTTAATTTATATTTACCGTACCATAACTTAGATTTACCAAATATCCAACTTTTGGATTTTTTAAGATTTTAAATGACATCTGACTTGTTAGATCTTCAGATATTTTTGAGAAATAGTTACTGGCGACTAAATTACGCTGCCTCAGTGAAAAAAGAATCAATTATTTTGATGAAAATAAAAATTTTTTCTCAAGTTAGAATTTATTTGCAGTAGTATATATTTGTTGAGTCCAAGTGGTTGAAGATTTCTCATCCTGGTTTAAACGCTTAATTTTTTAATCTGACTAATGAATTATACTGATAATTATTCGACTTCTAAGGGCAATATAGTTTGCATTTTTATTATTTATGTATTAACATTATGTCCACTGATTTATCACTTAAGAGTAACTGCATGCTAGATACGCCAAAACTTTTGAGCTATGCAAACATATTTGATATCACTCAAAGACTATTGCTAAACATTTTCCAGCACAAGCAAAAATTCCAAATTTGCCAAAAGTCACGAAAGGTCACAGAAATGCCGAATTTATTTTGTTACACTTGAAAACAATTTTCTCGTAACTATTTTTTAAGAATTCTATCCACTTTATTAGAATTGTGTAGATAAAAATGATTGAAATCAAGTTATTATTCAAATAGAAGTTTAAAATTTCTGAGCACTGTTGAAAATTTTTAAATTTTAAGATTCTTCAGAAGGAATGTAAAGTGTTTTAAAGGCCACTGATCAATCATTCCGAATAGAATTTGAATGGGAATTCGGGAACAATTTACTCGGTTTCGTGAAAGGGAAATTTACATAATCCGAAACGAAATTTTTGCCATTTTTTTTAAATACTTCTCCATTTTCTAAACAAATACATAACTTAGTATCATAAAATGGATACAATACTCAATTAATCATAAAGTGTTTTTAAACTTTTTCTTCTCAAAATAAATAAACTAACAATAAATCACAATGAAGATAAACATTCTTAAATTCTTATTTGTGTTTTTGTATTTAAATATAAAAATTGCTTTCAAATCAGATGCAGAACGTTTCGGGCTGAGGCGAAGGTTGTTCATATCCCCCAGGCTGTCGCCTGTTACTGAGTCACGTTCCAGTGGCTCCATTATTGGTCACGCTCATGCGACATCCCGTAATGATAGGTCCTATTAAATGCTTCAGTTGCCGACGACTCCATCATTGCGATACTCCAGTATGAATGCAAGAGAAATGCAGCAAAAATGGAATGTTGATAATTTATGCAGGGTTTAGTGAAAAGGCCATTATTGTCTCTAAAAATTCTTTAAAAATAAGTTTTACTTCAGTGTCTTGTGTTATTTTCAATAAACTTTGGTTTGTTACAAATGATGTAGAATTTGTTAAAGCCACAAATTTTGCCTAATCACTGATTATGACAGTTTGATAGAATGCATACTCAAATGTTATTTTATAATTTTACGAGATCAATTTAACTGTGAATTGTTACACTTGTGTACCTCATTGTGACATCTCTGGAAATACAAACTAATGAAGATTGATTCTAGAGTTTCTGTCCCATAAAAAATGGTATATTTGAATATTCTCTGCCGAATTGTTTATGTTGGCTAGGCTGACGAACAGGTTAAGATCTCAGTCTTCAGATATTACAATGTTAATTTCAAACTGTAAACAAGTACATGTTTACAACAAGGATGTTTAAATGATTTCCGAAAGATAAAGATGTCAAAGATTATAAAATTTGAAATGCAAATATTATCAAGCATGCATCAAAGAAAAATATTCTATTGACGGGGAAAAATGAATTATGTTGATTAAATGTACAAGAAGAGTCTTAAAGTTTGATCTGATCTGGTGGATTAAATTGTAATATTTCCAATGCAAATGACTTACCTTTATTTTGTTTGACTATATTGAATCAATGTTTGAGTTCCAAATACTTTTTAACGGACATTCTTGTATACATATTTGTTTTCCATCATGCGATATTGTAATTTTAACACGAATTTTTTTAAAAAGAATGTAAACAACTTAATGTCTCCATCTTGGAACTATTTCTTATCTTATTGGCTATTTAGCTGGCAAGAGAAAAGAACTGAAAAATGTGAATTGCTTTATAAGCAATCTTTGTGATAAAAATGCTCAAATGCATATGGTATAAAGGAATTTATTTTAAGGTATATTCTCAATAAAAAAGTCCCCCTTTCAAAATTTATTTATGAACAAATTACATAATTTTACTTTATTTCCAACATTCTAAGTCAATTTCTATATTGTCAACTCTCTATAAATATAACATTTTTAAATTCATAGAAGCTTGTAAGCAAACTTTAATGAACTAAATTAATGACGGTCACATAATAAAGACAATCATGTGTTCTCTATTGAATTCAAACTTGACTTGTACTTATTCTACTTTTAAAATTCGGATAAAATTCCAAATTTTATTATCTAGTTGAAATGTTCAAGTATTAAGATTTTTCAAAAAAAAAATTAATATTTTTTTATGAGTATTTTTAAATTAAGGACATTTTGTTTACTTATTGTTTCAAATATGTACTTTTTACTTAAAAGTTTCCGCAAAAAAGCAAGAAATGGCAACAGCGAAACACATGCACTGATAGGCTGAGCAAACCTAATTGCATTCATCAAGTGACTGTGACATCCCATGAATTAAAATTCTTCTGAAAAATTGATACAAGTACTTGCATTTTTATCGTCATATTTTAAATTATTTTTTTAAATATTTGGAAAGGAAAAAAATCCTTTTTGTAATTCAGATTGCTTTTAAATTACCATAAATGGAAAACCCTATAAAGCAATTTCTCAGTTTCATCTAAGCGGAATGGACGATTTATCATCTGGTAATAAACGAAACTTAATTTTCGAATAAAAAAAAACTAGATTTATGCATTTGTCATTAGAAGTATTTCTATTCAATTTTTTCAGAATGCCGTAATCAAAATTGCAATCTGTTATCGGTTCCGAATGAACTTGTAATGGCATATTCATCAACTGCTACCACCAAACAGAATGTAATGATTCGAAATCTATTTGTAAACGATATCGAAGATAATTCCCGTTTCCAATCGATTTTTTTTATTCGCCTGGAGGTGTAGTAGCTGCCCTTTTATTATTATGGTAATACGATCGACCAGTTAATGTTTATAATTTGTCATATGTTTTTAGATTGATGTAATGACTTTTATGATTATATAAAAAACCGAGCTTTTCCGAATTGTGACGTCAAGTATAAATAAACTTCACAAATCTTTCTCGATAGTTGATATTTCAACTTCAGATATTAGAACTCTTCTGGAAAGGGTCAATGCAATTGCATAAAAAAGAAGAAAAATCTGTAAAAGATATATGTAATGACGAACAGAAAGAAATGACTGCTGGGTTTTGATTCGTTGCGAGGAAAGAGAATTTCTTTACCTCCAAGGCAGAAAGGCGAATTCACGCAGCTTGCATTTTCTTCTGCAGGAAAGCTCCGACTTAGAGGTAAAAGCAGCCCGAAGCGCGAAAATCTATTGATGATTTCCGCATTGTTGTCTACAACACCGAAACCACCTAAGGGGGATCGGCGAAAAAAATGCAAAGAAACTTTTTCTTTAAAAGAAAATCGAAAAGAAATCATCAGAACAACAAAAGGAAAAAAAATGGCAGTGGAGTTAAATAATTCCGAATGCGTTGTTAAGCTTGCTGTATCGACGAAAAGAATTTGGCCATCTTGGAAACCCGTTTCGCAATGTCGTTTCGATTCTACTCGTCGATTAACCAATCAGTTCTTATTTTCTTTCATTTTTAAATCTTTTCACATTGTAATTCCCAATCATAAAGTGGGTATTAGGAGCAATACGTGATATATATCTTGTAGAATCATTTTGAGACTCGTAAGCGTGAACAAAAACGTTTGCTTCATGATTATTTCGATAAAATGGTATTCGAAGACCTATGAATATTGTTTGTTCCTTGACAGATCATTTACGACAAAATATTACAATATAATCATTTACAGCTGGAATGTTTTGTTGAGGGAAATATTGCAAATTTTTTTCAGTTTTAAATGGCTTTTAAAGAACTAAAGATTGACATTAAGGATGTCTTCCCAAAATCTCAAAGAGCTCGATTCTAACTTGGAATAGTTTTGACTTAAAGTTTGTTCTAATTCTTATATCAATTTGTGACTTTTAACGCATATATCCGTTCATTTTACAAATGTTTTGAAATATGAAGGTATTTTTTTATAATACTATTCATTATTAAATGCATTGTTATAAAAGCGCTTTTCAATAAAGGATAGAACATTCATAATACTCATGCGTATTTTATCGAAAAAAATTTCTTTGTTTTGAACTTATGTTCTTTAAATTACGCGAAAAAAGTCTTGAAAGGATTTTTATGGAAAGGTTCTGTTTTGGGAGGAAAAAATTCCACATTTATATACTTTTATAATATTAATAATGGGCTTGGAGCCTATATTAATTATATTCCATATGATTTCGTTCAGTATTATCAAAATAAAGGGAAAGGTTGCCTAGCCAAAAAACTGCTTACGCCTTACTTTTTTAAGTCCTCAATCTGCAATGGTTATAAATACTTCAGTATCTTTATCTTATTTCAAAAATTTCAATTTAAATTTTACTATACAGACAATTTTGTCTCAAAAAGAATATATTAAAAACAATATGTAATATCATTGTCTCTTAAATGTATTTGTTTTAACTAGAGATAAACAGATTCCATAATACGTAACATAAATAGGATTAAACTAAGTTTTCCTTGTAATGATATGAACGAGATGGCGGTGCCTTGTTTTTCAATGTTTTCTCATATGTGTATACATTTAATTTTTCCTTTTTCGGATTCGTTTAAAAATGTAAAACATGAAGAAGCAAGTACTTTATATATAAATCTAAAACTATCTTTTGTTATATCACGGAAGTCTGCATTTCGTCGCGTGAGGGAGTGAATATCAACGTCGCACTGCTCAGCTACAAGAGGGCTTTTGGCGACGTACCACGTTATTTTGAACCATGGTTAAGTGTCGTGGACGACACCTGAGCTCGCACCCCTCTCCTAACTACCACACTACACCAAAGGGAGGATGTTTCAGCTCTCGAGATTTAACGTGCATCGCTCGGATATAAGATAATAAAATGAAAAGGAACAGTTTTCCACATTGAAATGAGTACCAAAAAGTGAGTTTAAAGTTTTTTTTTGGAGTTTTTGTAAAAGAATATTGCAATAACACTTCATAAACGTAATGATTAAAAATCTGTTTTTATATCAAATTCATTAGATTCATCCTTATAAGGGCTTGTCTCTAGATGGGTATGGGAATATAACAATTTCAGGATGTTGAATGAGATTTTTTTACCTTTGGCAATCTCAGGTGACACTCCTACAGAATTCTCAAGCGATATTTCCCTATTTTCTACTTTCCCTCTTTGTCAAATGGCCACGGTAGCCAATTGGTAGCCAACGCACTAGTGAACGGTGAGTCGTGAGTTCGAGACTTAACGCCCCTCAAGGGGCTCACCTTCTTTAGGTGAGTACGTGTGTCACAATCCCGAGGTGCCCTAGTGATCTTTTCCTATTCCTAAGGGATTTACTGCCTTTGGTAAACACGGGCTTTACGAACCCGGGATACCCTAGTGATACTTCTCTCTTTTCGACCCTCCTTGTCACTCAATTTCTCCTATATTTCCTTTCTTCCTCTCAGGGGCTCATCTTCGGGGGGTTTAGCGCAGCTTAGCCAAAATTGGCACTTGCGCCATAAAACGTAACAATCAATCACTCACTCATTCATTCGAGACTTTCCGTATGCACAATAAATTGGTTGTGGTTCAAAGAAATCACGTTGGCGAGGAAGAAGTGTAAGGAAGAGTAGGGTACCAGCTGTGATGTCACCAATAACCCTCGCGGTGTTTTAAAAGTGCGATGTTAATCAAAAATCAAATCCTTTACTTTACATCTAGACCAAAAATCTAATTGTGATGTCTATATACTACATGGTTACACTTGATTACTTACGCAATTAGGCTAAATATGGCTATAACGTAAAATAAAACCAAACAATCAATAAAATCAAAATTCAACAGTGAGGAACTTTCTAAATTTTAAAAGAATGAAAATACAACTGTCTGGCTTAGTGAATAAAAAATATTTCACTGATTGTTTCTCATGCGAAGAAACTCGTTTATGCAATGAAGCTATAATTAACGTAAAGCCTGTTTATAGAAGAAAATTACTCAAAAAATTTATACCAACAGATTTAGTTGAGTGCTCTCAATATTTCTTGATTCGATTTTTTTTCTTTTAACGGGTTCAACATGACCTTTATCTTAGTTTTCAAATTTAAAACTCGTATTTAAATACAATGCGTATCGTGAGAATTGATATCAACATTAAAGGTCTTGCATAATAAATCCAAGGCCTTAAGATCTTAAACTTAAGGTTTTGGAACTACGGTCATTTGATGGTAAATGCAATACTTCGATAGGTTAGTCTTATTGAAATATACCAATGGTTTTAGAGATTTTAGTTTCTTACATTCAATAATTACTGTGTTTTTTTATTATTTGATCATGTTCAAAATAACCAGATCTGAAAAAAAATGTCATATCTTAACTGTAAAAAGTTTGTAATGAAGTGTGGAATATGTTCAATTATTCGGCAGTAGTCTGTTATTTTTTGTATAACTGAACGATTTTTCATTTGGTTACCTTTAACTATTGTTTGCAGAATGCAGCGACAAACTCTTATCTAATCATCTTCATCGGTAAACATTGCGATTTGCATTCAGGCTTCATGTCCGGTTACGAGGGTCATAGTTAACAAATTGTAAGTTATAATATTTATCTAACCAAATTTGTAACAATTTTCTCATAAAGGGACGTCGTAAGATATGGGCTCAACTGGGCCAGGGCCCAGGGCCTCACTCTCTCTCGATGGGGACCTCGTTTCGTTCTCGACTCTGTTTTAATAAGGTCATGATCCCGATAATTTTTGTGTGGTCAATATTTGAATATTGAAAAGTCCAAACTGCATGTCAACTGGCAAAAGTGGGAAGATGTATTATGTGAAGACTGTTGTCCATGTCTAAGCCTAATACCATAAGCAATCATTTAACTCATTTAGTCGAAATGCGGCCATCTGTCGAGCCAGTTTGCACTCAAGTTTTTGAGATTGTGAGTCGTGTACATTTATTTGTTTCAAATTGCCACTTGTACGAGTATTTGATAATGCACGCTGAATACTTTCTACTTTTAAAGATCTCACGCAGGGTCTACTTTTGTGCATAGGGACCCAGAGCCTCAAAGAGTCTTAACACGCCCCTGTTCCCGCTGATTTCTTTTACCTTACAGACTTGCAGGGTGTACACGTTGGTGTGGTAGTAAGAGAGGGGGAGGGGGCTCAAGTGTGGTCCGCGTCACTTGACCATGGCTCAAAATTACGAGGTCCGTCGCCAAAAGCCCTCGTGTAGCCGAACAGTGCGACATTAATATTCACTCACTCACTCACTCACTGCAGGCTGTACGAACTTTCTTCTCCGGATAAAGATGTTTTAAAAAAGTAGATGGGAGGGGGAAGGAAGACTGCTGAGTTTTATTTAACTCTTCAAGGAATTTTATGCAACATTTCAATATGAGTGTCACTAATTGCTCGAAGGGCATGAAGTATGTTCTTGTGTTCGAATGGTCACGAACTCGTGTTCGGCGTGGTGTGGGAGAGTGGGGTACCAGTTCGGGTCCGACTTTGATTGAGGTTCACAATTATGGAGTCCGTCGTCAATAGTTTGAGTTGCTTTATAGAGTGTGACATTAAAAAAAGTTTATCACAATATTTTAACACCTTTAAAATTTTATTACTATTCATTTAGTTGGGGAAGGTGATATAAGGGGGAGGTGTTCAAGTATTACAAGCTGTTAATTGCCAATTCCAACCAACTGCGGTCCGTTATACTCATTAGGCATTTAGAATAATTACCAACGGTTATATTAATTTTTATTGTTGTATGTTCGGTATTTCATGGCCAAAATAGTTTGCTTGGCAAGATTTGCGCCCTAATAACCAAAGAATACCCAAAATGAGATAATTGGGTTTTGGTAAATTTGACTTATTCAAGAGAAGTAATCGGTAAGTAATAAATATCGTAAATTTTTCCCAACATCTTTTATTTTTCAGCAAGTTCCTTTGGTTATATAGAAATAAACTTGCAAAATTACCACCACGTTCAACCAAATTAGAATATTTGAATAGCGCCAAGGAAATACAGGGAGAAAAGTGACGAGTGCCATAGGTTTATCGAAAAAGTACCCATAAAAGCATACTGCCAGCAGCATCAGAAAAAGTTCAAATTTTGTCAGATTACGGCTGAAACATTTGTTTACCAAACTTTTTTATAAACTATGAAAATTGCTGTTTATTTGAAGGAAATACTTAAACATTCTTTTCTTGGAAATACAACTGCATGCCTTTTTCTTTAATTAACATATGGAAGACTATCATCAGCAAAGGTTTCTTCTTAGAAAATTGTTTACCCGAAAGAATTCAATAGAAAGTGTTCATTTTAAATTCTAAAAGAACCAGTTATGTTTGGAATTGGTATGCGGAGAAGGGAACAACAGAGTTCATTCTATAATGAGGGAGAAAATAAGCCTTCATTTGAATTTCAATTAATTCACAGCTTGGAATTTGAATTTAATGCTTTGGCAAACAATAAGAATATAATTTATGCGAATTTTATCATTTTCTTAAAAATTCCAAACTCGGTAACATGTTGAGAGGGAAAAGCACGTATGCGGTGGAGAATAATTTGTTCAACGCTTGATTCTAAAAAAATTGTTTAGAATGTTTTTTTGTATAAATATGGGCACTCATTTTAGCGTATGCAATTTTTTTATGTAGGATCGCGAGGTACGTGCTGAAGCTATCCTCGAGTGATTTATAGAAATATTCTTTCCTTAAAATGGCGTAACTAGCAATTCGTAGTGTTCGTGTTTCGTTTATTTTCGAGTTTGCGTGTTCTATTTTTTGATATGAAAAGAAGATGGAATGCATAAAATCGTTCTAAAATGGAGGCGGAAAATAGTTTGTAATGTGCATATAAACATTTTTATATTTTGAGTTGTTTTGAGAATGAGAACAAAGTAATTGATCTGTGTAAATTGGATTTATATCATTGCTAATTAATAATAAAAAATTTTAGCCACCAACCTGGTATATTGACGTTGATCGTTCTGCCATGGGACCTGGGTTCAAATCTCGGAGAGGGCATGGATGTTTGTAAATGTATAGTGCCTGTGCGGCATGGGGCACTCTAAATATTCTTCGAACCGTAAGTCTGATCGAGAGGTTGGTAGAAGGGGAAGAGAGGTGCTTTCCCTCAAAATTGGAGTGGAATAAAGCCAAATCGTACAGTCACCTGTATTGTACTCAAAGCTGCGGATAACGATAGGCGTAAGAAATAACCTACTGACACGATGACTTTCGAAGGCCTCTATCTGGCACCGTTGATCAGGTGGCATTAGCAACAACTAAATTATTTAAATTATTGATGCAATTATAGAACGCATTGAACTTCTACGTTATAAAATAAATAAAAATTTGCCTTTTAGTAATTTTTTTTCAATTTATAAATCTGTCGTTTTCATTTTAATTTTTAATTAGTGCTTAAAATATTAGTTCATTTTATTTAATCATTTGTATTAAATTTTCCAATTACGACTTTCTCTGACAGAACTAGTCTTATTGTTAGATCAACTGCATGCATAGTAATTTAACAAATTTTATGTTCGAAAAAATTGCATTTAATACTTCCTCGAGTGAAAAAATTTCTTGAAATAATTGTCAGATTAAATATTTCACAAAAAAAAAATTAAAACAAGCTGATAAAAACCAATCATGACCTACAATCGTACTTTTCCGTTTTTAATTAAGATAAGAATCCGTTAATCTGAAATTAATTTCAGACGAAATTATAATCTAAAGAATTTGCAGTTTTTCCGTTAATTACTTTTTTAAACAAAGTACCAAATGGGTCGAATTAAGGTTATCTTTTGCAAATTGTTTTGCTTTGACATTAGCTAGTTTCTAAATGTCTTTGTAAAAAAGGGCGTTGTTTCGTATATGTAATGAGGCTCTATATTTTGGTAATCACGATTTTTTTACATAAGAAATGGATTTTTTTTTATAGTTGGCTTATCAAGACACACAGTATTTTCATTGTTACAATTGTATTTCCTGTTTCTCTCTTTGCATATAAATGCATTAATATTTTATATATATATAGTTTAGGGAATGGATAAATGTGTTATATTTAAACTCTCTCTTATATATATGTCGCATTTTAAATAGCCTGTATTGAAGAATCGAGAATCGGGATGACAATTGGTTTCTTAAAGTATTTCTTACAACATTATGGAACTTAGTTTTTATTCTTATTTTACTTAAAGTTAAGCGGCTGTGTGTGTGTGTGTGTGGTAGGCAAGTCGTCAGAGCTCATAGCTCACCTTATTTTTGTCGGACCATGGATTTATTCCTGGTGCCCCATTAGAACAGCCGCCGTGTAGAGGGGCTAATACCTGTTAAATCTGTTGAGGCTCAAAGTTTTCACGCTGGCGTTGTGTGGAATTCCGTTAAGTCAAGATTTAACAATGCAATAATAGATTTTAATGATAATGATTAAAAAAAGAGCATTTTGGTTTAAACGCTCGTCCGATTTTTAGTCTAATTGTCACCAAATAATATTTACTATAAGCTGCTGAGAAAAACAATTTACTTTAAAACTGATTTTAGGGGAAATTGAGTTTTAAAAATAACTGCTGATACAGCATGGTTAAATTTTAAATAAGAGGTTGAGCAAACGCGCGATAGTAGTCATAATGGGGAGCTTGTGACTGGCCATGTTCAAATCTGGTGCACGTTGTAGAGTTCAAATTCTACAAAAGATTCGCTGTATAGCTATTCTATGTTAAACGACATGGAGGCTCAGTCTTTGTAAATATTGTTGTGGTAAAGTTAGGAAAGAGAAATATTAGAATCGGGTGTCGTCTTCGTCAGTTGCAAGGACCGTTATCAATAGACTTCTAGATTACATTCTTTAAGTATAAGATTTGATTTTTTAGTGACTGAATCTTTTTTTTACATGGGATTTACTGTTTTGGATAACATGAGTGTCACGCCTTCATGATTATTTAGCAAGCTTTTCTGTTTTCAATTTTCTGTTAATCTCTCCTTATCTTCCTTTTATTTAGTTTTATCCAAATTAGATACAGATTCCCCAAATATGATTTGGGCCAATAAAATCATCCAACCATCACGCTATTAGCTCTAGTATTTTATGCCTTTTTGTTTGCACAAACACCTTAATCAATTAGCTATGAACCTTTTAACTAGTTTTTTTTATTGCAACTTATATAAGCACAAAATTATGATGAAAGTTAGGTTAGATCAAACAGATAATATAGTTTACAATGTTTCTTAGCTTCTAACTAGTATATTTAGTATAAAAGAAATATGCTAAATTTGATACTTTCAGATTAATAACACACGTCTTTGGTGAATTTCGACCGATTTATACGAAGAAAAATATAGCCACAACACTTATAATAGATTTAAAATGAAGTAGAATTAAAGTAATCATAGTCCTTGGCGATTAATCTGACATGCAATTAATACTTTTGGCTATAAATCATTGGTATGGGTTAATATACAAACATTCTAAATTTTACTTAAAGAACATATCAAAGTGAAGATGGTGATAGTTTATCGTTAGAAAAACCGTCAAATTGCATTTTATTAATCTTGAATACATAAACATCCGTTTTGTTTACAAGGAAACTCATTGACAAAAATTAATGTATTCAAAATGTTTCTATGATTTCAAATTTTGCTTGAAAACCTAATAATTATGCAATAAAATATTTTATTTCATAAAAATTTTAAGTATTTCGGCAATTTAAAAATATAACCAAAAATTCTAAGTATTTTATTACAATACAAGGTTTGCATTTTATTTTTACGTCTATTGATGACAGAATTGAAAAAGTAATTGTGTCAAATTTCTATTTTGTATTTTAATACGAATGGGTTACGGTATCCTGTTACTTCCCGTCATTTGGTAAAAATGTACTAAACTGTGTTGGGGATTATATTGAATGAATGGAAAGCAATTTTACTCGTAAGTTCATTAAAAAATACTTTCTGTGTTGCCATTATTTTACTTTACACCATTGTATTTGAAAGCAATTGATGTTCTTTTGCTTTTTTAAAATTTTGCTTGATAAACACCTTGCATGGGGATACTCTAAATAGCCATCGCGTCGCAAGTCCTCTCGTAAGGTTGGTCGAAAAAAGCCCTCGAGTAGCTGAACAGTGCGTTAATATTCACTCACTCAAAATTGGTGGGGACGAGCAAAATCGTGCTGTCGTCTGTATCGTGCTCAAGGCTACGGCTAATGACAGGTGTATAACTTAGCCCTTTGCCCTGACGAGTTTCTTGGACCTCTATCTGGTCTTTGCCTGTCAGGTGGCGTTAGCAATAGCATAAACACACATTAAAGTATTTGGAAATTTATGAAGTTAAAGCAGAAATAAGAATCTGAGTTCTATACCCCGTGTTTCAGTAAAGAAAATAAGTTTACGCAAAATTAGTTAATGAACTAAACTCAGTGGCGTACACAAGGGGGCTGTGGGTCCGGTACCCCCAAAGCCCTTGATTTTTTTCCGATGGATTATAATTCTACGTATATAGTTCGCAAAATTTAATTATTTGTTATTAATGATTAATTTTATTAATTAATGCTAATTATTTATTCAATAATTAGTTTTTTACTGTGTTTTGTTCCCGAAAATCGACAAAATCAAAAGGAGTATGATACAAGAATGGTGAACTTTCGGTCCTGGACCCCCCCTTAAAAAATTCCTGTGTGCACTACTGACTAAACGCGCTCTTTTCTGAGAATAATTTGACATTCTTGGAACATTCGGTACAATTTTTTTATTTGACTTTCCTCTTTTTATAAAATCTGAAATATCTCCATCGGTCTTAATCTGTCGACGCTTTATTGTTCCATTTTGCCGGAAAAACAGTTATTTCCTGTTTACATGGATGTTTACTAATAGCATTGAAATGTAGAGACATGGTTGATAAATTTAATACAACTTAGACTACACCCAATTCACCTCGTATTTAGTATCTAATTTTACGTTTTATGTCCTCAGATTTGTTGAGCTTCAATTAGTTTAGATTAAAACAATAGCCAATTAATAAATCTGCATTTAGCTATGAACAATTCTCTCTCTCTCTCTTTATGTATGCTTTGTTCACCAAGATTATTGCAAGAGTAAAGCTTGTTAATGTTTTTTTCCTCAATAAATTTGATGGCTCAATTACACTTTTAAGTATTTCAAAACTCCCATTTAAAAAAATGGCCACGTTCGAACAAACAAGGAAGCGATTTTTCTGTAATCGAAATCGGTGCAATTTTTATCCTTAAAGACAATCTTTATGGGGTGTCTTTTCTCGATTGAACAGCAGGAAGTTTTTTTTATCTAATGGTATGAACATCGATAGTTGAAAAATCCATTGTCATTGCTCCGAGACTGATAAAACCGCCTCTTAAACACGTCAGCAGTTGAAATTATTTCCTTTTGATTGTATTTTAAAACATTATCGTATCGAATTTCTTCAAAGCAAAAACTGATGAAATTCGAAAAGGATTGTCAATTTTCATTGTTTTGAAATTTTGTTTTTATCATGGCATATTAAAAAGCATTTTTAAGAAAGGTTGTAAAATGTACTCTTTCACAATTGCAAGAAATTTCTCTGCATGACAAAACAGAATTTATCAGTGATATAACTTTACTAAAATTTATAGTATTTAGAAAAACACCGTAATAATTGCTTAAATATGTATTGTATAACCTTGAATATTTTACATTTAATTTCTGGAAGCATTTCTAAATTTATTTACCAGTGCAGATCAACTCATTATTTCAGTAATTTTTTCTTTTTGAATGATATTCCTGCTTGCTTTGATCAATAATGAACATAATTTAAAAAAATATTACGTTAGTGAGAAGTTTCTTTTTACTATATTCTATTGAGGTATTTTTTGCATAGCGTAGCCTTCGGTGGATGCAAGACTTTACAAGAAACATGTTTTGGATCAATGTCGTAAAATCGGGTGCCTTCTCAATTACCAATCTCGTTATGTGATCGTATTTTAAGGGGACATGGCACGATTTACACAAATTTTTAATTTAAGGATTTTCAAAATTTTTTTTGGTTGTCTCTTATGTGTGTATGCTATGTAAAACCGTTTTTGTGCTCAAAAATATATAAAAAGCTAGCCATTGAATTTTTAAGGAAAAAACTTAAAATTTGTGATGTAATTTTAAAATGCTGCTACTCCTTCAAAAATTTACGCACACGCATGAAATTTGATTTTCAAACTATGTGTAACGAAAATTGGTATGGGTTTTGTGATAACATGATTGGTATTTGTACAATACTTTTTATGAATGTGTTTTGAAAATTACTTAAAAAATGTATAAATTCTGAGTTCAATTTTTTAAAAAAATAAGTAATGCTTTTTGATTCAAAAATGCATACCAACTTTTGTTACATGTACTATTAGCAATTGATAAAAAGAATTCAAAGCATTTTGGAACAATAGAAAAAGCCTTTGCATTCTAAATGAAGACAAAATAGTTATTTTATCTTTCTGAGATAAATAAGTTTAAAGTTTTGATTTGCCATAGCGGTGTGAATAAAGACTAACGTAAAAGCTATCAAAATTCTGCGTTTTTTAAGTTTAGAGCTTTAAAATTTTTGTGAGGTTATAAAAAAGTATATAAAAATAATTTAGACTAAGAAAATTAGATTTGATTTTCCGACCGATTTTTGTTAATTGAATCGCACTATGTCCTCTTAACAATACTAGAACGACATAATCGATTTTTAATAGTTTTAAAACAATGGGCTAAATTCATGACGGTCACACAATAAGTACAAATGTGTCCGAGAACAAGAAAACTCGCCATGAAAACCATCTTAGACAGCTGGCTCTAGAAATGATTAGTTGCGTGCCTAAAGATGCAGTGCAGGTCTATACTGGCGGTAGTCGTACAGAAGATCGTACTGGCAACGGTATTTTTTATTAGGTGCCCCGCCTCGAGACTACAATACAGCAACGCCACCTTGACACCTGCTGTCTCGAGGCGTGAGTTAATTGCGATTAATAGAGGGTTTTTGATGCTACTGTGCCTTATGGTTGCGATTTTGGGTTAACTATGGAATTTATAAGACAGCCGCAGGGCTCTGCAACATCTTTGTGTTTCTCCACAAACGACGAAACCAGCGTTTCCATTCTGGTCAGCCTGAGGAAGATCTCTCACACCCACCGAGTGGTCGCGGTAGCCGAGTGGTATAGGTATCGGATCGTGGCTTGCCTTGTCACGAGTTCGAGCCCAGTACCACTAAACACCCGCCGTGTAGGGCAGCGATGCACGTTAAATCTGTCGAGAGCTGAAACGTCCTCCCGTTGGTGTGGTGTGTTAATTAGGAGAGGGGGTGCCAGCTCAGGTGTCGTCCACGTCGCTTGACCATGGTTCAAAATTACGTGGTCCGTCGCCAAAAGCCCTCGTGTAGCTAAACAATACGACGTTAATAATCAATCACTCACACCCACCGATATCCACCTCCACACACACAATGGCTACTATTACACATGTTAACATTAGAGCAATGCTTCTCAAAGTTTCAATATTCGCGACCCAATATTCAATCATAATTTTCATCGCTCCCCTCATACAATAACAGTATATTGAAATCAATAATACTATACTTTGATGCTAAAACTACGATATACGACTTTAACCACCAAAGTGCCACCGGCGTATATAAACGTCTCGCTCAGCCAAAGCGTTAATTTCCCCGCACGTATATGTCTTTCTAAAGTACGGTCTTTTCTGTGCACTGATATCCATAAAATTATTCCGAAGGCTTTGGAATGCAATAAAAGGACCTTGCCAATGTTTGCGAAGGATTTACTTATTTCAGACTATTTGCTTCTTTATTCCTTTATTCCACCCCAATACAATCGCGTGACTTTTAATTGGCAATTAAGAATTTGATTCTAAACCGTACAAATTATCAAGATAAGTGATAGTTTTTTTATATTTTATATATAAGAATCCCATGGGGTCACTAGTAGTTATTAAACATGTTATTAACTTAGTAACTTGTTATATTAATTATAAAATAAATTGAATAGCACTGATATAATTATAAATGTAATATCTCAGTGTAAATGTGTGTTTTATTTTTTGTTATGTTGGAACGCATTTTGTTTGTTTACTTTCCATAAATTTCATGTATTTTGTTGACTTTTCAATATGCTTGCGCCCCCTTGTAGAGTTGTCACGCGCCACAGTTTGAGAAACGCTGCATTAGAGGTAATGAAATCGCTGATAGACTGGTTAAAGAAAGTAGAGAGAATGAAACAGCTATACTAGCACTTTGCTCACTTATCAAGAACTGTACTCTAGACAAGCAAGGTTTTGATCTTGCATTAAAGTGCGGTCCAAGAGTCTTTAAAATGCGGTCCAAACGTAAATTATGCAAATATTTAAAGTTACACATTTGTATTAAAATAAATTTTTGCTATGTTTTTCATATATATAATCGATTCGATGACATTTATTTTGAAATAGAAAATTAACTAAAAACATCTTAGTATGCCATGTGAATTTACGTTTCGAATTATGTGTGTATCCACTCGACGGTGAATTTTTTGACGAATTACAATATTTGTATGCAGTATGTTGCATTGTATTTTGATTTCCTAATCCTTTTGGCTAAGGGAGCCCTGAAATTTTTGCACAATCAAATAAAAGCAAAAGATTTGACACATTTCAATACTTTGGATGAAGCTGTCAGTTGCACAAAATGTGATGCATTAATTTTTGATTTAATTCAAGAGTTTGTGTAAGTAGATTTTAACATTTTCGAAAAGAAGGGAATTTCAACAGATTCTCTAGCCCCTTTTCTCTAGAAATAAATTACCTTCAAATCTTCAAATGGAATGCATTTAACTGCAAAGTGACATTCAACTGAAAGAAAAATTTAGGAATGTTTCTTTTGGCAATACCTATATTTGTGAACAATTATTTTCAAGAATGAAGCATACAAAATACAAAAATAGAACAAAGATTATTGACGAACATCTTAAATTCATTAAGAATTACAACCTCGTCTATATATGGAAACTAATATCTGTTTACTTGTTCAACAAAAGCAAATTCATCCATCTTATTAATTTTAATTTTTTCTGTCTGTGTGAAATACAAACTGAATGAAACAAAACTTTTAGAAATTTAAAATCTGCACCTACACAAATCTAATTCAAATTTAAAAAATTATAATAAAAAGAGAATTTATTTTAACAAAGCTACATAGTTATAGATTTTATTTAAATTTGTTGAAAAAAATGTATGTGGCCCAGCAATTTTTTTCCAATGTGGCCCTCAAATGGTCACAGTTTAGACACTCATGATCTAAACTAAAATTAATATGGCGTATTCCACCAACGCATGAATGGAACACAAGAACATCCCTTGGCTCTCTGCTGGAAGTCAATTATGAACTATGGTTCCCAGACAGCTCTGGCTAAACTAAGAAATAGCTACTTAAAATGTCTTCCCTTTGAAAGTGGCAGAAAAGTTCACCCCACTTGTAAGAAGTGCTACGACCATCCAGCTTCACCGGATCATTCTGAGAAGCATTGGACTTTAAAGAGGGTCTTAACATCCGATCCCCTTGTTATAGAATTTTGGAGATCAACAACCTTGTGGAGCCGATCTGACAGTTAAATTCAAAGCTACCATTAGACTTCCACTTTTTGTTCTAGTAAAATTCAGATTAAATTTTAAATTTGATATTTTGAAGATTTCAAATTTTTAAGATTCTTCAAAAAGTTTTTCACAATAATTTATATTGTACGTATACTTTTAAATCAACTGCATTTTGTTTACCCATGCGTTATTACTGCCATCAAATATGTATTTTTAAAATAATTCAGTAAAAAGCAAAAGTCGGCAACAGCAAAGTGCATGAACTCATAGGTTGGGAACACGTTGTTGCGCATTTTTCGTATGACTGTCATATCAATGTAGCCCATTCTTTAATTTTTTTAAATTGATGAATAATTCAATAAATTTTGATTAATTTGACGAATGTTATTGGCTAATTTATCTTAGGAAAAGTTACACAGAATAACATTGCCTTGTTTTGGTTGTATATAAAAATGTCTAGAGTTTTATTGCTTCGAGGCAGAGTTCACTCATTTTTTATATTTGAGGAGATATTTTGTGTTTTTTAATTCTGGAGGAAAACGTGAACAAATAATTTGATTATGGATTTAATTTTTTGAAAGGAGTTTTAAATGTTTAATTTTTTAAAAAGAATCTTGTTTTTGTGACAGTTTTATTATAGACTTGGGAAACTAATTTATCTTATTTTCGCTTTTTGGAATCCAAATTGTGAAAAAGAACTCCTTTCTCAATTTGAAATTTTTTTTCTCTTGCGTATCTTTTGAAAATTACTTATTAACGATTCAGTACTTGGAGGCATTCTTATCGTGAACTCGTTCTGATTTAGAATCAAGAATCTGTAATCCATCTGAAAGCAGAGCAATAATCAAATTGAAATTGCATTGATTTAAAATTACTAACCCTTGCTCCGATTTATGTATGCAGAAGTAGTGACTGACGAAATTGGACAGTGACGAATTACTTGCTGCCGAAAAAACGATGCCATCGGTTATTCATTAAAGTGACCATTTTTCTCGTCTGCATTCTTTGTTGAATTTTCTTCCGTTCCAAACTGGAAAAACTATTTTTATATTGCGCCTTCGGGTGCTAACGCGTAATTCTTGTGCTGAAATGAGAGGATTTCTTTTTCACCAGGTGTTTTTCAAGAGGAAGTAATATCTGACACAGACGTCTGCAGAAGAAATTGTAAAGAAAAGAGGTTATGTAGAATTAAACGCCTTAGTAGTAATTTATTTTTAAGGAGGGATGTTAAAAAGATGTTGAGAGCAGAGACGTCTTTTTTTCCTTGTATACTCAATGACCTCATGACTTAGACATTCTATTTTTTTCTTTCTTTCTCTCAAATATTTGACAAGGATTGAGGTGGAGTTAAGCTTGCATGTCTATTTTTGACTTTTTCTTTGATAATTATAATTCGGAACAATTTAGATGGCTTAAGTTTGGGAAAAATGTGGAAATGTTTACACTCATTCAAATTAAAGTGTAGTTGCACGTTCTTGAGAGAAATTTCGATTAACATTTTTAAGGAAAGAAGATAAATTTATACTAGTGTACGTGAGAGAATATATTTATAATGCTAATTAAATTCAAAAGTTGAAATTGAGGATTTTTACATTCTCGGTGAAATTTATAGAGGAAACACTCTTTATGAATTGCATATGTGCCATTGTTTCAGTTATTTATAAGGAAAAAGTTGGTAGGGAAAAGGAAAGCGGGAAAGTTTTTTAAATTGTGAATATAAGCAGTGGCGCACACAAGGGGGGGCCGAACCCCCAAAGCCCTTGATTTTTTTCCGATTGATTATAGTTCCAAGTTTATAGTACGCAAAATTTAAGTATTTGTTATTAATGATTAATTTTATTAATGAATGCTAATTATTTATTCAATAATTAGTTTTTTACTGTGTTTTGTTCCCGAATATCGACAAAATCAAAGGGAGCATGATACAAGAATGGTGGAATTTCGACCCCGACACCTCCCCCCCTTGAAAAATTCCTGTATGCGCTACTGAATACAAGACAATATGTGAGAACATAATTTAAAATTAAATTTTAATAAATATTCCTGCGTTTAAGCAAGATTTTTATACGGCTGCACAATACACTAAAATGACTATGTTAGTTTTTGCTTGGTTCTCCAAATTTTAGGTCGGATATCCTTTTAAAGTATCTTGCGCCGGCTTTTTTTTTTTTTTTGAAAAATAGACATAGTTTTGAGGTTTTTAGATTTGCTTAGTACATTTTAAGAAAAATATGCTAAAATTAAGATGAGAAAAAGAAATTATATATTACTAAAATGGAACTATGGTAAAAAAAATGGGGCCCATTTTATACCAAAAGTTTATGAACAATTTTTCAATTTTTCAACTCAGAGTTGCTATGTTCATTTTTGAAATGACCTTCAGGATAAGAGATTTTAATTTTTACAAAAACTAGACCACTTTATCTTAGTTATATGAAATTGCTTAAAAAATCAGTGATTATATTTATATAATCACTGTGTAAATTTTGTAATAAAACAGTGATTTATAAATCTGAATGTTAAAACACTTCTACTATTAAAGTTTCAGTTACTTATTTTCAAAATTTTTTGAACAATCGCTGTCTTTGTTTCAGCATTTAAAAAAAAACGCATTTCGAGGGAAATTTATTTTAAAGTATGACATCTTGTTTAATGTAGTGGCATTTGTGCTTTTATTGAAATACTTTTAGTTTTTGTTCTAGTGAATGGAAAATAATAAACTTGATATTTTTATAAAACTAATAAGATGGCCTATGAAACAATCATAAAAAAAAATTGTCAATATTTGGCAAAAAAAAATGTAGTCGGATACTTTAATTTCAGAGATCTGAATACAGTCAGTCATAAAACCGGTGCTTTTACAAACTTAATAAGTTTTTCTTTTTATTTTTGTCGATATACCTTTATTCTCTTAAATTTATTTTCCTTGTTCAAGGTAGTCTTCAAATTTTTGTAGATATTTTCATGCATATGCATCATAAAATTTCATATGGATTTAGGTCTGAGTTTTATTTTTATAAAAGAATTTTGTAATTAATATTTTTAGAAATTTTATATTGTGTGGATGATGTTAGGTGCGCGCAAAAATTAAAATTCAACAAAAAGAATTAAATTTTAAGTTTCTAATTGTTGGTTCTAATAATCAAATATAAATCATGCAAAGTAGCTAAAAATAATAAGTGAAAAATTTAATAAAAGTTTAAAACTTCAAAAATTTAAATTTTTAAAAATAGTAATATTATAGTTTAAGCTAACTTTTTCCCCAGGCTATTTAAAGTGTGAGAGAAATTATTTTTAATACTTTTTCCCAATTGTTTTTCATAGAAAAAGAGGCTCTGTAACCTTATTTTGAAAATAGGCAGGGATTCAAATAAAATATTAAGCTATATATTTATCCAGAGTTCTCAAATCATTGCTCCTATCAAAACAAGTTTTAAAACAACTGCTATTTACTGCCTGTAAAAGCAAATGTGTGTCAAAAGTGCAAGCAGGGAAAATTATTTAATCGTGAAATAAAGCTAATTCGCAATTTAAATAAACTTTAATTATAATTTGATTGGCTGGCAAACATAATGTTTAACATGACTATAATTCAGAATTTGCAACATTTAAAAAATAATTGAGTTTTGGAGCAAAATTTGGAAGATCTCTTCATTAAAAAATACAGAGATGTAAAATATAAAATTCTTTTAAAGACGAATTTCAATAAAATTTTTACATTTCAATACAAGAAAGAGACTTAATCCCGTTAAACCTTGTGAGCTTCGTAGATTACAGTGTATGTGGCCGCGGTAGCCGAGTGGTATAGGCATCGGATCGTGGCTGGCTTTGTCACGAGTTCGAGCCCAGTACCACTAAAGACCCGCCGTGTAGGGCAGCGATGCACGCTAAATCTGTCGAGAGGTGAACCGACATGCCGTTGGTGTGGTGTGGTAGTTAGGAGAGGGGGTGCCAGCTCAGGTGTCGTCCACGTCACTTGACCATGGTTCAAAATTACGTGGTCCGTCGCCAAAAGCCCTCGTGTAGCTGAACAGTGCGACGTTAATCTTCACTCACTCACAGATTACAGTGTATAGTAGAGTTGAATGGCTGACTCCTTGTTCGATTTGAGAAAAAAACCACCCATATTAAGAAGATTCTAAAACAATAGAAGGCAAATATTACAAAGGAAATTTCTTAAAATTAAATTAATAATACAATAAAGTAATAAGTTTCTTATACTTTTAAATTTTTTAAGTCTCAAATTAAATGTACTTAATCTTGAGTATTCGGATATATTTTTATAAAAAATAAGTTTATTCCCCAACACATGCAAAGTTTCGACTAATAGAAGTTCCACAGTGTGGTTTGGAGAACAGGAGGATGCTGGGTAATTCCATTGTCTTAGGCATCCGTCATATTAGATGAATGACGCAATTATGCAAAACACTAGGAAAATTAGTTATTCTTATGATTTTTCGAAATTTTACTGTAGAACGGCAGAAATTTCACCAACACGAAATATGATTCTACAATTTTTTTCCTTAATCCCATAAAATTGTTTTAAAGATCGTGGTTTTCGATAGTGTTTTGTATTCAAAATAGCGTGCGATATTGAGTTTTGATTTTGAGTTTTTTTATTATAAATCCTAATGCAGTAAAATTAATCTTCTGTAGCTGTTATGTTGTATTTTAAAAAAAGGTTTTTTTAATCAAAATCGTGTGTTATACTTACATTTTTTTTAAATTGAAATTTTCCAAATTTTTTACCATAATGATTAAAGTTGAGATTGATTCGAAATAAATTCAAATTGTGATATTACGTTGCAACTCGTACTGCTAACTAGAAAGATTTCTTGCTTGATATTTTCATAAATTTCATTATTTTTGCATGTCTCTTTATTTTTATATTTATTAATTGTTGATTGATTACGTAAGTCAAAAGGAATTTTGTACAATTATATTTCTGTTTTACGTTTAATCATTTATAGCTCTATCTTTTTAATCACGAGGGAAAATTGCAATTGTTAAAATTTATTAATATAGAATCAAAATAGTGCAATTTAAAACATGCATTTTTGAACATGAAAGTATTTTAAAGCAAATAACATTCTGAAATAGAGAATGAATGCACATGGAAAAACTTAAACGTAGAGCAATATAATTATTTTTGATTGTTTTTATTTAAACTGTATAATTCACCTTACTAAATAAATTGGCCTGTTTTTAAACGAAATAACTGGAATTCTACAACACGATTTATTATGAAGATTTCAAAATTATATTTTAAAATTTTCTAGATAATTGCAAATTGAACGGTTCAGTTATTTTTGTAGCGAAAAAATAGGCGGAGAAAAATATCGCTTACGGTGGGTTTTTTTGTGTTCGTAGTTCTTTTAATTGTATCTTTCAGCAAATAATCCGTTATCTGAACAAAAATAATGCCAATATTTCGTAGATAAATCACGTTTTATAGCATGTGATTGAAATTGTTTTTGGAAAGAAATGAAATATACTATCCTTTTTGCTTCAAAGGGAAGGGTATTTTTAAAACGACCGTTATGTCCCCCCCTCTTTTTTAATATCCAGAAGCATTTCTTAAATTTCTTTCCGTGTTGACTTAAATAAACATGAATTATACAAATATTTACATCTTATAGATTGTCTACTTATTTCTTTTTATATTTTGGTTTTGGTGAAAGATTTAAAAATTCCTTGATGTAGAATTTTGTAAACATTTAAATTAAAAAAAATTCAATCGCATTAGGTCACTTGTTTTTGAATTTAATTACATACATGCTACTTTTTTTAAACTACACAAGTTCAGAATTTTATTTGAAAGAAACCTTGTTTGCATACTATAAAACGCAAACAGTGTAATTTGATATCGAGTTATTTTTAGAATTAAAATTTGTTGGCAAGAAAATATTTCTTCATTCTGGTAAAACTGGTTAATAACAATTATTGTAATCATAATACTTTAAAACTGAATCCTGGAACTACAACTTGAATGTTTTAATGTTTTTTTAAAGGAGGGGGAATGTTTTATTTTAAAAACTGGTATGAACTCTTTAAGAAAGCTTGGTATTTTTTTTTTTAATATATATTTCCTAATCTTAAATAACATGTGTAAAACTAGGTTAATTTTTTTTCATTGCGTAACAATTGTTCTTGAACATTGCTTGTGTACTATATTTTTTGTCAACAAAAATATTTCAGATTTCATGCATGATTAAGTAATTCTTGACGTTATTGTTTAAGTATTCTACCCTTATGTGGAAATCTGTTATAATAACTTTTTAATCACTCGTAAATAAGGAATGTTTTATAAATTAAATTCTTTTTTAAAGCATTAGGGTACGTCGAGAACACTCCAGAGTTCTTTCAAACAGTGTTGATAAGTACAAAATATTTCACTTAAAATGGCGGAAATGCAACGAATTTATTAACGAAAAATTAGTACCGAAATATAGTCTTATATTCGATACTAATTTACTTAGAAATTTGTTTCAAAATTTTATTCGAATACATTTCAATTTAGCAAACTAATTGTTTGCCTTTCCTGCGTTGTTCATATGGAAAATAGCATAATTAAGTAATATTATGTAGATTTTTTTTTGCTAGGCCATCTACCAATAAACCATTCAACTTAAACCTGGAAGATATTTTTAGGCAAAAACTTGTCAAACTAATGCGGAGAAATAATCAAGAGTGTTCAGGGCTTTCAAAAAGTGATCCTTACGGATAACTATCGAAAAAACCAGAAATTATAAAAAATGACGAATCATGTTTAATACAAAACAAGAATAATCGTTTCAAATAGATTTCAAGCTTTCCGTTATCATTAGAAAATTATCGCGTTTAACCTTTTATTTTTATGCGTGTCATCTTTGAAAAAGGGATGGTTGGGGGAACAAAGATGTTTAACGTTTCAGTTAGCTCATAAAGGAAAACTTAAGAAAAATTAAGATAGTTATATATTTTGATTTAAAAAAGGCTGTAAAATATAAGAACTTAATGTGTCCTTACAATTTTCGTTGAGGTAAGACATCGAAATGAATGATTTTCCGTGGAATTTATTGTAACTAGATATCAATTATATATAACATTAGCTCTGTTGACGTTGGAAGGCTAACATGACTAATATAACCATGAATAGAAAAAGATTCTTGTGTAAATTTGAAATAAAGTAGATGGCCATATTTAAGAGTCGGATTAGGACCTCCTTCTCACACGTAGCCTCTGAATCTGAGCAAATCTGAACTAAAAAAAAAGGAATAATGTTGGAATTTATAATACTTTACTAGTAAAAAAATTTAATTTTCTAAATTTCAATATTCAAAAATTTAATTTATAATAAATTTAATTTTCAATCTCTAAATATAACAATTGAACTTTACAAAATATTAAATGCAATTTGTTTAACTGTTATTTTTTCAATGGAAATCAACTGCATTTTTGAAATGTCAAATTCCTACGATTTAACTTATTTTTGTAATATTAAAATTTTAATGCCATGCATTTATTTTTAAAACTGACTCTATATATTTTTGCGATTTCTATTGTTTCCTAAATAAAGAAAACCTTTTAAAAAGATTTAAGATATTTGCTTGAAAAAGCAATTTTAATGCTGTCGTCGTATTGTAATTATAATATGCTTTAAAATGTTTCAAAATGTAAGCATTTACTGCAGAAAATGCTCATAGATTACAAGGTATCTTTTGAGATGAATATGTATTCATCTAGTATAGATTAGCATTATTATTTCCTCTATGCAGAAAACAGTCAATTATTTTTTTATCACTGTAGGTTAAGATTCTTCGAATTGTCATTCATTATTCAGCTATCAAGAAATTCTTTTTAAAAGAACGCTGGCACAATTTTAAAGCTTCACAGAATTAAAAAAAACACAAAACAATACAGATATATCTAGCGTATATCTTGCTATTTGAAAAGAGAATAAAATTTTCTTTCAATTACTCGAAATGCCTTTTCTTGAATGAAAAAAGTATAGGATTCACCTGAGAACACGTGACCGGAAGTACAAAAACCACTAGGAGTACTAATGGTTGAAAAGTAACAGTTTTTTTTAAATTGGACCCTATTGTCGCAATTCCCGGTTTTTTAAAAAGGAGGGGGAGATGATGAGTTTCCTCCATTGTATGTGTGTTAATTTCAAATGGGAAATACTGTTAGACATGTTCAACAAGTCTACACTTTTTATTTTTAAAGCCTTTAGAACGCAGAAAATGTTTTTTTAAAAATGGCATTATAATTTACTGAATTATAGAAGGATTTATAAAACTTTAAAAATATGAGCGTGTTAGTTTTTTCACAGAAGAAAATTTTTTCAATTCCTATACTATTAGCTCACTCTCTCTATATTTATCTTGGTGGAATTTCCAATCGTGAATAAAATGCATTTTAAAGCGCTCAATTGAGCTGAAATTTTATCTACATGATTATTTTGGATGACAATGCAGTAATTTAATTATAATTAATAAAAATTGATTGAAACTAATTAAAGAATTACAAATATAGCCACGTTGGCATCCTATTTGGCGACTTGTGTCAAAACTTTTAACTGTTTTTTTCTCGTAGCAACGGTAGCCAAGTAGTATTGATATCGAATCGTGGCTGGCTCTGTCATGAGTTCGAGCCCAGTTCCACTAAAGACCCGCCGTGTAGGGCAGTGATGCACGCTAAATCTGTCGAGAGCTGAAACGTCCTCCCGTGGTGTGGTGTGGTAGTTAGGAGAAGGGGTGCCAGCTCAGGTGTCGTCCACGTCACTTGACCATGGTTCAAAATTACGTGGTCCGTCGCCAAAAACCCCCGTGTAGCTGAACAGTGCGACGTTAATATTCACTCACTCACTTTTAACTGTTTTTTTTCTCACGTTTTAAAGCATTCAGTTGAACTGAAATTTTATATACACGATTGTTTTGGATGACAATACGAAACTTTAATGATAATTAATAAAAATTAATTACCACTTAATGTGGTGATTCTTTCATATGTATATACATATTTATGTTTATTGTAACTTTTTGATAAAAAGTAGCTATACTAAAATTTTTCTTTCTTGATCTAAGTAGGGAGTGACTTAAAAAATTTTTTTATATTACTTGTTACTATTAAAGTCACTAATATAAATGGTTTTAATAAATGTATGAAATACTTTTAAATACTCATTCTTACACAATTCAGAATTGCGTATTTTGAGTCATGTTAATTAAGATTTTAAGTTTTCTTTTAAGACTGACTTTTTATGTATATAATGAATTTATTTTCTACTTTTGGTTTCATAATTTACTTTCTCTTTTAGGTGAGTACATCCCCTTATTCTGGGTTTATTTATCATACGTCAGCAAAAAAGGTGAGATTTATATTTTAGTGGATTTTAAGTTTTGCTGTACAGTTTTCTAATTTGCACAATACAGGAAATTTTTTTATTCTTCCAAATGAATTTTTCATAATTCTTAGAAAATATTTAAATGTTTATGTATATCAATTTTTATGCAGTAATCAAACAGGAAATTTGTTCAGAGAAATTTTTTTTCCAAGAACAATTAAATGATTTGTTAATTTATGAAGAAATGTAATATCTATTGGGAAAGAATACTTTTTTCCTTAAATTCTTAGGAAAGAAAATAAAGTACTAGTATGTGAATTGTTTTTATAATTCAAGGTTTTTATTAAAACAAGTAATTGATGAGATGTGTGATTTAAGAAACCATGTCCTTGATTTTGTCATTAGGTTAATTTAAGCGTCTTTGAAATTTCACAATTATTCGTTTTTCCTATTGACTGCATACAAAGCAGAACCTTGAAATACGTAATCTCTTCAATTTGTTTTCTTCATTTCGAGTACAGTGTTTGATTTGAATACAAAAAAGGAAGGAAAAAAATATGGACGTCAAAGTTTGTGATCTTGCATAATTGAGTGTAATAAATTTTATATCGAAATTTCATTTTAAAATTGTTTTGCAATTCTGTTTTGTTAATTGTTTTTGGAAATCTCTTGCATGGTGTCAAATTTGATGGATATTTATTGTAAACTTTGGATTATTTCATTATAAAATGAAAAATTTTCGCAACTTTTTTTTCTTAACTTTCCTCTATTTCTGTATGTACACAATTCAAATTTCTTTGTAGCTTGCAATATATTAGTACACCTAAATTTCTTATTTATATAATCCTATATTGTATAGAATTTCACTGTAGCTTAATTGCTTTATTCAATTTAATTTCCTTTTTCCCCCTTCAATTTTTTTATCTTTGAAAATCTTGTAGAGACCTACATTTGCATTAAAGCAAAATCTCATTTCTTTTTACTAGTGGAGATTTATTTTTTTCAAAACGATCGAGATTAATGATGGTTTTTCTGATCTTTTCAATAATACCAGTAATGTTACATTAATAAACTAACTCAAAGAAAATTATCTTATTCATGTATATTTTTTTTAATTTACATATTCCTCACCTCTCGGGCAATTTTCAAAAGTAATTTGCGCCTTCTCTTAATTTGAATTTAAATCTTTTCAGTCCATCCTTCGTTTTTGTTTCTCTTTTACGAAGAAACTGTTCTTCGTGCTCACGAGGTTGGGTAAAGAAACGTTGACCTTTTTAAACATGTGTAACTAGGCTTAGGATTGGATTTCGTATTGTTGAATTTCTCAATGAAAGCATGATAAATTCTCTTTATTTTTTCCATTAAATTTCTATTAATACTCAAATAAGCTATCATATTTGACATTTCTTGTCTTGGAACCTTTGAGATTACTATTTATATGCAAATTGCAAAAGAATCTCCAAAGTTAAAAGTTGTTGTTCCTCTTGTCGATTTTTAAATTTTAATGAAATCAAATGTCGTTGGAAAAAAGATGCTATTTTTATAACCTCGGAAGTGTGACAATGCGTAATATTGGAACTGTCCCTTGCACGACCGGAAGTTGGGTGCTCTGCCATTGGCCCAGAGACACAATCGGTGCCCCAGTTTCACTTGGGGGGTGTCCACGAGAGGCAATGGAAAAGTCACTCTGCTATCTTATGGGCGAACAGAGTTCTGGATTCACTAGAGTCCGAAGGACTTCCAATGTGACCAATTATGTTTTTCTATTGTTTTCTCGGAGGTTTCTTGATAGCATAAGGGATAATTGGCAAACTTTCTAGAATTTTTTTGTGACTATAAGGAAAAGTTCTCGATTTGCTTGTGGAAGAATGAGTTGTAGTGTTTAAAAGTGTGCTGTTGCATGCCTCGAAGGCAGATTTATTTTCTGTGAGCTCCTAATTCAGTCTAATTGATAATGTATCGAAATCAATGAGTCAAATTGTGATTTTTACTTTGCATGCGACTACAGTATACAATGGGTTTATAAAATGGGACGTCATAATCACGTAACCACTTGATTCTAGTTAATCGGTTAAAAAACGTGTGACGTCATAGTCGCACGATATAAGCTATCTAGTGTTTCCAGCTAATCGGTTGATGCGCTTTATTGCTGCCAACTTTTGCAGAAATTTTCTCTTAAAAAGTGCATATGTATACAAAATGTATTTTATTTAAAAGTATATGCATAAAACAAGACATTTTTTTTTTAAATTTTAAAAAATCTTTCTGAAGAATTTTTTTTATAATATTTAAACATTTTTACCCGTTTTTGAAGTTCGAAGTTTTATCTTAGTTTCATAAATAGAACAATAAGCATACTTAGTTTGTGTTGAATTCAATAAAGAACACGTGTTTGTGTGTGTGTGTCTTTATCATGTGACTTCTGTGAATTGTACTTTTTTTTTTACTCTAGTGATTGGTATTTTTCCCATTGGTCCTTTAATTACTGATATTCCGAAGTATTGCATGAAAGCTAAATTTATTTTAATCAGTGACATTCTCAGATTAACAATTTTATACTTGGATGAAGATAGTAAGCTCTTAAATAAAATAGAAAATACCACATAGAAGGGTTTTTTTGCATCATTAATAAGGTGAATATTTTTTACAATGAAAATGACCAAAAATTTAAGAAAAAATCGAAACTTAAATATATGAAACGTTTTATTATTTCAAACAAAAATACGCTAATTGCACTTACTTAAACTAGTATATTTCCATTGAATGAATTTTTTCTTGTCAACATATCATTTTATAATATATCGGAAAGTTTGGGCAAAAAATATCCTTCATGCTGAATTTTACAGTAAGCACTGTAGCTAAAATATTAACATTGAATCTTGATTTCTCACTAGACAAAAGTCACTACCAATTGAAAAAAATTTAAACTGCTGCATTAGTTCCAGAGCAGCACAACGTAATTCAATAAGAACAGTTACATTTTCATAAGGAATGTGTTCATTTTTGAAATGGTAATTTCACCCATCTTTTACCAATTTCTCAGCATGTTGATTTTCCAATTGTTCTAATTTATTAGAATTTAACTATACACCCAGTCTTCTTTCTTATTCAGGCAATTGTCATCGATTTTAATATCGGGCATTTCATTCGATAAAAACTCAACGTAATTTTCTATATCTGCCTTAAGTCAAAAAATGCCATTGAATTCTGTTATTTCCTGTGATATTTGTTTCAGACCATTCTTCGACATTTTGGAAATATGTTTGATTCATCTCTGAATACAGAGATTAACAGATCAGTTTTAAAATATTGAAAAGGAGGACACTTTTCCAGGAAGGACAAAACCTATAAAAGTACAGTTGGTCACCTTATCATTAAAGATGACCCATACTGTGCGTTCTTCATAATTACAGTGTGTTAAAGTTTCATGCTTAGCTTAGTATAACAGACAACACCGTATGCCAGTAAAGGTTTGGCGTGTAACCGGGATAGGATGTACATCAGACCTTCATATTGGTGGGGTGTGGAACTTCGACGAGTAGGATGTCAGCTTGGGCGTCATCTTCGCTTCACAGCGTTTCAGAATTGCGAGCTCTGTAATCAACATATCTTGTGTTGCATTCATGTGAGGCATGGATTATATGAATTTTTTCTCCTTGGAACATTGTTCAGTAGGATGTGACGAGCTTTCTCTCTGGATAATAAATCAATGGTTTCTGTAATAATTCTCCCGTTAGCTGGAAACATACTGCATATATATATTTAAAATTTAATTGAATTTCAAATGTTTTGTATGGTGTGATGTTGGCATTAAAAGCAAGATTGCCGTTATTTTCTCATTGTATTTCAAAGTTATAAATTCGCCTGTAGCTTCCCTTTTTAAGCTTTTGCCTATCCAATGATTTCTGACAGTTTACGGAGATATTTTGAAGTTCTATTATTAGTAGAAACTTATAATGTGTTGATTATTCATTGTCCGGAAATATTGCACCACAAATCTATGCTCTTACTCAAGGTAAAGCACGACAAATTTTCGATAACTTTAATGAAAAAAAATCTTCATAACGTAATATTATTGAATGTAAATGAATACCGTAATATTTTTTCATTGTTAGTCATTTTACGTGCTAAGAAGTTTTTGCATTTTCAATATGTAATTTAAAATGCAAAATGCTTTTTTTTTAATTTGATATCTTATGGATGCACATCTAAAATGATGAAAAATATTCAGTTAAAAAAAAGGGTCTATATATAGGAATCAAAGTAAAAGATTAAGGACCTTTGTTTTATATATACTGAATTTTATCTAGAAATTATTTCCGTGCAAGTCATCATTTGGAGATTTACAATATTTACAATACAGAACCCTTGATGATCCTCAGAAACCGACTGTTTTAACACAGTTAATTAACCGCCTCTTACAAACGTGTACACTGTTGACTCGCTTGTTATTAACAACCCGTTCACCCAGAGCTATCTCCCGCCTATTAATAGGCATCATCGTCACCGCGACTAAGTGCGTGTCCTTAACTAATCGGTTGTCCATTAATAGTAACGGCCCGCTTCCGCGTGACCTTTTTCTTCTTGACGGTGTAGTGAAGCGAGTCGCGGGTGACCGAAAGGTGCCGGAATAGAGGTATGGGTCAGCAATGCCTGAAATTTGTACTCTTCAGTCCTACGCGGCACAATAGTCAATTGATTTGATTTGTATGCGAAATAATTGGACTTTTGGATGTTGGTGGTTACTACTGACTTAGCTAGGGGGTTAAATTTATAGAAGTTGATATATGGGGGCCATTTGCTGAGAGAGAATATTCGTTCAATCGTTGTCGAGGTGGGTGATCATAAGATGGAGACTGTACACCCCGAGCGAGATGGTCGGGGTAAAAACGAACTCCAATTATGAAATTATCGTTTTAATAATTTTTTTATAGATGAATCAAAATTTTTGTTTTAGTTATTAGCAAGATAGTCGTTACCTCTAGTTAGATTTGAGTCCTGATGAAATTTCAAGAACTGTGCGTAGAATATTGGGCTGTTACGTACGATTTAACATGTTAGGAGAGTGAGGTGCTGTCCTTGAAATTTAACTGTGGCTTAGAATATATGTCGCAGGAAATTGAGGAAATTGGGAATCTCGTCAAATCCCTACGGGAGGTGATGTTAAAATAACGTCTCTTCAAGGTCATTTCCCTGATAAAAGTAAGGGATTTGAACAAATCCCTGAGTGAATTTCAGTGGAATGGTGAAATAATCTTGTCAAAAGTTTAAAAGTGTTTAACAAATATGGTGCATTATTAAACGTAGAAATAAGTAATACAGCAATAGTCAATGAAATACAAATTATTTATTCGAAACTAATTAACGAATAATTAGAAAATTAGGCTGGTATTTTTTGACGTATAACATCTTTCCTCTCGGTTGCTTACGCAATAAAATATCAATCCCTATGTTAATCCTATGGTGCCATTTTTTTAAAGATATGGGGTTGATATTTAGGGAATATCGATAGTAAAACCTGTGGTAAGGAAGTACAAGGACTCAACCCCCAGGTGTCTCCTTCAACCTGTATAGCATTTTGTCAATGCAAATCCTGACTGGTTCATTTCATCATTTCATAGAAACAGTTCATTAATTTTTGATAAAATGACTTTCATCAGGGAAATGACCTTGAAGAGACGTTATCTTAACATCTACAATCAAGTGATCATCCCCCTTAGGAATTTGATTAAATTCCTAATTTCTCTCGCCATTTCCCTGTGACATATATAATCCACGTACGGCTTTGAAAATCTAAACCTTTCCGTAAAATTTCCTGTTTTGTCGTGCTATGGACAATAAGGCTCAATCCTGCGTGTCCGTGTGACATAATAGCTTAAAATGACAAGATGTACTGTAGTAGCTAGGCTGTATATGATAGTTTAGAGTACGATGGGTCGCATGTTATGTGTATGGAATAAGAGGACGTATATTAAATCTTCTGAATCTTCAATTTTCTTACCATAGTCAGTTGAAATGTCACCCTCTTCATTTTAATTAGTAATTGTCCATGTAGTATTTCAAGTATTTGTGTATATAAATTAGTCTCTCTCTGTTGTTTATTATAAAAATTCATTATATATCTACCATAATATTTTTCGGAAAATTAGTAAGCATTATAGCAGTGAATCTTTTAATAACCATTCTTGCATATATAAGCCCTTCTAACATTTCTTCACAAAATCGTTGATTTGTTTAAGAGAGTTATGTTTATTTAGAATCCTTGTGTATAGCAGGCAGTATTAAAAAAACTGCATGACTATTTTACAATCTTAAGATAAAGGAATGTTTAAGGTCTCCTGTTATCAGAGAGGATGAAGAGGGGGTGGTCACACACACATCCGACTTTTTATTGGAATTTCTCGCAAACCTAATTGAAATAAACTATTATTGAGATTATGAATACACTGCGGTTTGCTAATATTAGATGTAAATGAAGTTTATTCAATTTGATTTGAGTGAAAGAAAATGTTGAGACACACAGATATGACATTTTGATAAAGTAAGCTCTTATGGTTGAAGAAGTCATAATGCGACTATGACGAAAAATAAAAGATTTTATATGCTTCTTTACGAAAGAATTTATTTCATTACAGATGGAAACTGAAAATTAAATTAAAATTCCAAGTAAAGGAGGGAATAATCTTTCCACTTTCAAAAAATTGGATGATTTATTTAAATAATTAGTTTATTATATATATATATATATATATATATATATATATATATATATATATATATATATATATACATATACCAAAGAGTTCAAATTCTTTGTATAATAGTTCCAAGTTCAAATAATAACATAGAATGTTTTAAAGATGTCTTTGATTACATAGGGTAATATTTTGAAAACAAATGAATTCAAGAAGCAAGCGTACACAATTCAAAATAGAAACACTGAATTATCGCCTGCATGTTAATAGAACAGGGGCTTAGTTTCCACTCCAATATCATGGGCATGTATTTCGCGAAAGGAGGTGCAAGCTGTTTTGTTTTTTGGCTACTTGACCATATTTCAAAATGAGGTCTGGTATCAGCATCCTTCCAGTGCAAAGTTAAATTTAAATTTGCCCGAAACTATAGCCAATTGGAATTTGCAAAAAAATCACGCATATTCTTACATTTTCATTTATATTGGCCCTTTTTTACTTCACCGGACTTCTTTTGACTACAGTTATCTTTGGTATCAAACTGTTCTTCTTGGTTTACAGTGAAAACCAATATAGCGCTATTGACAAAGCCTCGCGTTTAGTTTTTTGTCCTCTGCTCCTTTTGTAATTCAATATTCAATTCGTTTTGCAATCATCGTTTGGTTTATATGTAGCTAAACTCGCGAGGGAAATAAAAGAGGTGTGGTTTAAGGTATCCGACTACACTAAAATTGGGAATTTTGTCAAAGATCGACAATTTTATTTTATTTTATAGGCCATCTTATTAGCTTTATAAAAATACAAAGTTTATTACTTTCCATTTACTAGAACAAAAGCTACAAGATTTTTAGGGAAGGCAGATGCTACAACTTTAAGCTTTTTTTTTGCTTTAAAATGCGTTTTACTCGAAATGTTATTTTTTAAATGAAAATACTCAAACAAGGGCAGTGATTGCTCAAGATGTTCTGTATAATAGTAAGTGTTTTAGCCTTCAAATTTATCAATTATTATTTTATTACAAAATTTACAGTCCTTTATGTGAATACAATCACTGTTTTTTAAGCAATTTCATATAATAACCAAGATAAAATGCTCTAGTTTTTGTAAAAATTAAAATATCTCTTATCTTGAAGGTCATTTCAAAAATGAATAGCAAAGCAACATATCAAAATCGAAAATTTGTTCATAAACTTTTTGTACAGAATGGGGCCCCGTTTATGTAATTTTTCATAAACGTGTACCCATTGTTTCGCATTCTAGTTATCATTTCTTTTTCTCTCCTTAATTTTAGCATATGTTTCTCAAAATGTACTAAATAAATCTTAAAACCTCAAACAAAAAAAAAAAAAAATCCCCATTTTTTCCATTTTTTAAAAAGTTGTCGCAAGTAGTTGGATCTCTTAAAGCAGGTATTCTAATTTACATAATAAACGTTTAAGTATAATAGTAACTTAATTAAGATTCCGTTTTCAAATTGAATGATTTTTTATTCCTCACGTGAGTTCATATAATTAAACACCAAACGATATATTTCAAAACGATTTGAATATTGAATTAAAAACAGGAGCAGACGATAATAAACTAAATCACGAGGTTTACTAGAGTTAATAAAGTAAAATGAAACTATTCTCCAGAGTTTGATGGAAATTCTGAAGTCAAAGTCAAGTTCCAACCTGGGTAGAATTAAAAAAAATGGTGGCTTGGTTTTTTTGCATTATTAACGATTCATTTTTATTTTTCTTCACTTGGATAGTTCCCGACGCCCAGTAAGTAGTGCGTGCTGCTAACGAGATTGGGTGTCATTAGAAAGGTTTCACCCTCGCTTCCGTCTCTGTTCTTACCAATGACACAGAACAGCAACAATGCTTTTGTTTCTTCTTTTCCCTTCGAAAAGGGACTTAGAATGAAAGTTTCTTCCTTCCCTCGCTGCGGTGCCTCTTCAGGAAGTATAACTAAGTCAGGATTTTGTGAACTGAAACGGTTGAAGAGAGACAATGGGAGAGGGGGGAGGATGGACTTTTGAAAAGAAGTGCCTCGGTGGTGTCATACTCGAATTAGTTTGATCAAATGAGTGAGGAAGAGGGTGGTTTGGTTTCGGATTTTAATTTTGTTTCACGTGAAAGACAGTAATGAATTGTGTGTATAGATAAGGTTAGGAAGGAATATTTCTACAGCTTTTTGCATTGAAAAATATATGAAATGTGTTTGATTTTACAAATTCAAAGCTGCGTATATTGGAATAACGAAAAAAATAAGGGCAAAGTGATGCCAATTTGTGATGACATTAAACTTTTTAAATTTCTAATGAGCTGCTTATTGGTGTTTTTACCACTGCTGACCTAGTACGTTCCTTAAAAGCTAGTACCTCTTTTTAGTGCGGCACCGTATAGGTGGATACCAATCGCCACAGGTAATTTTGACGCCTAGTTTCCACCCTAGAGGGAGGCACTTGATCTCTGACGATGCGAACCTGTACTAGGATTTAATTTTGCCGAGAGCACCTAAGCCAAACCGACACTCTAGGAATCTTTTACATGCCGTATAATCATACGATATGGCCACTGTCGATTTTATGCCTCATGAAAATCCACAGACTTGGGCCGCGCTCGAACCCCCATCCTTAGGTGCAGAAGGCCAGCGACAAACCAAACACGCCATTTAGGCGGCCGAATTACTTGCGTCAAAATTAACTTGTTTGCGAATTATTTTCCAAAACATGCAAAGCAGGTTAAATTGAGAAGAAATAACTTAATAATTAGTGGTATATTTTAAATTCTTGAAACGATCATTTTAATTTTGAAGATGCATCAATGCATCTTGTGTAAAAAAATATATTCTCGTATTATTGGCATCAAAATATGGGTGGGAGGTTGGTTAGAGTAAAGGTTTGGAGGTGTGGGTCGTTGATGCTGATGAGCTTTTTGATGACAATTTTCTTATACAGTAACAAACATTACATCACGCTAAATTCAGTTAAGTTCTAAGTACCTGGAGTGAGTGAGTGAAGATTAACGTCGCTCTGTTCAGCTGCACGAGGGCTTTTGGCGACGGACCACGTAATTTTGAAAAATGGTCAAGTGACGTGGACGACACCTGAGCTGGCACCCCCTCTCCTAACTACCACACCAACGGGAGGACATTTCAGCTCTCGACAGATTTAGCGTGCATCGCTGCCCTACACGGCGGGTCTTCAGTGGTACTGGGCTCGAACTCGTGACAAAGCCAGCCACGATCCGATGCCTATACCACTCGGCTACCGCGGCCTCTAAGTACCTGGAAGCATGATGCTGTCATTTCGGTCACGAATTCGTCATGGTACCATAAAAGAACGTAATGAGAGAGAAGTACTGCCTACGTTAAAAGCAATTGGATCTTAAATCCCTCATGTACCATGGTATATAATTTGAGTGCGGTACGAATTCAGACATTATTTTATAATCTAATTAAGGCAAAATTATGATGCTGTCACTCATACCCCTTTGTGTAGTATAATAAAAACGTTAGTCGTAACAAACGAAATATAAGTTTATATAATATTACGGTGACCAATCGCCCTCCTTGAGGGAGGACAGTTCTTTTATAGGTTTTGTCCTTCCTTGAAAAGTGTCCTACTTGTCCTCCTTTTCAATATTTTAAAACTAATCTGTTAATCTCTGTATTCAGAGATGACAGGCCGAATTGTTACACGTCATGTGCCGGTACAGTCAACAACTCCTAGAAAACTGTATTGAATTTTTATCAAGAGAAATGCCTGATATATTAATCGATGATAATTGTCTGTTTGAGGAAATTAGAAAACTATATGTATATTTAAATTCTGATAAATTTGAACCGGAAAATCAACATGAAATTGATAAAAAAAATGGGTCAAAATATTTAACCATTTCAAAATTGAACACATTCCATATAAAAATTTAGTTATTCTTTTTGAATTTATGTTACGCTCCCGTGGAACTAATGCAACAGTTGAGTTTTTTCAATCGGTAATGATTTGTGAACTAGTGAGAAATCAAGATTGAATATTGATACTTTAGCTGCAATACTTACCATAAAATTCAATATGAAGGATATTTCTAGCTCTAAAGTTTTCGATGTCTTAGAAAATGTTATACTGACAAAAAAAAGTTCATTCAATGGAAAAAATACTCGCGTTTAAGTAAATAATTAAAAGGAATGTAAGCATAGTTAGTGTATTTTTGTTGTGAATTAATAAAATGTTTCATATATTTATGTTTTAATTTTTTCTTAATTTTCGTCCTCTTTATTTTTAAAAAAAATTGGTCAACTTAATATGAACGGTCATCTGTGCAGCTTTAGATTGACCTTGGTTTCGAAAATGAAAATTGGATTACATAGGTACAGTTAGAAAAAAAAATACTTAAAATAAAAATTCAGATGCAACTCGAAATACGTCACATGCTACAACTATTTTATAAGCAGGATTTTTTAAATAAAGCACTGTAATTTATTTTTGCATTTTTAAGTGTTATATAGAATTTTCTTTGTCTCTCTTTTAATCCATATACGAAATATTAGTGTTTAAAAGTAAAATGTTACGGTTCTGCTATAATCATTGGTTTGTGATGAAAAATGCTTTCCTTTCATTTATTCAGACTTTGTGTTTAATTGATTTTTTGATTTCAATTGAATTTTTTTCTTTTATTGGTTAGTGAAAGAGGTTAAGAAATGAAGTAAGCACCGTCTTTCAGTTTTAATGACCTTTTTTTGGACACAATCGAGAAGACAGATTAAAGAAAATATACAAAAGTTATCATACGCTGGATATATATTGATCATTTTATTATAGCCGATTTTCAAAATCTGAAATTTACCTAGGTTTAGGCAATAACTGGTTTATTTAAAAGCACCTTGCATTTATATCACTCGGTTTTGTTTAGTTGACTATTCGTACCTTCGAGCTTAGACATGGGGCTGTAGTAGCAGTGTATTCAAAGTTAGGAACGCGTAACCAGTGTTATTTCTGTCGAGTCGTATCTTAGTGCCATTGGATGTAGGGGCTAATTACACGTGCTTAAGTCTGTCAAGGCTCAAAGCCCTAACGCTGTAATGGTGCAGATGTTTGGAGAGTGATGCCGCGCGCGCGCGTGTCAAATGTTGTCAAGTGTCCTTTGACCATAGCTCAAAATTAAGAAGTTCGTTGCCAGAAGCTCTGTTTCTGTGTGTAACTTTAATAGTCAATGATTCAAGTAGAGGCTCATTAAATTCCTATTATTAGCTCACACTCTCTTATATATTTATTTATCTTGGTGAAATTTTCAATCATTAATAAAATACATTTCAAAGCGCTTAATTGACCTGAAATTTTATATACAGTCCCTGGCCAAATTATTAGACACACTATAAGATTTTATGAAAAATATTAATTATCATCTGACAGGTTTTTTTGTATTTATCAGATACAGTGTATGTTTTTTGGTTGTACATTTAATAATCTATTATCACAAATAAAACATCATCATTAAAGAAAAAAATGTATTTATTAACTCCAAAACGTTTTCGATTGGGTTCATATCAGGGCTATTACCCGGCCAATCCAATAGAGGGATGAGGCCGCGGTAGCCGAGTGGTATAGGCATCGGATCGTGGCTGGCTTTGTCACGAGTTCGAGCCCAGTACCACTAAAGACCCGCCATGTAGGGCAGCGATGCACGCTAAATCTGTCGAGAGCTGAAACGTCCTCCCGTTGGTGTGGTGTGGTAGTTAGGAGAGGGGGGTGCCAGCTCAGGTGTCGTCCACGTCACTTGACCATGGTTCAAAATTACGTGGTCCGTCGCCAAAAGCCCTCGTGTAGCTGAACAGTGCGACGTTAATCTTCACTCACTCACCAATAGAGGGATATTTTGTTCTGCCAAAAAAGGTTTAATAGACCGAGCTGTATGGCAGGGAGCTCCATCTTGAATAAAAATGTATGGTTCTCCATTCTTCCAGCTGCGGAATCGAGCGATTTTGCAAGACATCTTTGCACTGGTCTTGCCGCATCATACCTTGAACTATGTCCAGTACCCTTGCCGCTGATGACTGGCCAAATCATTATTTTTGTAGGGTGTTTCACAGTCTGAACAACGCAGTCAGAATGAAACTTTTTTCCCCGACGACGACGCACAAACTGAGCATTGCTCAGTAAAATTTCAAATGTGCTTTCATCACTGAAGCAGACCTGTTCTTTCTGTAATCATAGAAAATAGTTAAACACTTTGTTTGTGAATAAATTATAACAACATACCGATCTCCAGAAGTCCACATCTTTATCACGCCACTGTTTGGCCCAATTCAGACGCTTTGCTTTCATTGCAGGGGTTAACTTGGGCTTCCTGGCAGGTCGTAAAATTTAAATCTTTTAATTTTCTTCGAACAGTGTGTTCAGAAGCATTCACACTAATATCTTGGAGCGATGTTATCACTTTTGCGGTAGCAAATCTGTTTTCAAGGCAAATTTTCTTTAAAGGTCTTTCTGACCTTGGGATGAAAATATAGGTTTTCTGCCACATTTTTTCTTTCTTTTTGGGCTCAATTCTTCCCCTGACTTAATTTTCGTACACTAGCGTCTTACATTAGCTTCAGAAACTTTCAACCTTCGTGATACTTTGGGGTTTGAAAACAATTTTGCATTCACAAGGGCCTTTACTTCTGCTCTCTTACATGGTGAAAGATCGCCTTTTTTACTCACGCTGAAAGTGTACAAACTGATTATTTAAACGCCGCACACGAAAAAAAAAAAACAAATAACTGCGTAATATAAAACTGCTAAATTAACAAACAAATCACATTAATCCACAGAAACATGTCCGCAACTGAAGCATGCGCGAACGCGACTCGAGCAGTTTTAGACTTGTTTACGTTCGTGTGAGAATTTATTAAATTTGTGTTGCCATGTGGGAAAAATAAATACAAATACAAAATATATAATAAATTTCCTCATTAAAAATCCATTGGATCTATGTTTAATTGTGAAGGTATTGCATATAAACTTATATAAAACAATTATTAAAAAACAGGAGTGCGTCTAATAATTTGGCCAGGGACTGTACAGGATTATTTTGAATGACAATACAAACATTTAATTATAATTAATAACTAATTGATTAAAACTAATTATTTAAAGCATTACAAATATAGCCACGTTAGCATCATTTTTGTCTACTTGAGAAAAAAAAACCTTTTCAAGTTTTGATACACGTTTTAAAGCATTCAGTTGAATTGAAATTTTATATACACGATTGTTTTGGATGACAATACGATACTTTAATGATAATGAATAAAAATTAATTACCACTTAATGCTGTGATTCTGTCCTTTGTATATACATATTTATATTAATTGTAATTATTTAATAAAAAGTAGCCAAAAAAAATTCTGTTAATCTAAGTAGAAATTGACTTAAAATCTTTTTTATATTTGTTTTTTTGTTATTCCTATGAATCATATTACTATTTCCGTTTTTTCCCCTGAAAAAGTTCCAATAGCCACAGTTAATAAGCATCGTAATTTTAAACTATTGTTGTAGGACGATGTCAGTAGGTCTCCTCAGGGACCTCTTAAGACTTCTTGAGACCCTGAGCCCCTATGCAAAAGTAGGTCCTACCTGTGATCCTTAAAAAAAGATAGCATAGTCGAATTCTCATACAAATGGTAATTTGAAGCAAATGTTCATGACTCACAATCTCACAAACCGACTCAACCGTAGGCCGTATTTCAACTAAATGAGCTGAATAATTGTTTATGGTATCAGGCTTCGACCTAGACATGGACAGGGGTCATCACATAATAAAATCTTCCCACTTTTGCCAATCGACATGCAGTCTGAAATTCCCTGTTTTTCGGAGATTATGTAAGGAATTAATATTTAACCACACACACACACACACACACACACACACACACACACACACACACACACACACACACACACACACACACACACACACACACACACACACATTAAAGTTATAAAGATCACAATCTTATTAATACTGAGTTGAGGACAAAACGATGCGCCCTGGGCCCATGTCTTAGGGCGTCCCTGGGTCTCTTGGAGTTTCAACATCCCCATCCATGGTACTTCTACACGAGAAGTTTGAGCCCCGATAAATTCAAAGGGCCTCTCTTTCCCCTTCCTCTAATTTGGATCTGAAATCGAAGCAGATTTTAATCCTGTGCTTCGACTAATATATAGATACCTAGAATACTCGGATGCCTCTGCAAATCGGCTTTTTTTTTTAAAATTCATTTAAAATCTGAATTTGGAAATTTGAAAACTGTACACTTAATAATTAATGCAAGTAACAACCGGACTCCAGTGACTCATTGGAATAAATGCTGCATGTAGTTACCCCGTTGACATAATTTTAATCATTAGAGTGTGAACTTAGTAATGTTGCTTTCAATTCGTGCGTCAAAAATTTTTAATTACACTGCAGTAGAGTCAGAATTCATGTTTCGAACCGAGAGGTAAAACTCGATTCTAAGTTGAGTCAGCGGACTGCCTTGGCATTCTGGAAAGTGACCTTTTGCGACGGAAAAAAGGAGTCCTGAGCAATTGAGGTCGATTTGAAAAATAATCTTGGGCCGCTCGAGAAAGGACCGGTCCAGTCGGTCTCTTGGGAAGGTCCTTATCCCTGCTTTCAAAAAATGTAGTTTTGAATCAAGAGGTTGACAGTTTTTGATTTGAAACCAATGATGATCGAAACTTGTACGATGAGAAAGTTCTTTTTTCTCGTTGATGGATGAAATGATCTTTGTGTTTTGAAATTGAATCTGGGTATCGATTTCGACTTTTAAGCGATCCCAATCTGAGAACTGCGATAATCTTTCCTCCCTCCTCTCTGCATCAAAGAAACAGTTCATTGTACGAAAAAATTGTAAAAACAATCAATAAAATGGAGATCTCGGCAATGATTGATGAAATTGGTACATTAAAAACAAAAACCTTGTTCTTTATTGTAATGCTTAAAAAAACTTCTAAAGTATAATAAGTATTTTTTTAAAAGTTTAGTTTAAAATTATATACGAATTTTTTTTTTTGAATAAAATAACTTTTCGTTCTTTTTCCGGTGGCCAAGCGGTTATATTACATTGTATGTTAGTTAGGCAGCCGGCTGGATGCCGTGGTTGGTTTGTCGTTGGCCTTCTGGCACTCTAGGTTTCGGGTTCGACCCCGGACAAAGTCGGTGGATTTTTATGATGCAGAAAAGACAGCGGCCATGTCGTATGATTATACGGCATGTAAAAGATGCCTAGAGTGTCGGTTTGGCTTAGGTGTTCTCGGTAAAATTAAATCCTAGTACAGGTTAGCATCTTTATAGCTCAGGTGCCTCCTTCTAGGGAGGAAACTGGGCGTCATAATTACCTGTGGTGGTTGGTATCCGTCTCTATGGTGCCGCACTAAAAAGAAATGCCAGCTTCCGAGGATTTACTAGGTCTACAATGGTAAAACACCAATCCGCAGCCCATTAAAATAAATAAATAAAAAGTTAGTTAAGAAAGAAAGGTTCTCTAACTTGGGTGCCGTCTTCGTTACTTGACCGGGTAGCCGAATGGTCATGGCTGCGAGCTCGTAACCGAGCTTATTGAGTCATGGCTTCAAATCATGTTGTTGTATCCAATCCTTTAGGATATAGCGGCAGCTAGATCAGATCCATGAGACCATTAACCCTAACAAAGTCCAGCACCAGAAGTGGACTCGCGTGGACATCTTCCAAAGCGAACCCCAAATAATCGAGGGCATGTTCAGGGGAAGCCGGCAATAGGCGACATTTGGGACAAGTCTGGAAAACCTTACGGCCAGATTCGAAGGTCATGCATTTCAGAGGCCCACTGAGCAATCTGGACACAACCGTTTGATCATTTCTGTCTCCGTTACATTCCAATGCACCCCCAGGGCTTTTCTACTAATCACGGGATGGTCGAGAGGGGAAATCCAGACTTGCTTGTCCTTAATTTTCATTAAAGAGTAAATCTCTCGATGTGTGAATGCATAATCAGTGGTCGCAATCTCAGAGCAGCCTTTTTTGGCCAAGAAATCCACGACTTCATTTCCGAGGACGTTAACATGGGGTCTCGATATTTTGCTATGGTTCTGAGCTTATTGATTATTCGAATGCTCACGAGGTCATCCACACGAGTCCAGTCTCTGCAGGTGTTGAATGGAGCTTCGGCTATCTGTAAGGATCCAAATGTTGCTAGAGTCAGCTCTGTTGAGGATGGACTTAAATCCCTCGTCTATAGCAATTAATTCACCTCTGAGGACTGAGCAGTTTTCTGGGCTTCAAATCCTTCTGCCACTAAAGGCCACCATGTAGAGGGGCTGGTGAACATTAAATCTATCACGAGGCTCAATGTCCTCATGTTGATGAGTTGTGGATGTTTAAAGAGTAGGGTACCAGCAGTTTGTGTCTCCGTCAATGGACTGACACTCAAAATTACGAGATCAATTGCCAAAATTTTTCGTGTAATTTCGAAGTGCAACGTTGGTTAACCATCATTATATCACCACTGGACGGGGACTTAAAGTTATAACGTTAAATCTTTTGCATGACCTTTGTAGGAAATGACTTACTGTAAGGCTACGCGCGCAAAGGCGTGAAATAATACATGGAAGTTTGTAAAGTGTAGTGGCACATCGCAATCATTAACCTCGTTTTGTCATATTTCAAGAGATGAATAGATCCATTATCAATTATACCAAAGTGAAATTGTCTAAAATAGAAATTTAACACGTACTAAATCCATGTCAACCGTTTATCGCCAAAGATTAGCCACTAAAGTTTTTACGAGTTACAGCAACCTATTGATGCCATCTAAAAATTGCAGTTAACAAAAATTTGTTGAAATTTTGACAAAAATATTAGGATTAATCTACAAGTGCCATATAATTACTCAATAGAGCAGCTTTTTATAAAATATTATGTTGGATATATAATATAGCTATCTGAAGATAGACTTTTAAAATTTTAACGTTTCTTCGATTGCCTTAAATGTTTGTAAAATAGTGTACTTTCAACAATAAAAATTTAAACTAAATAATTTTTTCTGGAACACGGATGTCTCTTCACTATTGTATACCTAGGAAAAGCATGAGTATAAATTATGAAAATGTTTTAAAATTATAATTTATGTATATGAAACACAAAATATTTTTATGGAAATATTAGAATTTTTTCAAATCCAAATGTATTAAACATGCATCCAAATTTTAAAATCATGAATTTTCTTAAACTACTAGCAAATTTATCTTGAAATATTGTGTTTATTAAGGTATCTGACTACTTGCGACAACTTTTTTTAAAAAATGGAGATATGGGGATTTTTTATGATTTTTTAAGATTTATTTAGTATATTTTAAGGAAAAAAAATCTAAAATTAAAAACAAAAAAAAAAATTTATTATTAAAATGGGGAAAAAACTGATAAAAATGTACAAAAAAATTGCATAAACGGGGCCCGCTCTGTACAAAAAAATTTTATGAACAAATTCTCAATTTTTCAATTTTGATGTGTTACTTTGTTGTCCATGTTTGAAATGACCTTTAGGATAACAGATATTTTAACTTTTACAAAACCTATAGCACTTTATCTTAGTGATTATGACATTGTTTAAAGAAGCAATGATTATATTCACATAAAGGACTGTAAATTTTGAAATGAAACAGTGATTGATAAATCTGAAGGTCAAAACACTTCTACAGTTATGCAGTACATTACACAAAAAAATTTCAGCAAATTATTTTAAACTTTTTGAGCAATCGATGTCCCCTTTTGAGCTTTTCGAAAAAAACGCATTTCGAGTAAAAGGCATTAAAAGTTTGACATCTCTTATGTAAAGTTATGGCATCTGCTTTTTTACTAAAACACTTGTAGTTTTTATTCTAGTTAATGGGGAAAAAATGGTGCGTGGAACGCCACGCGATAGAAGTGAAACTTCTTTGGCGACGTTGGAACATTGCTTATTTGCTCTAATATTCCAAACTGACAGTGTACATGTCTCAATCACCTAATTTGCATGAAAAGTATTCGTGGCGAATTGAGTCATTCTGATACCAAATCCAAAGTAGGAAGATATGAAGGAATTTCTAGGTATACAAAACTATTATATTTTGATAAATTTGGTATACTTTTCTTACTTAAACTTTGTCAGCAATTGTAACATTCTTTAATGTCTTCTAAATTAATTTCCAGTGAAATACTTTTCTGCTCAGCAACAGGTGTTCTCAAATCATCTCAAACCATAATCTATCACAAATCGAACACCCATGACCGAAAGGATTATCAACGAATAGTTTTTGAAAATCTTTGTGAGCATTTTTATGGGTGAGTGAATATTAACGGCGCACTGTTCAGCTGCACGAGGGCTTTTGGCGATGGATTTCGTAATTTTGAACCATGGTCAAGTGACGAGGACGTCACCTGAGCTGGCACTCCCCCTCTCCTAACTACCACTCCACTACAAAGGGAGGAAAGACATTTGAGCTCTCGACAGATTTAACGCGCATCGCACCCCTACACGATGGGTCTTAAGTGGTACTCGGCTCGAACTCGTGGCACGCCAGCCACGATCTGATACTTTGACCACTAGGCTAGCGTGGTCATTGTCGTAGCTTGTCAATTTTTTAAAAAAATCATGATTTTAGGGTAGTCGGATACTTTAACAGGGAAAGTCATCGTTTTGGAAAAAAGAGGTTAGAGTTTTGTATTTAAATTATTCTTCAGATTTATTATACCTTCAAAAGTGATGTTCAATTGCAAGGCATTCAATTATTTAATTTAACGATAAGACTAATCAACAAGAAGCAAATTTGTTTTCTCTCTACTGATGCTTGTCCAGCCTTTTTTCATTGATTAGTTTTTCCTTTCCTTCTGCGTCTGCAGTCTTAGTATAATGTCGTCGTAAGTTTTCCTAACTAAATGGCTTCTTTAGAACTGATTACATTTTTCTCTCGCGATCTTTAAAACGACAGCTATTGTCGATCGTTTCCTTTTCGTAACCTGAAGGTCACTCACTCTCAACTGATCATCTTTTTACATTCGCTTTTTCCATTGTGGGAAGTTTTTAACTTTTTCACGGAAAACGGCAGGACGATAATTACCATGAGAGTTTAGATGCATTGTTGAGCGCTTGTAAACACAGAAAACGAGTTCCTACAGAAAGCGCGATAAAGTCGAATAATGAATTGTTTTTTTTATTCTTACGTTCGAATTGGTTTTTGTTTGTTTCCGTCTGATTGTGAGATGCTGTTATTATTTTTTGATGGCTATGTTTGGAATACAATGGTTTTCTAAGAGTGCGGAGTTTAAATTTTAGACTTTTTACTCGAAAAGAACATTTCCGTATGTGGTGAATTCGTGATTCTGATCGAAATTGTTGTCTTGGGTTTGTACATAAAGAAACAGTGTGTTTAGGACAAATTACTATAAAGTGTTTATTCGTAAATTTCAAAGAACTTTTAAATTAGTTTATATGTTCTCAATTCAAACACTTTAGATTGTCTTTGCGTAATTTTAAAACATAAAACTTAAATTTGGAATACTTCTCTCTTGGGATAGAAAAGTTTCCATTACGTTCTAACTTAGCTATCGCGTAGAGTACAGCATATTTAATTATACTTCTAATTTCTATCAGTTTATAAATTTTTTTTCTAATATAAAATGTTAAGTATTTCATCTCCGTTAACATAAAGAGCTGTTTGAATTTTCTATTTTAATGTTGAAGGGAAGTTATTTATTGAGTGTTTTGAAATCATGATCGCAATACCATTAGCAGATGTATTACTAATTTTTACGAGAATATGGACTCTCTCTCTCTCTCTCTCAATGTATTTAGTTTGTTTTCCCCAAATGTGAAGCAGAGCAATCTTAAATATGCTCGACTTTTTTCGATACAGTATTTAAGGAAGTTATTGAAATGGAATTTTTTTTAAAAACTGTATTAACATTTCAAAAGTTAATAAAGGCTGTGATTTCTTGAACTGTACATCTGGAAAGTACATCTGGTAACAGTTAATTTCAAATAAAAATTTTAAGTTATAACTTGATTACTATTTTCTGCATTCCAAATATATATGATTTAGTATATAGAAAATGTAGCGATACTAATTATATCGCTACATTTTCTCAATTTCTTTATATCAAAGTTGTCAAAAAGAGAAGCAAGAATATATAATGCGATAACTTTTTTAGAGTATAAAGTACTACTAATTTGTTTAACTTTTAGTACACTATTTTTTAATTTTTAAACCTTAATCGAAGTAAGTGAAATTATATTTTTACAGAAGGGATTTTATACAAAACATATCGAGTTATATAGTATACTACAGAATATTACTATACGGAGAAATCTTATACTCCAGAAAACAGTAGCAGAATTTTAATTATGTACCACTAACTGTTGTACCCGTTCTTCGCACGGGTGAATTGAAAAATTAAACAATACAGATGGAAGGATAAAGAAGTTTTTAATGAGTTTTTTTAAGTCTGTAGATCTAATAACAGATAAAAAGGACTTTTTATCTATAACTACCCGTAAAAAACTCTTGTGGGTCGATTTTTGAAAACGTCTTCCTAAGCTGATCTCTGCTCAGCAAAAGCAACGCATTGTTACAAATTTTGTGTATTGAACGCTTAAAATAGTATAAATTTATACCTTGAAGTGTAATACGTTAATATTACTTTTTGTTGTAGTTTATGTTAAAATTGTAATCAGCCTCACACTCCGGCTGTTCAAGCTTTCGCAGTTCCTGGCGTAGACAAAACAAAATGCAAAATTTTCCTTCACACATAAAAGATAGATATATGCTGTCGCGGGCTTTTTTGCAGATGGCTGAATTTTCTCCTACTTGACAATTATCGGTATATTTTGGACACTTCACACAATATCTTTAAATTGTAGCCTATGTGTCATTCTGATCTATAAGCTATATTATTGTAAAGTTTCATTAAAATCTATTCAGTGTTTGCGTGAAAGAGTACCAAACATCTATATACACAAACTTTCACGTTTATAATATTAGTAAGGATTCTATCCATTGTAAAATCTATTGATAATGAGCTTTCTTTATCAAAAGCTACTTAAGAGACTTGTTTGAAACTTGGAATTATTTTTATAAAGTTCAGTCGAATTTAGTTTTTAGGTTCTGCAAGATTGAAATCCCGAAGTTCTGAGCGAAGACCACTTTGTTTCCTCAGTCATGAATGATTTTGGCCAATGTGTCTCTGGCTTCCCATGGGAAAAGACAGGTGATGTTTCTGCTCTGATAAGCATCTCTTCGAGAGGCTTCTCCAGTCGAAGCTCTGCTTAACCTCTCCGTATTTGTGCTATCTTTTCTTCAGCTTTGTGTAGAAATTAATTTTTCTTTAATAATTAAAACCTCTCTTGATGCTTTGTCTTGTGCGATCTGTTATAGAATACATTATAATTGTGCCAATTTGTGTGGTAAATATGTCAATGTGTGTGTAAATTTTAGCGGAAAAATATTTTTTAGTCCATTGCATAGTTACATAAGAGTTGGGTAAAAAGGATGGTGTTTCATTCGATTTTAGAAATGAAACTAGGTAAAGCTGTGTTATATTTGCGAATTTGTGTTTTGCGATTTTCTGAGTAGCAAATTCGTATTGTAAAAAGTGTTTAGATATTAAACATGTTTGCATTTATTGTGTATTTTTAAGGAAATGTTTTACATAAGACATCTTTTGGGGATTTTTTTTTTGAAATACTCATGTTATACTAGAGGTTTTTTTTCATATAAAATCAAATCTTGTAATAATTAATACAAATAAGAAAAAAAATCTTTGATGTTTGAGACAGAAATGGATTGAAGCGTAAAACTAAAATGATTCTTGTTTAGAAAACCCAAGAAAAATTCCTTTTTTTTTTTTTCAATACATATAAAGAAATATTTATCTCTCGACTGTGTCAGTGATAACTTCGTTATACCAATGCGCAAAACCTGTGGGTGAGGCAAAGGATTATTCCATAATATTTGAATTATTGTGCGTATATAGAAATTAATTTAATTGAAAATTCTCTTATGAAATATGGGAATATCAGAAGGGAACTGTGTGATAGAAAACCTATATTTCAAAATGAAATACTAAAGCCTTAAGAAGCAAAACTCAAAGAGAATCTGGTACAAGGTTCTTGTCATGTGATAAACTTTAAGACTAATTTGTGAATTTTAGCTCAATTTTAATAAAATCGGATTAAATCCAAAACGATTACACAAGTTTAATTCCTGATATAAAATCTCGACCTTTGGATAACTAATTATAACCGTTGTTGTAGCCGAGTGGTCATAGTCAGGGCTCATAGTCGTAAGCTCGTTACCGGCTTTGCAACCAGCGAGCCATGGGTCCACTAAAGGCCCGAGTACTATAATGGCGATGCACTATAACCTTATTTTAAATTAAGTATCACGTTCGCTTGGTGTGGAAGTTTTTAGAGGGGGAATGGCCATGGTTAAAAATCATGGAGTCTGCTGTCAGTGGCTGTCGTTGTATACCGTTGAGGGTGCCAGGACATGCTCGAAGAAGTAGAATGCCAAAAATAACTCTTTGCTTATGGAGCATATATCTTTAAAAATTTCTTATAGAGCTGAGCATTTTTGTGATCTTAGTAAAAAAAAAATATTTTTTTATTAATCATTCTGTTGAAATATAACAATTTTTTAGTTGAAAAAAAATTTTTTTTTTCTCTTTAAGTTGGACATAATTTTTGAGATCCCATAATACATGCTTATGTTTAGGTACCATTTTCTAAAAAAGTATCTCTCTTAAATTTTTAAAATATTTTTTTCATATACATAAAACAATACACAAAATATAAGGAATCTATTTTTTAGTAAAATATTAAGATAATTTGTTTAAAAAATTATAAAACTTTGTAATTTTGAAAATTTCGAACCATTCCCCTATTTCAAAACCCAACTCAAAACCATTTTTTAAAAAACTATGTACTACTTCGACTAAAAAAAAAGGTTCATTATATATGCACAGGAGTATAAAAAATTTTTGAACCATATAGTGCAATATTTTTAAAAACATACCTAAAAGTAAAAAATTTATGCTTTGGAGAAAAAGTGAAAAAAACTAAACATTTGTAAACGCTTGTTTACATTTTTGTCATTTACTTTTTTCACATTCTAAGGTTACTTTATCAACGAATATATTTGTTGCATATTTTTAGTTACAGAAAAATGTGCACTATTTTTTAATACTAAAATTAAAAAATCAATTTTCTGAATGCGTATGATCTGGTTTTCTTAATAAACGATGATGGCTTGATTGGCAAATAAGCAGCATGCTGAATCTCGACTCTATAACTGAATTTTGAAATTGTGGAATAGAATTGGGTAAAAGAATATCCACCACCGTGTATTACTGCTCATTTAATTCAAGTAGACTTCAGACCTCTTTCAAGTTGACACGAAGATTCTGGGAATAAGACACAATTCAGATGTCATTCGGTTGTATTAAAAACTGAGATTCGTCATCAATAATCCAGTGCATTGATCTAGTGAGACATATATTAATTAAAAACATTCCATTTTTGCAATGAATAGGTTGTTTTTTATTGTTCCAGCTTCAGCAGATGAATCTGTCTTGTGTTTACGCGTCATGTGGTGAAAGATCCGAGTCATTCAGAGACTGGAGAAGGCGTTGTTAAGCACTTCCTGATTATTCTGATCACGTTGGCCGGCGTTAATTAGAAATAAAAAAGAAAGTGGCACAATAACCTGGAGAGGGGGTCCGAAACTGTCTTTCTCCGATGGGCTGTCAGTCGCGATTGTCGAGAGTTTTGATTGTTCGAACTTATCTCGTCTCTCGTTCGATAACAATGGAACGGCGATGTGTTTGGCTTCAGGGGTGTGAGGTGGAATCTATTTTCTTGCGGCGATCTCGTTTTCGATTTGGCGACTCTAGGGAAAAGAATGGATGTAAATGAGGTCTTTCATTATCGGAAATGGAAAATTTTGCTCTTTTTTATCCCTTTCCGCGTTCAGATAAGATATAGACGATTCCTTTTCAAGTTTCATTTTTAAAGCGAGAGCGGAAGACAGTTCCATTAATGAACTTTTCTTTGTTAGGAAAATTGTATGTTATTTCCTATGGATATCCTTTGATTGAATTGGATATTAGTCATCCACATGAATTGAAATACTCAAAAGAAAAATAAAATGTAAACATGTCACTCGTATTCATTCATCTTTCTACTGTTAGGGTAAGTCGTGTAACCGCAAGCTCGTGGACTGGCAATGGCGTACACAGGGGGAACTGAGGGTTCAAAACCCCCATAAAATAGATTAATTTTTTCCTTAGAGATTACTCTTCGACGTCTACGTGTGGCCGCGGCAGCCGAGTGGTCAAGGTATCGGATCGTGGCTGGCCTTGTTATGAGTTCGAGCCCACTAAAGACCCGCCGTGTAGGGAAGCGATGCAAGTTAAATCTGTCGGGAGCTCAAACGTCCTCCCGTTGGTGTGGTGTGATTAGTAGTGCCAGCTCAAGTGTCGTCTTCGTCACTTGGCCACGGTTTGGTTCGTCGCCAAAAGCCCTCGTGTAGCTGAACAGTGTGACATTCATTCACTCACTCATTCACTCGACGTCTATGTGTTTTTAGACTGTAACACAGCGTTTCTCAAACTGTGGAACGCGTCCCCTTGGGGAGGGGTGATAATCATACATGGGAGGCACGAGCACGTCGAAAATGAAAGATTATTTCAAAATATTTATTAATTTACAGAAAGCAAATAAAATGTATTCTGACATAATGAAAAATACACTTTTACACTGATATAATATACTTATAAATGTATCAGTACTGCTCAATGTATTTAATAAATTTACTAATGATAAGTGTTAAGAACAAGATTAATAATTACTAATGTCTCCCATGGGCTTGTCATATACAAAATTTAATACTTATCCTGATAAATTTGTAAGGTTTATAATTAAAGTCGTATTGTGTAACTTTAGCGCGCGTCAAAATACATTATTGCATCGAATACATTGTTATTCCATGGAGGGGGACGTGATGAAAATTATGATAGAGAATTGGGTCGCATGCGTTAAAAGTTTGAAATACAAAACCCCCTTCCGTGAGAGGTCTGCGTTCGCCACTGTGAGAAGGTTGTCATATGCGTGAGTCTTGGTGCCAGGGTAGAAGGGGTGATGCATATGTGGAGGGCTGCGGTAGCCCAGTGGTCAAGGTATCGGATCATGGCAGACATGTCATGAGTCCGAGCCCAGTACCATTAAAGACCCGCCTTGTAGGGCAGTGATGCACCTTAAATCTGTCGAGAGCTGAAACGTCCTCCCGTTGGTGTGGTAGTTAGGAGAGGGGGTGCCAGCTCAAGTGTCGTCCACGTCACTTGCCCGTGGTCCGTCGCCAAAAGCCCTCATGTAGCTGAACAGGGCGACGTTAATATTCACTCACTCACCTACGCAGCTTTACAGTGCGACGTTAATGTTACTCTCCCTCGCTCTCTCACTTGTATTGCTTCGAAGATCAAAATTAGTTACACAATTTTTTGTAACAAAATGCTTTTTCTGAAACATCATTGTACACTGGTGTGCAAAAATTAAGTAGCAGGTGTTTCTTTTCTCCCCCCAAAAAAAAAAAAAAATCCTAGAGAAATCATCTGTGACAGGGAATTTAGAAATGAGAACAACATTTTGTACCTGAATGATGATGAAATCATACTTCAGCACAAATGGAAACAATGCATATAGAATGGAATAAAACAAGAAAAGGCTTTATTGAACTCATGGTATCGTTATACATGATTGTCTGTCCAAGAGGAAGAACGACAAGCAGATGTTCCTTAGTATGGGATATGCCCTCCCCTTACTGCAAAGGTTGCTTCTTACCGTCTTTCCATACGCAGCACCAAATTGTTCAACAGTTCTTGATATAACGAGTGGCCATTCTTCAGTCAGCATCTGTTTCAGTTGTTGGTGCTCCCCGAAGGGTGTAATCGTGGCACAAGGCGTCTCTCCAAGTCATCCAACACATGTTTTATGGGATCTAAGACAAAGAACGCTGGCCAAGCTCAGGTGTCGTCCACGTCACTTGACCATGGTTCAAAATGACGTGGTCCGTCGCCAAAGGTCTTCGTGTAGCTGAACAGTGCGACGCTAATTTTCACTCACTCACTCGTGATGCATATGTGTCGAGGCTCGAAGGTTTTACACTGGTATGTTGTAGAAATAAGAATACGGTGACACCTTCTCAAGTATTGTATTTGTGTCTTAATCACGGCTCAACATTATAAGGTCCATCGACAACAGCTTCAAAGTGCGATATAAATCATTCATTCTACTGTGTAGGTTAATACAATTGTACTTAAAATAATTATGGAACAAAATGGAATATGGAATTATTATGGAACAAAGCATTAGTACGTATTTATTTCTGTATAAGGAAACTTTTGCTTCGCATCTTAAATTATTAATGGAATTGTGTATTTTAAAACAGAATTCCCGTATTCGTTGTATTGATTCAAATAGATATTTTCCCTTGCGGGAGGGAGGGGGTGGTTTCGAACTCATAAGTGGCATTTTTGCTATCGTATCATACTTTTAAGGCTGTCTTCGGCTAATATTAAAGAATAGGACCCGAATTCGGAATATTTTTTCAGATATAAAAGTACTTAAACGTTAGTATTATATTCTGGCTTCACTATCCTGTAAAGAGTCGCTTATTTTATAATACTGTTCATTTTTATCAGAGTTGGAAAAATTTTTCTTTTATAAAATGTGTTTCGCTTTTATTGTCCTCTACCGTAATGCTAAATGAGCTCTCCTTTTACACGTTAAAAGGAAAAACTAATTATTTATGGAATATTTTGAAATTTTAAAAACACTATTGTGTAAACACAAATGCATGAGTTAGAATGTCACACATTTTTATAAAAATTGATGCATTTTTTCTGTCGAAAAATGTGCTCCGCGTTAAGTTCAGGATCTTGTGCATATGATGAAAACAGCCTTAAATACCCACTAAGTAGTCGAACTGTTGTACTTTAAACCATTCCTGTTTCCGAATCTTCATCTTGGAGAGGTGTGAGGGTTTGGAGAAATTTCGCCAGTTCATATCTTTGTTCATAAAAATTAAAAAAACTAATTTTCTCCCTTTAAAATTAGAACATTAAATTGTGTCATCAGAAGTGCATTGAATTCATTTTTTCAGGATTGATTTCGTTAAAATAGTATGAAATTAAAAAATATCAAGCTTAGGAAATTTTTAAACATAATTTTATTTACGAGGTCACTCGAAATATTATTGAATCAAGCTCAATTCCACTTTGATTTCCAGTTTTTATTTATTTGAATAATACAACTGGTGTACACCAAAAAGTAAATGTCAGTTTATGTTAAAATTTCCTGGCTAAAATGAAAATTCAGAAACTTTCACATTATGTGATGTACAGAGTGTTAGAATACCTTTCAGGAAACTCACGCAGGAACACAGATTAATTTCTTTTAAAATGCGAGTTTTAAAAATGGTAAATCGAATATCTCACTAGGGAAAAAATTATTCAACTAATTTCACAACCAAATGGCGAAACTAAAAATGTTGGAAAACTTTAGAAGAGTTCTTTTATTTCTCTCGAAAATCACGTGCATTCAGGTTTTAAAAGGCAAATTTTTTGCGTGTGTGTATATATTTCGATTATTTACTGTTTCTGTAGCTATATCGCGTGATCACAGCATCGAATTGAAATCGATTACATCTTTTTTTCCCCTGAGCAAAATATTTTTGTAAGTGGAAACGAACTTAAAAATGATGGGGAAACATATATTTGACCGGCATTTTGTGAAATAATAGTTTCCTGAAACTCTATTCGTACATCTTTTACGTTTGTTGACAAAAGGGACAAATCACTTTGAGCAATGCTACTGCTGCCCCCAAAACCAGAACAGGTGACCGTGACTCTGCAAATGCTAATGATACTGGAAGTGGTCAGTTTTCGGAAGGAAAATTGTTGTAATAAAAAGGGCAAAAGATGTCTCGAATATATTTATGACGGAAAATAACGATTTTGACCTAAAAGATTTGAATAGTAAAATGACTCGTTCTCCCAAGATGTCTTCAAATTTGAAATTCCGAAGGAGTAAAAAGGAAGAAATTATGCTAGAGTGTTGAGTGTAGCTTTTTTCCAAATAAGAAATAAATTATTGTTTGTAGTTTTTTTTTCTTTTTGAACTGCAAGATTTTTAATATTTACGCCTTAAAGCTCCCATCTGCCAACGACTTTGAATTCGTGCATGTTATGTCACTATCGTGGCATTTTAATTTTCCTCCTTCTCACACCTATGTTAATGCATCATATTAAATGCAATAAAATATACGTGAAGGAACAAAAGATTTCTTCAAAATTGCTGAAAATATTTGTCTAATTTGAGGATTTATTTGTAAGTTTTCGGATCAACACGAAGTTTTTAAATGTAGTTCCAGAGAATCTTATTTTTGATTTTTCATATACACTTTACTTTGCATTGAAATCGATGCAATAATCTTAATGGGAGAATTTTTCATAGGGCTGACATGAGGTTTACGAATTTATAAAAGAGGACAGGCAAGAAATGTAAAAATATTTTACAGATTTGGCTAAAATTCTTTTTCTATAATTTTGCATTGGAGATTATCATTGCTTGTTGATGTTTTTATCAATACTTGTAAATATTTGATTAAAAAAAATATGGTTTATATATACACACACACAATTGCAAGTTATTCCACGTTTCAAATTTTAAAGTCAGGAACTTTTCTCTTATCTTAAAAAGCAATTTAAAAGTTGTTTCAAGAAAAATTTATCAAGAACTTTTGTACTTCCTATTTTAGGTCTCATTTTTATGCTCTTTTCCCGAGACATTTTGTTTTGAACTTTATTTTAAAAATGTTTTAAATTACTGAATCCTCCTGCATTTTTCAAGTTTCTAATCACGAAACGTGTTAATCTTGTCGGCAATAGCGAAATGAAAATAAACTAAGTAGTTATATAATTTATTTTATAATTTAACAAGTAATATAAAAAGATTTACGTCAATTCCAACTTAGATAAAAACAATTTTATTTTAGCTACTTGTTATTAAATAGTTACAATTAATATAAATATGTATATCCATATGACAGAATCGCAGCATTAAGCGGTAATTAATTTTTATTAATTATTATTAAAGTATTGTGTTGTAATCCAAAACAATCATGTATAAAATTTCAGTTCAACTGAATGCTTTAAAATGCAAGAAACTTTTCAAGTTTTGATACAAGTCACCAAAATGGTCGCTAAGTCGTCAAAGTGGCTGTATTTGTAATTCTTTAAATAATTAGTTTTAATCAAAATTTTTATTAATTAGAATTAAAAATTATTGTATTGTCATCCAAAATAATGTATAAAATTTCAGTTCAATTGAGCGCTTTAAAATGTATTTTATTAACGATTGAAAATTTCACCAAGATAGATAAATAAACAAATATACAGAGTTTGAGTTAATAGTGTGTAGGAATTGAAAAAAAAAAAACTAGTGACATATTGTTTATTAAATTTTTCTATTCATTGCTTTTCGTAAAATATAGACTTGTCAGCAAAGCAATCTTTTTTTCTATATCATCTCTTATCTAACACATAAAGCATATTCATCTCCCTTTTGTTTTGGTGTTTTAAAAGCGTACTTTCAGCATATCTTTATTTTTAAGGACTTATTTGGATAATTCTTCTAGTCTTAACATCGTATACAATGCATTTCAGTCACCTTATTTGTAGCTCTAAATTATTTCCAAGTACAGTTCGTTCAATTCTTTCTACGTTCCCTTTCAAAAGCGCTAAATTCCCACGCATCCAACTCAAAAATAGTTGCAAATCTTCAGAAACATTAAGATCTATTTTTTTCGTTTCTAAACGTGTTCCTTTCTCTCAATTCACCATGGAGTCGATTGTAGGAAGCAAAATTCTGTTTCCCCATCAGAGAATGGCACAACCTGCTTCTCACGAAAGATCCTCACAATTACAGTTACCACAAGAGGATTGCTCGCGGTTACTGTATTTTGATGAGTTACATTGACCGAGTGGCCAGGTCGTTGCTCGTTTTGAGCCAGCCCCTAATCATACAGTGGTGGGTCTGCCTCCTACAATTTTGGGTACCGGTATGAAATAGGTTACAATTTCTAGATTGCTATCATGATGTGTGGTATGTTGTATCACCTGAGGTACAAGAAATACGATTTGTACAGTCTTCCTAGATTTAATTGTGGTTCATTTCGATTCAGGGCATTAAAAAAAGGATTTATGTAGTTGATTTACTAATTCCTTTTTTTTTTAAATTTGACATTTAATTTTTTTTTATTATGGGTTATCTAACTATTCCTATCATTTATCATTTTGTAAGACAACTTCTTATTTGTGATGTGATCGCGGTAGCTTAGAGGGGCGACGATCACAAATTCGTGGCCTACGTTGTCGAGTAGTTGGCTCGAGTCCTGGTCTCACTGAAGACCTGTTGTGTAGTGATGCTAATGCTCGTTAAGTCTGTCAAGGCTCAAAGTTCTCTCATTGATTAGGTGTGGAAGTTTGGAGAATTATGAGCAATCTCAGATGCTGACCTTGAAATTTGATAACAGCAAGGTCCGTTGCCCATTGTCTTTCTGTTTCTTCCAAGTGCGATGTACACCCATAAGTAAATTCAATTAAACCCATAGGATTTATTATCCACAATAAACAATAACGACGAACTCCAGGATGCCTCAATCATTTTCAGAAGTTGTGATACCTCGTGGGATCCTCTCTTCATCACCCACTTGACCTACATTTGAGGGAATAAAAGATTGACCACTAACACCTTCCATAATTAAAATTAGTTTATTATGATCTCAATTTATATTTAGCAAAACAACACTAGTCTAGGAGGCTTATGATCAGGAGTGATGACACACCAACTGTAGTTCTAACAAATAGCGCAATAAACCACGGAATCTATATCTATAGATGATTTCCTAACTTACTAGAATCCGCTCTAGTCTTAAAGCTTAATCTAAGTTATCTTACCGCTAGTCCGGTGACCGCGGTAGCCGAGTGGTATAGGTATCGGATCGTGGCTTGCCTGGTCACGAGTTCGAGCCCAGTACCACTAAAGACCCGCCGTGTAGGGCAGCGATGCACGTTAAATCTGTCGAGAGCTGAAACGTCCTCCCGTTGGTGTGGTGTGGTAGTTAGGAGAGGGGGGTGCCAGCTCAGGTGTCGTCCACGTCACTTGACCATGGTTCAAAATTACGTGGTCCGTCGCCAAAAGCCCTCGTGTAGCTGAACAGTGCGACGTTAATATTAAATCAATCAATCAATCAATCTTACCGCTAGTCCATGGCTGACAGCAACAGTCCGTATATCGTCAATATATTCTTCGATCCAACTTAATCCGGCTAAGGGATAATCTTCTGGTCTCGGACCCACTTAGAAATCAACTTCACTGGCACTATTAGACCGACTCATAGAACTCTTAGACTCTTTACCTGGAACTTCACCTAGAGCTCCACGCGAATACTAACGTTCCAATATATACAATTCCTAATCTGCATAACCGCGTTCTCTTTTTGGGTTGGTTAGAAAGAACTGCCATTCTGGCCCCAAAGATATCCCAAGAGGATTATTAATAGAAGTACCGATAAAGCCCCGTCACAAAGTCATTAAAAACTTGTGGCGTGATGTGGATGTGGAGATTCAAGTATCGACCTCGATGTTTGGCTGTATATCGGAATAACAAGACGCGAGAGTGGACATTATCGGACTCTAGATAAGACAAAAATCGATAGCTGAAAAACATTCAGTAAAATGACAAGCTTTGGACATTGCAATTAATCAACACAGTATTCTTATAATTGAATTTACATATGACTGAAAATTCAAATATTAATAAATTCTCATACTTTTAATTAACTTTCAAACCCGACTGAGATTTACGAAAAACATTTTGGTAAACCATAACTTTTTATTCCTTGAATTGAGAATGACGCGATATGAATTTGATGCAGATATTTTAACTTTCCTCTTTTAAATGGAATTTTATTTACCGTTAAAAAAGTTACAAACAATGGGACTGCCACATTCATTCTGAAGTGAAATTGTCAGAAGTTTTGTAATCGTCCGCAAAAGTCCAGAAGCTTTGAAGATACCTATCGCTAATATTTCGATGTTAATTAACAAAATACGTATTTAAAGTGTTTATTTACGTTACACTATAAGAGAACGAGAGCCATTGGTGACTTTGTAATTTTCAACGATGGTCAAGTATCGAGGGCGATTCCTGAGCTGGCACCCCCTTACCTCATTAATTCGAGAACTTTGAACCACGACTACGTTAACCCTTTATATTGCAGGTTTTGAGCCAGTAACATTAGGACTCGAACTCAAGATACGCCGTCCACGAGTCCGTAACCACAGCTATTAGGCTATCGCGGCCACTAACATTGTTGTAAAAGGAAACATTGTATGCGCATAATAATGGAACAATTTTATAACCTTATCCGTCTGGAGAGTTAGCATATAACCTTGAAGCACCTATATTACAAGCATAATCTAGGCTTCTATGCCATTTGCAAGACGGATGGATAGATGGATGAGAGTTCTTTATTAAGAAAAACCAAACGTCCTGTTTTGTCAGTCTAATTACAAACCACATCACTCGGGAAGCAAGAAGTTCTTCTTCAACCAGAGGATGACCCAGTGCTTCGGTTTCTTTTCTCGGCGGAATGTTATGTGTGTCAGATGCATCACGATCCATCCTCCCACGCACTGCCGGAGAGGTTTTTCCCATCAAATGGCCGCTGTGTGGGGGAGGAGAAGATTCACTTTTCTCATCCACTGGTCACTAAAGACCGGTTCCTAGACTGGATGTGTGAGATGGCTACGGTTGAATAGAGACTGTAACTACTCTAACGTTTGTACGTAAAGGAATCAAAGATGCATAATAGACTAATTTAAACAAAAGCATTTGTAAATGTTTTACTAACACGAATTGGTTCGATTATATTAGTCCCAAAAACGATCCAGTATATTAAAAGTGAATTGTTTATGCCTACTGCTTGAATTTACAAAGGGAATTGTAAGTCTTCAGGAAAAAATGGTAGCTTACTAATCTATGGGTGCACGATTTGATTTTTCATTTCATTTAAAACCATATGGAAGGGCCATGGTAACTTAAAGATCAAGCTCGTGAACTTAATCATTGGCGGAACTCAGTACAAGACTTAAATATCGCCAAAGACAGTCGTGATGAAATAATAGGGACTAAAGTGTATGGGTGGAGAGGAATTTGAGACTCGGTTAGTCTTTATATACGTACTACCTTCAATTAGATACGGAAGTCAATAAAGGAAGATATCAGCTCGGATGTCTTAAGACAGCTGTTCTTAAACTGTGATCCGTGGGCCTCTCTCTCTCTCTCTCTCTCTCTCTGGGAGTCTGCAGCATCTCTCTCTGGGGGAAGGGGTCCGTGGAATCTCTCGTATAACGATGCGATTTCCTTCTTTTACAGACTCTGAAAGGCCTTGTGAAAAAATTGAAAGATGCGCCTTACTAGACTAGATTACCAAATAGTCCCCAATGAAGAAACTCTACTATTTAGAACGTGTTTTGAGTATTAAGTCGGGAGTGTGTGTTGTTCAAAATCCTGAAGGTCCACGACGTCACCCTGATACATAAAAGGAAGCCGCGGCGATCGAAAGTTATTTGAGAACCGCTTATTTGAGAGGTTCTAAATTCGGTACGCCAACAGCGTAGCTCTGGCGTGATGAATTGGTCATGGTAACGAGATCATGCCCGGTACGTCATTATTTTGAGTCCTAGTGCTACTGAATACCCTCCTTGTAAGGGACTGACGTGACATGGCGTGATAGTTTAAAGAAATGGATGTCAGCTCTGGTGTCATTGTCACTTGACCGGGGTTCAAAATCACGAGGTCCGTCGCGTGTACCTCTCGTGTGGGCTTACAGTGTGATGTTAACTATTATCAAACCTGGTGCAAGGAAATATTAAATCAAATTATTGTCTTGTAGAATAGCAAGAGTTTTCGTGTTAAAATTTAGCAAGCCAATCATTAATACATGAAATAAGTAAAGCATTTTGCAAACAAGGTATCAGCTTAAGCTTTAACATTTGATCATGGTTCAAAATTACGAGGTGGCCGCGGTAGCCGAGTGGTATAGGTATCGAATCGTGGCTTGCCTTGTCACGAGTTCGAACCCAGTACCACTAAAGACCCGCCGTGTAGGGCAGCGATGCACGTTAAATCTGTCGTGAGCTGAAACGTCCTCCCGTTGGTGTGGTGTGGTAGTTAGGAGAGGGGGTGCCAGCTCAGGTGTCGTCCACGTCACTTGACCATGGTTCAAAATGACGTGGTCCGTCGCCAAAAGCCCTCGTGTTGCTGAACAGTGCAACGTTAAAATTCAATCAATCAATCAAAATTACGAGATCTACTTCCAACAAACCGTTGTGTGTTCTTGTTCCTTTATGAACCCCCTTACCTCCCTAACAAATATAAAGGATCAGTTTGGAATAGTCGCCAGTGATCATGGTCATTTACTTCGTGGCAGGGAATGTTCTAATCGAGATCTTGCTCCTTCGTGCGAAATATTGAGGCTCGGTTGGAGTATTCCTCAAGTTTTCGAGTAGTAATAGTCGCCGATGTTGTCGAGTCACAGATTCGAGTTCTGGTGCCATTGAAGAGGATTTGATGCACGTTAAGTCTGTCGAGGCTTAAAGTCTTCATGTTGGCGTAGTGGGGAAGTTTGGATAAGGTGGTCCCAGCTCAGTTGTGTCATCTGTCACTTGACCGAGGTTCATGATTACGAGATCCGTAGTAGCCCAGTGCGACGTTAATAAACACTCACTGTTGAAAATAAGGTCAGTGAACCAATGACCCTCATAACTTTAGACTACTATCGTATCACATAACTTGACATTCAACAATGTTTAACATTGTAGAAAGAATATGCAGAATTTACCTTTCATTTTTAGACAGATTTAAGATTAAATTTAGTAGTGCTATTTCAATAAGCTAGATCTTTTGAGTTACCCTAAAGAGCTTATATGAATACAAAATATCCTTGTTTACAAAACGTGAGAAACAAGCTTTATTTAATGTAGATCATCTCATCACAAATTTGATATAAATAATTTTATATCAAATTATTCCCTTCTAAATGGTAAATAAAAAGCAATGTTTTCGTTCTTAATGTTCAGCCTGCAGCATGGCCGTAGGCTTTAAAGCATCTCGTTATTCAGTGAAGAGGGGGAGGAATATATATTTAAGGTTACAGGTCAGCATCAGTTTCTGATTATGTATACAATTTGAAAAATGTTTATAATGCAAATGTTTTTCACAAATCCCATGTCCGGTTAATCTAAACAGAAAAAAAAAACCTTCCCTCTTCAGATGTCTAAATCGTAATTGGCATCCCATGTCTAATTGAATAACGAAGGTCGAAACGGAAAAGAGCGCTCTTTTTCCTTGTGTTTGCGCAACGCTCATTGGCCATTCGGATCACGCGGACAATGGCCCATTGGACGTTAATGAATGACACTCGCGTTCAGCGGGAGAAAACATATTAATTATTCCGGCGGTGGAAGTTAGGAAAAAAAATAGATAAAAACCGAAAGTGGCAGCACCTGAGTATGCGTGGAATGGGATCTCTAAAGCGATTATGAGAATTGCTTATTCATTATCTTCTAGAGGTTACATGTAGATGTAGCGCAAGGCTTTTTCTTTCTGTGCTTGCGACGCAACAAGCCTTTATTATTTTTTTTTTAAAAAAAAACTAAGCAGGTAGTAACGATTTGGGCAATGGACAAAATTTAGGGCGGAAGGCGATTCTTATGTTTGCCACCAGGTGGCACGCTTTTTGATGGTTTGGATTTTTTTTTCTGTCATGGAAAGTAGAGTGGATATATTAGGTCTACATCTCTTGTGTAAATTGAATTTGTTATTACGTTCGAATAGCTTGTTTATTTTTCTAAATTTCTTAATGGATAAATTTATCGGTGATATTCACAATTTTTTGTAAGTCTGTATGATAAGATATATTTTTCTAAGAACCATTTGGGAAAAGGTCAGATAAATATTAATTTTTGTAAAAAAAAAAATATTTGGAAAGTTTTATGTTAATGAAGGTTGTGAAACCGAAAATATAATTCGTCTTTTTTAAACTTGAATTATTTCATTATTTGGTAATCTAATTGTATTATATTTTCTTGTCTTCTTTGCTTTGTCTTCTAAAAATAGTTTTTTATATATCATATCAATATCCCAATAAACTCAATTTAAAGTGCAAAATTTCTATACACAACTTAGCATTGGGATCTGCTTTTATTCAAACTAACACACACACTTGGTGAAGTATAATAATTTGAGTTATTAAAATTCTTGCGACATATGTGTTGAATAGTAAAACTAAAATGTACGTGATATATACATTACTCGAAGTAAAACAATACTCAGAACTGCATTGTCATTGCTTTTCTCCAAAATACTTTAGTCTTTCAATTGGAACAATACAATAAGACAAAATTGTTATAAAAAATTAATCTGTTTAAAAAAATTTGTTTAATTTTTTTTTTCTGAAAAAGTGTGAAAATATTTTATTTTTGTTATTCGTTGTAGTATGTAAATTAAATTTATGCAATGCATGATCTGGTTAATAATATTTATCTTTCGAGATCAAAGAAAAAATTATGATAGGGGCATCTCTTTGGAGTACAGATAAGCATTTACAATCGTATTTAAATATTCTACATGTTTTCTTTATTTACCTAGAAGTATGCGTAACTAACTACAAGCATAGAATAAAAGTACTAAAACTTGCTGCGAGACAACAAATGTTTCGACCTTGAAATTACAATGAATCTGCGAATAAGGTTAAATGAGATTTACTGAAATAACATTTTCAAAACTGCGCTTCAATTTCTTCGATTCAGTTAATGGAAAGTGGATTAAATCTTTTAACTTTCCATTCGGAAAGCTCTCGTAAATTGACAATCTTTCAGGTGGAAGGTGTCGGCGAGCATCCACAATCAGTGCCTTGACCCTCTTTCGGAAATCTAATTCCTGTGAGGAATGCCGCCTCATTTGCTTATGCGCAACTGGTTCTCCCTGGCGTCGTTGAAAAAGCTTGTAAAAAAGTTGTTTTCTGCTCTAGGAATGCATCCTCATTAAGGGCAAGTGGAAAGGGGGCGGTGCCTTCTGAAAAGTGATGCTTCTTCGAGAAACATGGCAGAATGCCCATGTTTCTGTTAGTGGTATCAAGATCCTAGAGCCGTTTTAAGCTGGAATGCCACACACAAATATTTGCAATACTACAAACAATGTTAACTATTTGTCTTGGAACTAAATAAGGTCCGTACTCCGGTTCTTAAGCGAAACATAAGAGTACTTACAATGATTCAATCCAATTTCTAATGATACAGTAATTTTCCAAAACTTTATTTCTACGACTGCCTTTTGATTGAAAAATTCATTAATTACTTATTAGTTTTGCTGATCGGATAATTGTTAAGCAAATAAAAGAATGATATGCATTCTAATTTAGTTAAAATAGAGGACATGCTGATATAAGGGATAGAGGCCTTTAATAATACCTTGTATTGAAGGAGAACCAGAAGATGCTATCAACTAATTTTAGTTAGCAATCAAGTATTATTTGCTTTGTTAAAATAAATTTCGCCATACAGAAATTGCAGTTCGTATAAGTCTTCCATAGTAGGCAGTGGTTTGTTACAAACATACGATATCGGAAAGGGAATTGTATATTCAATATAATAGGACTTCAAAGCCTAAACCACTCAATGTTAAACAAATCTCGTTTGGATCAGCAGAAAGATAGTTTTATCCTATGCCTGTTTGCGGCATTTCTGTCCTCATTCGACGAGCAGCCTAATATAGCAATGTAAATGTATAAAAAAAGAATGAAATCTTTCATTTGATTTAATAGTGTTAGGAAAAACTTCAAAACTTCAGGGCAGCTCTTGAGGTGGCTTTTATATCACCATGATGGCACAAAGGGCAATGAACTGAATCCATGATTCATATTAGGTGTAAATGCTTTTGTAAGTGGTAGAGTCCAGTTTCCATCATAAAACAAGCGACTCTAACAGCTGTAAGCAAGGAACTAGGTATTTTATCATTTTTTTAAAAAGTAGGACTTTCCACTTCGTCACTGCTGCATCAGTATACAAAGAAATTCTGGCATCAGGTTGTGGGTCATAAGACACCCGACTGTAGTAAATCTGTCTGCTCATTTCTATAAATGTCGGACTCGGAATTCATTTAGGGCAACGCGTTCACAACCGTAGTAAAGGCTTGAGTTTTGCAACTTTCAGGCCTTAAATTCTTGACCCAGGGCCAGAAATTGGGTTTTATATACAAGACAGCCATTGTAAGATGCTTTGTCACAGTAAATCGAACTGGATCTAACTATTCTGTAAGAGAAACTTTAGAGACTAGTAATACTCCATTGTACCATTCTTGTATCTTCCTCCAAGCTCCTGAGGCCGCGGTAGCCGAGTGGTCTAAGTATCGGATCATGGCTGGCTTTGTCACGAGTTCGAGCCCAGTATCACTAAAGACCCGCCGTGTAGGGCAGCGATGCACGTTAAATCTGTCGAGAGCTCAAACGTCCTCCCGTTGGTGTGGTGTGCTTTAGGAGAGGGGGGCAGCTGAGGTGTCATCCACGTCATTAGACCATGGTTCAAAATTACGTGGTCCGTCGCCAAAAGCCCTCTGTAGCTGAACAGTGCGACGGTAATATTCAATCACTCACTCCTCGAAGCTCCGTAATGAAACAAATGCCCTGTAAGTAGCCCACTATAATATTTCGTTCGGACGACAAATTTAATTTTAAAAATAACAGAGGGGAGAATTTACATGGAGAGTTGACAATTTAATGGAAATAGTATAAATTAACATGACTGGGGCAACCCTACAGTTTGCCAGGATTGATCAGTGACATAAACAAGGGGTTGGGATTTCATTTCTCTCCTAGCCCAACGAATTTTTAATTTTTACTAAAGGGTGTTTTTTTAGAGGTATAGAACTTTAAATTGCAATAAAACAACGATGTATTATTCGATTGACATGAATTTTTCTTTATTCGAAAGATAATCTTGTGGCATTACATTTTAAATATGATTTCTGGCATATGACTGCCACGGCTGGCTCGGGTGTAGTCCAATCTGGACGTCCAATTTTCGATGACTTTTTCCAACATTTGTGGCCGTATATCGGCAATAACACGGCGAATGTTGTCTTCCAAATGGTCAAGCGTTTGTGGCTTATCCGCATAGACCAATGACTTTACATAGCCCCACAGAAAATAGTCTAGCGGTGTTAAATCACAAGATCTTGGAGGCCAATTCACAGGTTCAAAACGTGAAATTAGGCGGTCACCGAACGTGTCTTTCAATAAATCGATTGTGGCACGAGCTGTGTAAAATGTTGCGCCGTCTTGTTGGAACCACAGCTCCTGGACATCATGATTATTCAATTCAGGAATGAAAAAGTTAGTAATCAGGGCTCTATACCGATCACCATTGACTGTAACGTTGTGGCCTTCATCGTTTTTGAAGAAGGATTCCACCAGCCAATAAAGCGCATCAAAGAGTCAGTTTTTCTGGAGGTAACGGTGTTTCGACATACACTTGTGGATTAACTTCACTCCAAATGCGGCAGTTTTGTTTGTTGACGCAGCCATTCAACCAGAAGTGCGCTTCATCGCTAAACAAAATTCGCTTATGAAAATCGGGAACAACGGCAATCTCGTTTTGGGCCCATTCGACGAATCTACGCCTTGCTTGATGATCGTTTTGATGAATTGCCAAACCAAACTGAGAATAAATCACTTGATAGCTGTTAAATCGATCGCCATCTTGGAAAGTAATGCCAACTTAAACTTCTATACCTGGAAAAAAACTCTTTATAAAGGTTACCCCTTGCCGCTTTCGTTTACTTGTTTTTTAGAATGTATTCTCATCAACATTAAGAGGTAAGAGGTATGTGTATACAATTGGGTCTGACACTATTTTAAATAGCTTTTTTTTGTTCAGAGTCGCTTAAAGATTAACCATGTGGTGCCACTATTCCAGAAAATGCGATATTCCAATGTATACTTAATCTTTTATCAGTAACTAAAAGTAAACTCCTGATACGAAATAAGTTCCATTTGTGATCGTGAACATAATTTTTTGGCCTGTAATCAGCCGGACAAAAATTTAATTCAAGTTTCAAATTTTGGGGAATTTTCGGAATTTCTGTTTTAATTTAGAACAAGCAAATGATGCGAGACAACTCAAAGAATACCTTATCTTTTCATCCTCATCTATTACATATATACTCCTGAAAAAGATTCAAATCTTATTAGGGACGTTCAAAGTCATGAGGCCAGCTGGGCTCTGGTCCTCTACCGAGGACCTCGTCTCGTTTTCTACTCAGCCTCAATAGGATCATGATATGAATAAGTTTTAATCGTCAGATGTTATTCCTGAAAACATTCTGCGAAAAACTGGTAATTTCGAGCTATATGCCTACTGGCAACAATGGCAAAACTGCATTGCTATGTTCGTCATCCTTGACTAGACCATACACCCTCATTTAGTCGAAAGGTGGCAGTCAGTCGAGCCTGTTTGTGCCAAGGTTCTTAGGAGCGACTCGTTTACATTTATTACGGCTTGTATGTATGCAATATACTATCTACATGAGTCGCAGATGGGAGCCTATTTTACCATAGGGGCCTAGTTAAAATTTAGGGTCACTTCTCGTAGCGACTTCTATTTCATGCATTAAGTATTGAAGTCCGTATGAGAGAAGCAATATTCTAATAAAACTCGGAAAAACATTTAGTAAACATGGATAGAGAGAAAAGCGAACTCGGGGAAACAATATTACCAATTTGAAACAATAGTAAGCGCATGCACAATAGACATTTGTGGACATGATCAGTACAACATCGATAAAGATTGTCGTACGAGTACATCGATACGCGCAATTTCGGTGCAATTCTCTAGATTAACTTATAATATAATGCTGTAACCATATATGTGTGTAAGAAAGTAATTAAACAGTTTGTTAGTGTTATTAAATATGTAGGAAAATACTAATGACGCCATTTAAAAGACATAGCCAAGAACTTTGATTGAGGATTCGTGTTTTAATATAGACTTTATTGTAGATTTTCATTTAACAGAAGGCTTTAAATCGAAAAAGCCTTTAAAATATTCCTGGGATATTTTGGGATTTCCAAATAAAAATTGAATGCTCGGGTCTCTTTCTCCCCCTGGTCATATTGTTCTATCTGAACAAATTTGTCGCTAGTTATCAATTGTTATAACTTTAATATAGCAATAATTGAGCTAAATCAATCCAGCAATTCAGTTTATATTTATCAGTAACCGTAGTAACTATGATAACGATTAAATTAATCATCATAAGCCAAATTGTTGTTCCTGATAATTTTCGAACACACAATCTAGTGTAGAAACAGAAAACTTAATGTATATAGCCTTTTTTGAGAAGAAAAATAGAAATATGTGCCCCTAGTTTATTTTTAAGTGTTGTACTCTAAAAATAACGGATTACAGCAAGTTTCTATATGTTTATAGAGTGAAGTTAAAATTATTTCTGAAGGGAAAGCACAACAAACAAGTGATAATATCATCATGTGAAACTGATGAAGGATGACATTTATTTTCTGTTATCGTTCACATTATCATACTTTTTTTATTTCCTTGATAATATTTTCTATCGTTAGTGATACGACTCTTATTTTTTCTAAGATAAGAGAAAAATTATTCGACTCAAAGTCTAATTATTTTTGTCTAGCATTTTTTCTCTGTTGCTTTACTAAATTGTCGATTTTAAAATTAAATCCATGACATATTTTTTCAGGAACCTTGTATTTGAACTTTTTTGTTGCATTTAATGGGAGAAGTTATTAAAAGTTTTATATAGAGAGGTTTTCAACATTATATTTTTCTTTAGAGAATTCAAATTGCGGCGTAGAATGACATATCAACATAAGTAGTTGATTTTGATAACAAAATCCATTTATTTAGTGTTGTAAAATAGTGTAAAAAAGTTGGTAAAGTTTTAATAGTGTTGCAAAATATATACACAAATGTCGCTTTCGCGAAAATTAAAATGAATTTTTTGTACTTTTTTACATTTTGAATGAAATCCCCAACTAAGCAGATTGGAGCTGTAATTATGTGAATATTTACATTTTAAATAATTACTATATCTATAGAGTAGCTGGTGAATGAATGAATTACAAAAATGTAAAAATTTATATTCGAAAAATTATAAATTTTTATTGAAAATTCTTGGATATTTTTTATATAAAAAGGGGCAAAAGAGTAAAGAATTAACATAAATATCAATATAATTTACTTTTTAGACTTTTCGATTTTTTAAACTTTTTTCTTTTATTAATAGGATGTACTTAAACTTGAATTTTTAAAAGCTGAATGCTGAACAGTGTGGTAAAAAGTTATTTAGGGAATTCAGAAACCTTTTTAATTGTGTGTTTGAGAGATAAGGGATCATATATAGTTACGGGTTTCACTTCTGATATATTTTATTCTTCCTTTTTTAATTAATATAAATGAGCTTATAAATAAAATTTATAATCATTCATTTTTCAATGCTTAAGATATTTGAGATTATACAATGCTAAATTTGACGTAGTATATTGTTTTTATAGAATTTAATGTATTAATAGAGAATTCAAATTTTGTGGCGTAGAATATCATCAACTTAAGTAGTTGATACAAATAACAAAAAATCCATTTATTTAACTGCGGACTTTACAGAGTTGTAATATACATATATATGTATGTATGTATAATATATATATAATGTATGACGTAAAACAAAAACGCTAACCGTAAAACAAAAATTTAAAGCAGAGTTAAGAAATGAACTTACAATTGCTGCTTATTTACGTAAATTTATGTTAGACGTCTACATTACACTCTATATTATTTTAATAACTACCTATACATGAATATTTGAATTTGTATAGATTCATCCAATCTTAAGAGATTTTTGATACCATCACATTCACTTCACATTTCAGTCTCATGAGGACCTGTTTTTTTTACTGATGAGACATGATATTCAGTCCTAACTTATTGCCTTTATTGTCATATAATTAAGATTTTTATTTCGATTTCGACATCACAACGAAATTGCCAATAGTCAATAAATCAGATTCTGTTTGTATACATTTGTAACATGATTAACTGTAAAAAATCTTTACAGTATAAATGTAAGCCACCGCTTCTCAAACTGTGGGGCGCGAGCCTATTGAAAAGTCGAAAAAACAAGAGATTATTTAAAAAAATTATTAATTTATTGAAAGTAAACAAAATACATTCTGACATAATAAAAAATAGACAACATTTGCACTGATGTAATATACTTATAAATGTTTAAGTACGGCACAAAGCATTTTATAGTTAATTTAACATTACTAAGTTAAGAATAAGTTTAATAATTACTAGTGACCCCCCACATGCTTTTCATATATAAAATTATATGCGAACATTAACGCTTATATTGATAATTTGTACGGTTTCTAATTAATCCTTTGACTGCCGATTAAAAGTTTCGCTAATGCCACTGTTTTGCACTTATACAAACGTATGTGGGGTATTGGGGGAGGAGGAGACAGAGAATGAACAAGAAAATCCTCTGAAATAAGTGAATCCTTCGAAACCCTGTCATTATTGCATTCCAAAGCCTTCGGAATAATTTTATAGATAGTAGTGAACAGAAAAGATCGTTTTTCGGAAAGACGTATATATACGTCCGGGCAATTTTCACACTGAGTGAGACGTTTATATACGCCGAAAGCGCTTAATATGTTAAAGTTGTACAGTACTTTTAGCGTCAAAGTATTTTATTACCGAATTCAATTCATTGTTATTGTAGGGAGGGAGGGGGGGGGCGATGAAAATTATTGAGTCGCGAGTATTGAGAAGCACTGATGCAAACATTACCTCAGCGTTTCTCAAACTGTAGGGCGCACCCCCTAAGGGAGCGTGATAATCCTGCCAGGGGAGCATATCGAGAAGTCGAAAATAAAAGATTATTTTAAAAAAATTATGAATTTTTTTACTGATAGGGAGTAAGACAAAATGCATTTTGACATAATAAAAAATAAAATACACATTTGCTCGGATATAATACTTATAAATGTATCACTACTGCACAATATATTTGTTTATTAATTCATCAACACCAAGTTAAGAACAAGTTAAATAATTACTAGTGACCCCCTTGGACTTGTCATAAACAAAATTATATACAAAGTTTAATATCTTGATAATTTGTACGGTTTATAATTCAAGTCGTATTGTAACTTCAGAGGCCAAGTATATTTTTATTGAATAAAATACATTGCTATTGTATGAAAGGGGACGCGATGAAAATTATGATAAATTGGGGCGCAAATACTGAAAGTTTGAGAACCACTGCATTACCTTCTAGAAACCAGGGCTTTCCTTCAATATACACTGTTGCTTGGGTATTGTATAAAATCAGGTTTTAAGCTCATTTTGAGGCTTTCACGTCTGCCTACTATCTTGAATTTCTAAACGTGCTGTTAATTTGGAGGATTTTTAACTAAATTTCTCTACAAATTATTTGTCTAAAGTAAATAAGTTTGTTTTCACCTGAAAACAATTATTAAAGATGCATTTTACTGTTATCATCCTTCAAGTTTCAAGGTATTTAAACACGTCTAATGTCAAGAGGATAGATAAAATAACATGTTTCGCATTCGTTTCCTTGTAATCAAATAAAATAATATCGATTGATAATCATTAAATAAAAACCTTACTGGAATAGAAAAATACGTCCAGAAAAAAAAATTAAAGATGGCGGATAGATGAAGTTTTTGAAACATCCTCTCTGACCAAATTTCAAAAACAAAGACCAGTTTTAAGGGCCTCATAATTAATCACTCCACATTGTGCAATTTCTCTAAATGCTTACCTCGTGCTCGCCTGTGTCCATTTATCAACTAGCCATGGAACGTGGTCAGGTATTAGGTTCGTGTTGCAGCGCGTGTGACGGCCTGGAAGGCGATTATTAGGGAAAGATAAGAAGTGTGAAGGGTTGTGCGTGATCCCGGGACGACTTAATGCGAGGGATGCCTTTTAATTCGCTCAAGATTAATATTCTTAAATTATTTTGATTGTATGAGTAGTTTTTGTAGTTCGATGACCTTTCTTCGGTAGCGGTAGAACCGATACCTAAATAGCAACACGTAATGTAAATGTTTATGTGCACCTGAATATGTTGTAATTTGAGGATGTGCTGTTTGAAATGTTCACTAAATACAAATATTGGTTTGATAGGATTTTAGTTCTTTCTCCTGATTGGTTTGATTTTGTTTAAGAGACACAAGATTCGAAATACTAGAATTGGTAATTTTTGTTCAAACTTGACTTTTTGCTATTCGTTTTGCTCTAAGGTGATTGAAGTGGAAAATGAATGAAATCAAACCAAATAGTGGGTTTCGAAGATTTGTTTTGAGTTTGATCTTATCTGAAAATTTCTAAATTCGAATCTATTTTCTTCAAAGTATTTGTTTTTATTTTGCTTAAAGCTTTAGATGAGGAAAAAATCGATGTATTTTTTAAAGTTTCTCAGATTTGTGAGAAATGTCAAAATTTTAGCCGGTTGTCTCGTAGCATAAATTATTCAACTCTCTACGTTTGCATGTTGTCCAGTGGTCAAGGTATTGGATCGCGCGCGCGGCAGGCATATCATGAGTTCGAGCCCAGTACCACTAAAGACCCGCTGTGTAGGGCAACGAGGCACGTTAAATCTGTTGAGAGCTCAAACGTCCTCCCGTTGGTGCAGTGTGGTAGTTAAGAGGGTGTGTCATCCTCGTCACTTGACCATGGTTCAAAATGACAAGGTCCGTCACCAAAAGCCCTCGTGTAGCTCAAGAGTGCGACGTTAATGTTCCCTCACTCACTAGGTAAGCATTTGTGAGGGTGGCAGCCTGGTGGTTATGGTCACCAGCTCGTGTTACGATGTCGCGGATTCCTGTCCTGGTGCCACTGAAAATCTGCTGAGTTGAAGGGGTTTATGTACTTTAAATCTGTCGAGGCTCAATGTTCTCTTATTGTTGTGGTGTCGTAGTAAGAAAGGGGTTCCAGCTGCGGTGTCGACCTTGTCATTTCATGGAGGCTCAAAATTAAGAACGTCTCCGATATCCCTAGTGTTGCTTTGGAGTGTGACGTGAATACAACTTTTACTCATTTACTAGGTGAGCCTAGGTTCCGGAGAGATCTTTATTTCCTATGGGGGTTGATTGTATTTGTTAAAGATGTAGGACACGCCCTGCCCGTATGATGGCTTGGCGACCTTTTTTACCTTTCTCATAGTCATTCCATCCCTATGTTTGCTTTAGATCTCAAGTATACGACTTTTTTCTTTTGAATTAACGAGTATTTGGCGCAGTCTCACAATGTGCGCCAACACAATCAACTAACTGAACCCAATCAGAGCAGAAGAGATTCCAGTTTCGTGATTTTTGGATCATATGTTCGAGAACAGACTCCATTAAGACTTACCATCAGGAATAATGGGAATATTTCATTTTGGACGAATATCGCATTTTTTTTCTCGTTCCAGTTTAGCGTGTGAGATGCCAATTTAGATTTCGTAGATCGAAATAAATCTAGGTATTGATGAGTAAATGATGAAGCATTTAGAATTTAAATTAAGTTCGTGAATGTTTGTTGCAACACTGAACCCATTTACACAACCAGACCGAACTGCATTCCGACAGCTTCTGATAGCATAAAACTGACGAGTCATGCTAACTTATTGTAACAAATATGTTACAGGAAATGGTTGATATTTTATAAAATGTTTTTCCCCACTCGAACTTGAAACAAGCAATGACACACGGAGCCTGGTACGTCTAGCAAATCTTTGCTGGTTGACAACCATTAGGAAATTACATTAAATCATATATTTTACAACTATGGAATGTTTTTTTATTTGAGGATGGCACATTTCTTTTTCTCTTCCCTTTCCGTTGGTAAACGCCCCACCTCAAAGTCAAACGAACAATCGGATTTGACATGACGTGTCCCCGTGACCCTACTCTTCTGACCCGCAATTCAGAGTTGTGTTGGGTGTCGCTACCACTTGACACTAATCTGTTCGAGAAATGCAATTTAAGACAATGGCTTTGATTTGTTTTTGATGAGCAACATGCTCTTAATTGCTGATGAGATGGTAATGAATGACAAAAAGGTCATCAAGCAATATTTGGCCATGGATCAAGTGAATTCTTGGAATGGATGTTTGAATGAGGAAAGATGTTTTTACTTAATGTTTAGGGGTCGAGGTGACTTTGTATTTAAGGTCATGAGCTTTGTTTCCGATGATGTTTAGGTACTGTCGTGAATTCTAGTATAAATCCCTTTTTAAAGACTGGTGGTATGCAGTAATGGCTGAGGTTGTACTCTAAATGGAGCTAAATAACAGTCTTTTTTTGTGATATTTAATGGGATCCTTAGCCTAATGGTTATCGTAGCTGACGTGAAATAATTCTCCCCAGGTTCGTTTCCCAGGAATTCGCTATATTCAAATTTGGCCGCGGTAGCCGAGTGGTATAGGTAACGGACTCGTGGCTGGCTTTGTCACGAGTTCGAGCCCAGTACCACTAAAGACCCGCCGTGTAAGGCAGCGATACACGTTAAATCTGTCGAGAGCTGAAACGTCCTCCCGTTGGTGTGGTGTGGTAGTTAGGAGAGGGGGTGCCAGCTCAGGTTTCGTCCACGTCACTTGAACATGGTTCAAAATTACGTGGTCCGTCGCCAAAAGCCCTCGTGTAGCTGAAAAGTGCGACGTTAATATTCACTCACTGTGATATTTAATGGAAATGAAAAAGTTCACTTCAAGTGTTGTCTGTCATCTGATTGTGACTTTAGGTAGTGAGATTAATCATTAATAACTCGTAAAGTTCTAGAGTAGGGATGTTTGATAGGGATCCAACTGCTTTAGGTGCAAAAAAATAAGTACAAAGACGAAGAATCCTAACTTCAAAATGCTTGCTTTCATTATTTGATAGAGGAAGGTTTTTAAATGCTATTTTTTAGACATTTTTTTTTGTATACAATTGTACTGCATTTTAGTTCCTGTACTTGTGGATCAGTACTTCGAAGTGTTAAAAGGAAAAATTACATTACCAATTACGTTTCTTATACATTTAGAAGACTTGAAAAATTTTGATTTCTAAAACACATTTTTTAAAAATATTTTGAGCTTTAGTAGAATTTTTAAATTGTCTATCGAAAACTCTTTTTAAAAACACTATCAGAGAGAGAAAGCAACTATCAAGCTCAAACAACACGTTTGGATTCGTATGTAACTCATTCATCTCTTTGGATTTTAATTCGTCACATTTGAGCTTTATAAATATTATGTAATTAGTTAATAGTATGTAATTAGTGATGAGCCTTCAACTTTTATTCATGGTAAAATAAGTGCATTTGTAAAGGTACTTCCAAAATTTTCTTTAACAGAGGCTTGGTTATATTCCGATGTCCGAAGGTCTCCATTTTTTCAGTTCGCAATAGCCTAGTGCTTATAGTCGCGGACTTATGGCTAGCGTGGCCTGAGTTCAAGCCCTAGTGCCATTAATGATTTGCCGAGTAAAGGAGATGACGCATGTTAAATTTGTCTAGACTCGAAGTTTACCCACTGGAGTGGTGTAGTAGTTAGGAGAGGAGTTGCCATCTCGGGTGTCGTCTTCGTAATTTTGGACCTCGGTCAAGTAAGTTCATCGGTAATAGCCTTCGTGATGGCTTAGAGTGCGTCGTGAATATTCGATGACGTTTTTTATGTTAAGTCGTAGACTCGAGTCTATGGTGGCCGTGGTAGCCGAGTGGTCAAGGTATTGGATCGTGGCTGGCCTTGTCACGAGTTAGAGTCCAGTACCACTAAAGACCCCTCGTGTAGGGCAGCGATGCACGCTAAATCTGTCGAGAGCTGAACCGACATGCCGTTGGTGTGGTGTGGTAGTTAGGAGAGGGGATGCCAGCTCAGGTGTCGTCCACGTCACTTGACCATGGTTAAAAATTACGAGGTTCGTCGCCAAAAGCCCTCGTGTAGCTGAACAGTGCGACGTTAATATTCACTCACTTGAGTCCTTATGTCATCCAAATACCGAAGAAAACGGTTGTCAAATTGCGAGGTGTGCGAGTGAGGTGAATCAGTACAAGCGTTACTCTTGACAATTGAGCGCAGTTTAAAGCTGCAAAATCCACTGTCGATACCTTTAATTTATTTCTAGTAAATGACACCTTGAATTAACATTTCTAAATATATACCAGCAAAATTTTTTCCTTAGCAATCTCTAAAAAAATTACAATAGGATGAATAATAAGGATTTGGGTTTTTAAGTTACGATGAGTATATAAGGTTGCAAAGCATGTCAGAATTTTCCTCTTATCGACAGGTTTTTCAGTATTTTTTTTTATTAAAAAATCCTTTTTCTATCTAGTAATGGTTAGGTCATCTATAATTTAATCTTTTTCCCATTGAAACAGTAACTAATTTTAACTTAGAGCGATCAAAAGCGAAGGACAAGAGGCTGTGTATGAATCGATAAATATACGATCATTCCGGTCTTTCCACTGTAAAATCATCTCCTACTTTGACCTTTCTCCTTTAGTATTTATATGAATGACTATTACTTCACTTCGGAGATGGGAAAGTAAAGAAAAATATATGCATATTTTTTTATACTTTTTGCGAGATTAATGTTTTAGAATGCATAAGAAAAAATCTTGAAGATTAAGTAACTTAGAACTGGCTTCTGTAACGAAATTAGATTTATTGTGAGATGAATACTTATCTATGGTCTTAAGGTGATTACAGTAGAAGAATGGTTATGGTCGTAACTTTCGTGGTCGTGGATATTTTCAAATTTCTCACTTGGTGACGTAGAAATAGTGAATTACTAGTACTCATCGTCAATTGATCATGATGCAATTATGTCATCTGTTTAAAATTGCGAAAATCTGTCACGAAAAGCTCTGGTGCAGTTGTAGAATGTTTGTTCTAACAATCCTCGCGTTACCATGGTAGCCTTATGGTCAAGGTAATGGACTCATGGCTGGAGTGTCACGAGTTCGAGCCTAGTGCCGTTTACTCGTTCTTAGTCTTTTCGAGCTAGTACCTCACAGGGGCAGCTCAGAGGAGCTGATACACATTCAATGTGTCGAGGCTCCAGCGTTCTCCCGTTGGTGTGTGCGGTGTGGAAGTTAGATGAAGGGCCTGCTCGAGTGTCGTTCTCCTCACTGGACCATGGTTCAAAATGACGAGGTTCGTCGCCAAAAGCCCTGATGTTGCTTTGCAGAGCGGCTTTAATAAACACTCACTCAAGACTGTTTTGGCTATGTGTGTTAAGAGGTCTCAGGGGTGTTAACTTTTACTCGAGGGGTGAAAGTATAAACAACTTTCAAACAGGTATAATTATTTTAAATTTAAACTAAATAATTCGAATCTTTTACGCATTATTTACAAGGGATTATGGCTTCAAAAAAGTACAAAATGTTTGAAATATAATCATAATTTAAAAAATTATAATCATATGAAAATATGCAATATAAATATTAAATAATTTTTGCGTTGCGCATGATATTTTCTAAAATAGCAGCCTCTGACGTATAAAACTTTGTAGAATTATAAAATGCATCATACTCTTTAAGCCCTACATCATTTAAGAATAATATATCTTTTGTATTTCAAAATATTTGAAAAAAATTGAAATTTTTTTAAAATTGTAATGCAATTTTTATTTTTTTGAAAAATATAATTTATTTTTCTTCTAATATGAAATTACTATAGTGTAATAAGGATACATTTAACTTTATAAATCAACTTATAGCTAGTAATAAAAGCTACTATTTTAGAAAATAGCATGCGCAACGTAAAACTTAATATTTTCTTATAGAAATTTCTTATTTTCATTTGCTTATAATTTTTTTAAATTATGATTATATTTTAAACATTTTATACTTTTCTGAAGCCCCATTCCCTTATAAATAATGTGTAAAAGATTCAAAGATATTGTTTATATTGTCAGCCCTCTTGAGAAAGTTCCCGAGACCTTTTAATTTAACAAGATTTTTGGTGTAGAAGTTTAAGGGCCCCAGTTTCTCTTTTTTTTAATGTTTTAATTGCAGTTTGTGATATGAAAATATGACATTCTTGTGCGAATATAGTGGTTATTCACCTATCAAATTGGTTACTTTTGATAATTTCCTAGTATTTTATCCTCCATTTATTAATTGTACGCTATTTTTTTATTTAATTATTCTTTAACCATTGGGGTTAGTATACAGATGACTAAAAAGCTATTTTTCTGCGGGTATATTTACTGCTATGAGTAATTTAAAAGTCACAAATAATTAAACAAATTTTTCTACGAGCCCATGCATTAATTACAGCAAATAATTAGTTTAATTTTCAATCTCTTCAGTCGATACGCACAGCAACAATGTTATTCATGATAGTGTTGGAAACTCTTCATATGTCTCAACAGATGAAAGCACAAAGGACACAAAAAAAAGAAAAGCTGTGTCAAAGTTATTGAATGACATCCCAAAACACACACAAAATGGCACGTGGAGGAATTCTTCTGTTTGACGAAGAATATCGGATGTGTTTTCAATGGCATATTGTTCTGATGCTGGGATTCTAAATTTATTGTTCGATCGTGGAATTTAGGTAAGAGTAATCGATTTTTTGTTCAGTGACATCCAGATTTTGAGAAGATGAATCAAATATAAAAAGTTATGTCGAGACGGCATTATCTATAGAGAATACATATTTCAGTGCAGGAAGAGCATTGTGATTTGGCGTGAATTTTTGGCGTTAACAAAAACGCCAAATGAGGGAATACAGTTTGCAGAAGAATTCTGAAATGAAAACGACTACGATATAATCTGGTAAAACAAACTACTAAACTTTCCAAGCAAAAAAAGATTCTCATGCTTTGTGATAGATGAAAAATATAATTTTTACAGTGTATTTTGGATATTGGAATCCTTTTTTGCTACTGAAAAAAGTTTTGATGTATTACTTTCATTCTGTTTGACAAAATTAAAATAGTATGAACGTGAATTATCTATAGCTTACGTGTCAATATACTCAATCGAATCTTAATGAATCGTTGCCATTTTTCAGGATAATAAAACAGACAAAAAAAATCTTTAATCAATGTTATGCAGAGTTGCTGTAGCTTTTTGTTCAGTGATTCGATTGACAATTGATGCTCTATTGTGTTACAAAAGTTCGTACTCTAACGAGCATTCACTTACAATTTAATTGGGCCTGTTTGAAGCATATTGTAGTCCATTATTAGGTTAATATTAATGGTTTGACGACTTCTCTGTGTTGGTCTGGATGTTATGTGATTAGTGTCTATTGTGTGTGTTAACAATGTTTCCTGATAGACTTTTAGCTAATCTACATATAACTGATAAGCAATTGATCTGAACAGTTATTGTGTGGTCAGACTATCTGCAACAGGTTGAGTTGTTCCTAATTTATTTTCCTTGATGAATGCATAATACTTTACAAAATTTATAGATTTTAATGAGTTGGTATTCTTGAAATATCAGAGTACGATTTTTATTCTGTAAGAACATGAGGTAGTTTTTTTTTTAAAGTTATGTTGAATAAATTGAAGTATTTTGATCCAATTTTCTTAAGAACATCCAAAAAAATGCTGAACCATTATTTTTGACAATGATTGAAAGCTATGTTTTGATCATAACAAATCTTTTATATTGTGATTGCAATTACGTTTTTTTACAGTAGATTATTTTTACAGCATTAATTTTAACATATAAAAAGACTTTTAAAGAAAACATTATTATAAAACTTTTAATTCTTTGCCATAGTGACCTTTGTAAAATTCTGTGTGTAATATGTATGAATAAGCGAAAAGAACGTTTACTGAAAGTTGTTTTTCAAGTGTGAATGGCAACAAGTTATTAAAAGTTCCTAGTGCATTCAATCGACAGCCGAACAGATGGTATCAATTATCTTTAGTTCATGCTTATACTTTTATATTGTTATCCTGCAAGACTTCGAATATAGGCATTTAACATTTTCAAAAAATAAACATTTTATATTAATAGAATATATAATTTTAGGTGTACTTTTTCTGTCGTTTTGTTTTCCCCTTTAGCTTTAGTTGCTATTTCATTTTACGTAAGTCTTACAAAAATTCATTCCAATTGAAAATTTGAAGTCATTTTAAAATTAATTCAACTTTTTAATTAATGGCCTGAATATTTCCTCGTACCGTGTTTTGATTTTACATAGCTTCATACAATGAACTGTTTTCAGGAATTTATTTTTAACTTTCCAAATAGAAGAAATTTTTCTCTTGTCATCGAACTTTTGCAAATGAAGCCATTTCTGTTTGCTCTTCACTTATCTTTTGCCCAATTATACTAGGAAAACATCTTATTGCTGTGAATTGCTCAGCTGCATTTTATGTCCCCAGCTGCTGTAGCAAATATTTGCCCACTCCTCTGGTTGTCACGAAGAAAGCTTAACCGGAAGAAGTAGGCCTGTCCATCAAGTAATTGCTTGTTTGCGTAGCGTGTTTTCTTTTGGTTTTCGAATATGCTTTCCGACTATTGGTGAATTTTCTATCTACATATGTGCTTATTTGCTCAAGGAATTAACTGTCTGTTTGCGCTTTTTGACTCTGAATATATCCTTGTATAATTTTGTTTGCTTTTGTGAAAGATCGGTTTATTTAAACATTTATTGTATGCAGTATATCACAATTTTGTTGATAAATGTAAATTTAAGTGCATAAACTTTAAAACCATCTAGAAAACCTTATGTCCTACCCATTTGTTTCTGAAACAATTTTTAATGAAAAAATTAATGTTTTACTAAACACATGCATGCATGTTTGTTTATGTTCAATTTATTCACAAGTATTCACATACCCAAGATTTTGAGTTGCGGCTAAAATATGTTCGAATTCGCCAAGAGTCGGTTGGAAGTCGCCAATAGTACACGATTAATTCGCAAATGCCAAATTTTGTCTTAATATGCAAATTACATTTTTATATTGTGTATCAATAAATCCAGTGGAGTAAACTGTTTGCGCAATTTTTGCAAGAAATTGATTGTGTTTATTATTGATATTCACGAGTTTATACCTTAAGCTAAAGCTATTTTACAAAAACTCACCGCTTTAAAAGTACTTTACACATAAAACATTAAAATATCCCTAAGTTTTTTAAAATGGTATATTTTTCTTTTATTTAGAATATTGCTTTGCGTGACCTGAAGTTTTATTGTTAAATATTATGCTGCGTTTAACATTTTAAGATAACAATTTTTTAATTCTGTTTGCACACCTACTTATGGCGGTGCTAATTCTTACAAGACTCCTTAAAATTGTTTAATCATAACACTGTTTAACATAAGCAGATGCCATTGTTTTAAGGAACTACTAAATTAGTTTAATTCTTAATATATAAAGTGTTGATAACGATGGGACGATTGTTCATGGCCGTTGCTATTCCTGGCGCCACTGAAGACCTGGCATGTACTTGAAATCGGCGAGGCTCAAAAGTCCTCGCTTATGGATAGTGGGGAAGTTTTGATAATATTCTCGGCTGGATGTCGTTCTAAGGGCTGCGGTAGCCTACGGGTCAAGGTATTGGATCGTGGCTGGCCTGGTCACGAGTTAGAGTCCAGTACCACTAAAGACTCCTCGTGTAGGGCAGCGATGCACGCTAAATCTGTCGAGAGCTGAACCGACATGCCGTTGGTGTGGTCCAGTTAGGAGGGCTCCAGCTCAGGTGTCGTCCACGTCACTTGACCATGGTTTAAAATTAGGAGGTCCGTCGCCCAAAGCCCTCGTGTAGCTGAACAGTGCGACGTTAATATTCACTCACTCACTCAATGTCATTCTAACAACTTAACCGTGGTTTAAATTACGAGGTCCGTTACCAATAGTATTCGTGTTACTTGAAAGTATGACGTTAATCACAACAATTCACTAATAATTATATTTTGTGTTATAGATTATACTTTTATAAAAAGATAGTCAAGAAATAACAGTCGAAGTTTTTTAGCTGTGAATCCTAATTTTTGTGTCGTATATTGTTTTTAGCTTACATGTACATTCCAGCTTGTTACAGAAAAGAAAACCTTACTCTTACACAATTTAAATTTTCGATTTGCTTGTAAACTGTCTCATACTGTGGTCTGTTTATGCTCCAACCTAATTATTTTTACCAATTTCTCTACTAGGATATTCTCAATTTTTTCCTGCTCGGTATATTCACTGTTCAATTCATTATGAAAGCAAAATGAAAAACAAAACCATTTCAAGACAAAGATTTATCTTTATCTGTCCCCTGGGGGTACTACAGGTAATCCAGGCCATCGGGCGCATTCCACGATCGCTCTTTTAACCCTTTTCTGAAGCATTCTCACCACGTACGCACTTAAATGAAATCGAAATATGCAGAAAAGCATTATTTTCCTCATTATTACCCTCGTGAATCACTTTCACCTCTTCTCGACCCCGAAAGCATCTTCTGTCACTTTCATCCAGAGGGCATATCATGCATTCGAAGTCTCATTATGCATACTGTAGATACAATTTAATGCATTTGTTTTAAGAGAACATATTGTCACGGAGTTCGAAAGAAGTACACAGTTCAATTAAACAAACAATTAGATTTATTCTAACGCTTGGAGCTCGATACAACACTGGACTGAGAACATGCCCAACTGGCGATGAACTCTGCTTTTATACACTTCGGAATATTCGAGAAATAACCAGTATGCACTCTAAAGAATGATCTGGATTCATCTAGAACCTAGAGAAACAATACATTAAAAACGGAAACAAAATTCCGGTCTTTGGATAAATCTGCCGGGGCCGGGATTCGAACCCGAGACCTGAGGAAGTTCAGTCCAACGCTCTGCCAACTCGGCTATCGGGACTTGTAGCAAATTATGCGTGTGGCATTGCTCCCCTCGAAAAGAAGACAGCGCCCCGCTGTCATTTTGTTCAAGGGTCTTTATTCTGGAACGAGTGATGGGTCCTTTGTATGATTCTTTGGGAGGAATATCCTCGGTTTCGATTTGCTCGGCGGGATCATGGTACGGTTTCATACGCAGTACATGGACAACTTCTCTTAGTTTTCTTTTTCGTGAAGCAGGATCCAAATCTTGTACTGCGTAAGTCACGGCTGATAAACGGCGTAGCACCTGATACGGTCGAAATACCTTCTTAAGAGTTTTTCGGAGAGACCGACTTTTCTCACTGGAGTATAAACCCATACGAGATCTCCGGGAGCGTAGGGATACCATTTGGTGTTTGGAATCGTAACGTCGACGATCTTTGTCTTGAGCTCTCAGAGTGTGCACTCGGGCTAGCTGTCGTGATTCTTCGGCTCTGGCTGCTATCTTGGTGATGTTATTGTCATCAAAATCGTTAGGACAGAATGGTAGCATTGTATCTAGTGTCGTTTCCGCTTCACGACCATGAAGTAAATAGAACGGCGTAAAACCTCTGGTCTCTTGTTTAGCGGTATTATAAGCGAAGGTTACAAATGGTAGAATTTCATCCCAATTTTTTCTGCTCTACATCCACATACATTGACAACATGTCGGCCAAGGTCTTATTGAAGCGCTCCGTCAGTCCATTTGTTTGGGGATGATACGCCGTTGTGAAACGATGATCAATGTTACACAAGTCGACGAGAGAGGAAACAAGTCTGGATCGAAAGACGGCTCCACGATCTGTGATAATTACTCGAGGAGCTCCATGCCTGAGGACAATTTCTTCAAGTAAGAACTTCGCTATTTCGTCGACTTCGGCTGTCGGCAAGGCTTTTGTTATTGCATATCGTGTTGAGTAATCCGTGCAGACTATTATCCATTTGTTTCCATGAGCAGACTTTGGAAATCTCCCAAGGAGATCAATTCAATGCGATGGAAAGGAGCTATAGCTGGAGGGATGGGAACTAAACGTCCAGGTGGTCGTTGAGGAACGGACTTTCTCCTTTGGCACTCCCGAAAATGCATGACATACCGAACGACATTTCGGTACATTCCCGGCCAGTAAAATCTCTTGCGTATCCTGTCATAAGTTTTCGCGAAACCAAGGTGTCCTGCGGTGGGGGCGTCATGAAAGTGCCTTAGTATGTCTGCTCGTAGATGTTTAGGAATGACTGGCAACCACAACTTTCCATCTGGATCAAAATTCTTCCTGCAAAGGATACCGTCGATAAATCTGAATTCTTCGTTTTTGGATGAGTTGCTCAAAAGTTTTAATTTCGCAAGGTCTTGATCCTTTTTTCTGTTCCATCGCAAGGTTCATACTCGTCGTGACTGCTAAAAATTTGTCTGATGTTTCTGTTTCCTCTTCCACTGGATTTCTCGAAAGAGCGTCGGCGTCACTATGCTTCTTACCGGTTTTATATTTTACGTCAAAATCATGCTCTTGAAGTCGGAGGGCCCATCTGGCAAGCCTTCCTGAAGGATCCTTTAAATTCATGAGCCAGCACAAGAAATGATGGTCAGTTACAACAGTAAAGTGTTTTCCGAATATGTACGGCCGAAATTTGTTGGTAGCCCATACGATGGCAAGACATTCCCTTTCTGTGGTGGAATAATTCTTTTCGGTATTTGTCAGAGTTCTAGAAGCGTATGCTATAACTTTCTCGACATTATTCTGAATTTGTACTAGGACAGCTCCGATACCGTACCCGCTTGCATCAGTATGGATTTCTGTAGAAGCTCTTTCGTCGTACATCCATCAATACTGGATACGAAGTAAGTGCTTTCTTAAGACTTAAATGCTTCCACCTCTTCAGGACCCCAATGAAACTCCACGCCACTTTTCAGCAACGACTGCAAAGGTTCGGCGAGATAACAGAAACCTTTAATAAATCTTCTAAAGTATGAACAAAGGCCAAAGAAAACTTCGTATGTCATGTATATTCTTTGGAGTGGGAAAATTTCTTACGGCTTTTATTTTGTCGGGATCGGGACGAACGCCATTACTAGATACAAGATGGCCCAGAATCTTTACTTCTTGGGCAGCAAAAAGACACTTCTTTGAATTTAATTTAAGACCAGCTTCCTGAAGACATTTTAGAACAAGTTTTAATCGTATAAGATGGTCTTCAAAAGTTTCTGAGAACACTATTATGTCATCTAGGTAACAAAGACACATAGTCCATTTAAAATGGCGTAGCAAATTGTCCATCATTCTCTCGAAGGTCGCAGGTGCATTACAGAGACCAAACGGCATGACTTTAAACTCGTATAAGCCTTCGGGGTAATAAATGCCGTCTTTTCACGATCCGCTTCGTCTATTTCTATTTGCCAATAACCAGATCGGAGATCCATGGAAGAAAAGAACATGGCACCTTTCAGACAGTCGAGCGTATCGTCAATACGAGGCAGAGGATAAACGTCTTTTTCGTGACGCTATTCAGCTTGCGATAATCGACGCAAAAACGCCAACTACCGTCTTTTTTCTTACGAGCACAATGGGTGATGACCAAGGACTTTCAGAGGGTTGGACGATACCTTCATCAAGCATTTTCTGAACCTCTTCATGAATGATGCGTCTTTCAGTCGGCGAGACTCTGTAGGCTCGTTGGTTGATTGGAGCATGATCACCAGTAAAACTCCTGTGTTTCACATTCGTCTTCGCGGCTGTCGACTTGTCGATCTTCGTGAAAAGCCCAGAAAATTTCCGGAGTAGTTCGGATAGCTTGTTTCTCTGTTCGTCACTTAACTCGGGTGACATCATTAACGAACAATTCATCTGTGACTCCGAAGTTTCTTGCTGGTCATCCAAGCAACCCGATGTGTCGGAAATAACACATAGATGCCCTTCATTTAGTGGTTCAGCTTGGCCTATGCACATTCCTCTAGGGATGATTTGGTTTCGGAACTGCAGGTTGGTAACCCAGACATCACCTTTTCCGTTACGATATGTGGATACCATGGACGGTGTAGCAATATTTTTCTCGAAGAGCAAATGTTTGCTGCCGTCTAGAACTACATTTATGTCTCCTCGGGTTTGATATCCTGATACTGTTATTCTAATTAAAGAATGCGGCTTAAGTGTATAGTCCCTGGTGGCATACAAATTCCAGGCGTCAGGTGCTGTGGAGTCTCGACAGATGTCTTCTAGAACAAGTTCATTTTGTCCACAGTCTATAACGGCTTGAGACGCCTCTAAAAAGTTCCATCCTAGGATGACGTCATGGCTACAATGTGATAAAACAATAAATTCAAAAGGCAGTTCTCGATTGTTTATACGGACACGTAAAACACATTTCCCTATCGGCCGAACAAAATTTCCATCCGCAACTTTCAGCATAACGCTCTTGGCATCAGCAAACAGAACTTTCTTTAAAAATCGGCGATACTTATCGGATATGACAGAAAACGATGCCCCAGAATCTACTAGAGCACGTATCGGCTTCTTATCTATTATTACGTCTAGTTGGTTACCAGTCATCTTGGCGGTCGACGGAGGATTTCCAGTACACGCGGCCTCACCTCCTTGGAAGGTCGCTCTCCTTAGTTTTCCTCGCTCCTACGGCCTGGCGACTGACTGGATCGGCGATATGGCGACGGGGATCTGTAACGACGTATTGGGGATCGGCCTCTCGTGGGACTTGGCGTAAAACGGCGAGAAGAGTTTGGGCGGCGTATTTCTTCTTCAGTGCCAATGTCGTCGAAGTTCCGTCGGCGGTTTCGAGAGTTGTCAAAGACAGCCCCTCTCTCTCGGCAGTAGCGCATTACATGTCCAGGACGTCCGCAGTGGAAACAAACAGGTCTGTTGTCAGACGTTCTCCACACATCTGTTTTTCTTGGTTCAGGTGGGAATTTCTGAACAGGAGCTCTGTATTTCCTGGTTACAGCGGCGTATGTTGGTCGTGGTCTAGTTTCTGTAGGTTTTGTTGACACTGGGGCCAAAACCCTTTCAACTTCGTCTTGAACGATCTCTTCTAAGGATTGGGGATCGGAGTCCAAAGATTCTTGCGTCTGGTTAACTAGTCGATGGACTTCTCGTACGATTGTGCGAATAAGAGACTAAATCAGTCTCATCCGTCAGGGATGCAACCGGTACGACGTTTGGAAGCCTTTCAAATCTCGGTCGACCAACTCTCTTCTGCTTCATATCTTCGATATAGTTGCACCATTTGATAAAACTTGCTGTGTCGTTGATTTCTCTCGTCAACAGGGCCTGATAAATATCCTCAGCAACACCTTTCATTAGGTGTGACACTTTTTCGTCTTCTTTCATCAGAGGATTTACCTCTTGGCAAAGTCCTAATACACTTTGTATGTAGGACTGTGTACTCTCGCCTGAACGCTGGGCTCGGCATTTTAGTTGTTCTTCTGCCCTTCTGGTATATTTTTGACGGTCACCGAAAAGTCCACTTAGTCCATTTTTAAACGCTTCCCAGGAATCTAAGGCGTCTTCGTTGTTGACATACCACTGTCTCGCAGTTCCGTCAAGAAAGAAATAAACGTTAACCAGGCACATCATGTCATCCCACTTGTTAAAGTTGGCTACTCGATCGTACTCTTTAAGCCATTTGAGAGGGTCTTCCCCAGGCGCTCCTCGGAAGGTCGATGGGCTCCTCCATTGCTGTAACGAAGGTGTTACTACAGCGGGCTTGGCTTCTTGCCCGGTCGGCATTTTTGTCCTCTTCCTACTATTTTCTTTTAACAGTCGAATTCGGGGATAATCCTCTTAACCGGAGGCTCCTGCGAAGGTTGTCACTATTATCCACGTTTGACGTAATTGTACCCCGCGCCTCCACCAATCTTGTCACGGAGTTCGAAAGAAGTACACAGTTCAATTAAACAAACAATTAGATTTATTCTAACGCTTGGAGCTCGATACAACACTGGACTGAGAACATGCCCAACTGGCGATGAACTCTGCTTTTATACACTTCGGAATATTCGAGAAATAACCAGTATGCACTCTAAAGAATGATCTGGATTCATCTAGAACCTAGAGAAACAATACATTAAAAACGGAAACAAAATTCCGGTCTTTGGATAAATCTGCCGGGGCCGGGATTCGAACCCGAGACCTGAGGAAGTTCAGTCCAACGCTCTGCCAACTCGGCTATCGGGACTTGTAGCAAATTATGCGTGTGGCAATATCTCAAAGATCAGAGTGGAGATAATTTTTTCACGATGAGAGATGCCATCCAATCTTGGTGTCGTTCACGTCACTTGACCATGGTTCAAAATTACGTGGTCCGTCGCCAAAAGCCCTCGTGTAGCTGAACAGTGCGACGTTAATTTTCAATCAATCAATCAAGCCATCCAATCTTTGAGTGACGTGGCTTGAAAATAGCGTGAAACGAGCCCTCTCTGATATCAACCTCATTGTTTGGAGGTTGTTCAGAATGACGAAGTCTGTCTACGATATCATTTGTGTGGTTTTAGAGCTACATTTTTTATTTAAAATAAATCAAGCAGCTGGGTCTTAGTCCCTCGATGGCCAGTGATATACACAAGGGGGAGGGGCTTAAACCCCTCCCTTACTTCAAGATATTTTTAACTTTTTCGATAAAGGCTACTTCTCAGTGCTCTTTCTCTAATTTACGTGTTTTTTTAAGCGTCAGCCCCTCCCATAAAAGTATTCTGCATACGCGACTTTTAAATGACCCATAATGGATTATGGGATATCTGTACTGTTCAGTGACGTAACAGAGCATATTTGGGCCCATCTGCAAAATCAGCTTTGGGGCCCTAAGCCTGATCTTACAAAGCGTACGCACTTGACATCAGTGAGGCCTTAGGCTCCCTTAGAATCCTAGGCCCGCTGTGATGCGGTGGTTGCGGGGGTGTACGTTACGCCACTGGTGGTGTCGCCTTTGCTATTTGACTGTTCAAAGTTTAGAAATGGACAACCTTCTTCACCCCTCAGAGCAACAGTAACGTGACAGTATTTGAAAAAATATAGCCTTCCTAAGCTGTTCAACTCTATACAATTGAAGTTAAGGAATAAGAGCCCTAATTGACGTCATATATTTTCCCGGGATTAATTTCATCCGATTTACTTTAATACTGGTTTTATACATCTATATAGTACAGGTCGCGATAGCCAAGTGGTCATGACGCGAAGTCGAGCCCTAGAAGCATTGAAGACTCTCTCCGTGTAGAGGAATTAATATGCTTCGAGGTTCAGAGTCATCTTGTTGGTGTAGAAGTTAGGAGAGGAGGGAGGGTACCTGCTCATGTGTCGTCATCGTCTCTTGATTGCGCTTTAAAATAACGAGGTCCACCACTTTGTATTTTGAAGTGCGACATTGCGAACCAAAGAAACTGTCTATATTTTACTTTTTGAACTGAAATGGAGATACTTCCCTGCTATAATCTCTGGAGTTTAAAAATCTTATGTTTACTTTGCTTAAAAAAATCGAAATGTATGCAACGAATGTGAAAAAATGAACTGTGATAAATTGTTGCATAAGATGTTATATAATGCATAAACCATATGCCTAACATTCCCAGAAGATTCGCCTTTGGTAGATATCGAACAACTAGCAAGATGTTTTATTGGACGTTTATGGAGCATTTAAAGTTTGCCCCAAGATAAGCCGGTTCTTTAAGATTCTTTGGGCAAGTGTATTCATTATTTCCCAGCGCTTTAAATGGGTGATGTTTTTCGCAAGTAGCCAATTGCGTAACTCTAATGCTATGTTTCAGTAGAATCTCATCAGTCATTCATCTAACTAAATAACCTTACAGAAATAAAATCTTATTGGAACGGATATAAGACAAAGTAATGTTTTCCTGGATATTACTTGAAAAAGAATTTGAAATTTTGAGGTGTGTAAATCGCAATTTGAACTCTTGTTTGAAAATACGGCATACGTCGTTTGAACACTTGAAAGTTGCTAATCAACAGATATCGAAATGTCTACATAAAGGCTTTTCATGAGTTTCATTTGGAACAGTGCTACTCAACCTGCGGGCCGCATGAGGCCCACCGGCCTTTTCTGAGTGGCCCGGTCATGACCCATGCACTAAGAAATTCAATTAGAACATTGTTCTTAAATAATTGAATTTCTTTGTTCAATGTGGGCCATTTCCAAACATTTAGTTGGAAATTCTATCAATCAGGCAATCAAATGTATCAATTTTACTATCAATTTGCTTTTTTTTTATAGTAAAATGTAAAGAAGAGCTTGGTGATGGATGAAAGGAAGCCGAAACTACCCCATAACTCAGAAAAAGATTCATAAAAAGTAAAGATTTTTTGTGTTTGATGGAAAGGTTAATATAGTATTAAGGCTGATTTCGGTTAATGTTAAAGAATAGGATCCGAATTTCGAACATTTTTTCAGATAAAAAAGAAATAAAAAAATTAATAGCATAATCTAGCTTCTCTATCTTTTAGAGAGTAGCATTTTTTATCATACTTCACATTTTTAATCAAGTTGATCCATTTTTTCTGGTACACAATGTGTTTCGCGTTTTTCTTCTATACCGTTATGTTAAATGATCCGTCTTTTCACATATTCAAATGAAAAAAGGCATTTATCGAATATTTTGAAATTTTTAAAAACACTATATTGTTAACAGATATATGAGCTATAATGTTGCTAATTTCCATGAAAAAATTGAAGCATTTTTCTGTTTGAAAATGTGCTTCGCGTTTAGTTCAAGCTCTTGTACTTTTACCGAAAACAGTCTTAAAGTATAAGCCCCCCAAAAAAATGAGTTTTAATATTTTGATTAATTTAACGTTGTCCAATGTTGCTTTGGTCTTAGTGTCCCCCCCCATAATCCTCGTGTCGCGGCCCGCGTGAAATACCCATCATATGTATGTGGCCCGGCAGAAAAAAATTTGAGTACCCCTGGTTTAGACTATTGCCGGACCATCGCCTTTTTTGAAGCCTCAATTTCTGAAAAGGGCCCTCAAATCCCCTATTAAATGGTCAACATGTTAAAAAAAAGTATTTAAATATGAAAATGTATTTAAAATTATAATTAACCTATTTACATTTCGCATGCTGCTTTTTAAGGGACCTATAACTGTTGCCATGAATCAGCTTTCAAAACAATTGTGTGTTGTCATCCAAATATGTTTACTAGGCTATCGCGGCCACATTACGTAGTTATGATCACGAGCTCGTGGTCGTCGTGTCTCGAGTTCGAGTCCCGCTGAAGATCCACCGTGTAGTGTAGAGAGCTGATGCACGTTAAATCTATCTCCCGTTAAATCTATCTGTAGTTTGGAGAGAGGGTACCAGCTCACGAATGTCACCCTCGTCACTTGACCGACGCACAAAATTACGAGATCGGATGTCAGTAACCTTCGTGTTGTGTTTCATAGTGTGGCGTTATTAGAACTTTGTTACATAATTCAAATTTAACTAATTGAACCAAACCAAATCTGCAAGATCCCCAGATGAGAACTACGAACCATCCAAATACACATTCCAAAATCACCAGTCAATCCTTTTATCCCAACAAATTCCTTTCACGACAGTGGGAGTGCGATTCCATCACATTTTTCTATGATCCGAAACGAAAAGTTCTCGGCAGAGCTCCTCACTTTCATTCTTGCTCGACCCCAATGCATCCTGTTTCCCATCCCGAATGGAACAGGTTTGACGCTTAGCCCCATTCGCACGATAGAGGTCAGTGCGGCGGGAGTGATTGAATAGCCCGGTCAGTATGGACCGACATCCGATTCATCTTGTCAGAGTAAACGTTCTATTAGTGTGAGCTGTTGTGGATTTTATATCCCGATTAAGAGTCAAATAGCGGGATTGATTCTCAATTATCTCCAGTGATGATCCTATGTTACGAGTCTTGTCTAATTTGACAGATGCTTATGCTTTTTATTTGGTTATAGTAATCGGATTGTGATATAATTGCGCAGCGTTGAGTTAGTGTAAAAATGTAGTACAAAGCACCCCCCACACACTATTATAACAATGACGTTAATTTTCTCGTTTTTTAGTTTTTTCAAACTATAATTTATTTTTTAATTCGATCTATAATTAAAGTGATTATTTTAAGTTCCTAAAGCTACCATTTATTCATTGATAAATTAATATTTTTAGTTTGCTGTATTTGCATTAACCATGAGCGTTTTCGCTTTAGGGTTTTAATTTAATCTTTTAGTCGCCAAATCAGAAAAAAAGGGGGAATCGTTTATCCTGATGAACCTGATCAGGACAGTGGAACAAAATTTAAATTATTGCATTGTCATCGGTCCTTGACAAGTGTACAAAATTTGAATTAATCTGACCTTTTAAAGTGGGTAAAAATAGAGTTCAAAGATTCCGTTGTACATACAGGTGAAGCTAATAAAAGCGTGTTTAAAAGTACGTAGATGAAATCTTCATGCTAAAAATTAAATCTCTCGGTGTATGGGATTGGTTTGAACCTCCAAACCCCACCTTCAGGTACTGTTGAAATTCAGCTGATATTATGTTAGTTTGGTAAGAAAGTTAAGAAGACATAGTACGATTCAATTGACCGAAATCGGTCAAAAAATCAATTCTAAATTTTTTGAGCCTAAATTATTCTTTATATACTTTACTATAATCTCACAAAATTTAAAAGCTCTAAACTTACAAAAACGCAGAATTATAATAGCTTTTACGTTCGTTTTTATTTACATCCTTATCGCAAATCTTCACTTTAAACTTATCTCAGAAAGATAAAGTAACTAGTTTGTGTGTGTCTTCATTTAAAATGCTAAGGCCTTTTTTCTATTGTGCCCAATGCTTTGAGTTTTTTTACCTATTTCCAATAATACATGTAACAAAAGTTGGTATGCATTTTTGTAAGAGCAATACTTATTTTTTTTTAAATAATTGAACTCAGAATTTATACATTTTTTTAAAGGAATTTTCAATAAGCACTCATAAAAAGAGGTATTGTCCGAATACCAATCATGTTATCGCAAAACCATACCAACTTTTGTTATGCATAGTTTGTCGTACTTGTAAGTCAAATTTCACGCGTGTACATAAATTTTTGTTGGGGAGGAGTATCAGTTTTAAATCACTTAAAATATTTTAAGTTCTTTCTTTAAACAATTATATAACTAGTTTTTTATGAAATTTTAAGCACAGAATCTGTTTTACATAGTATACACACATAAGAGGCAACCACAAAAGTTTTAAAAATCCCCCCTTAAATTAAAATTTTTTGCGTAAATCGCACCATGTCCCCTTAAGATGGACTTTAAGTGTTGTCCCTTTGTCACCTGACGGGAGTATTAAATGGAGAACCATCGCAAACTCGGCTCTTGTGTAGTTTTAATGCGATGTTTAAACCAACAATGGTTCGTATCTTATCTTTTCAGTGACAACCAGATTTCATCAGAAACAGATTTGTTTAAATGAAGCTAATTGTTATTTCAGTATCGTTCGGTTTCCTAATCGTATTCTTTTGTAAAGCTACATTTTATTTTTAATTCGTTATATCAGTGTTACTACACATGCTCCATTGTTGAGAGCTGTGAGAATACTTGATCTAGAGACTGGGGTCGTTTGAGATGAGTTAGTATGGGGATGAGTATTGATGAGTATTTAGATTAAATAGTTAAAATAGCTATTGTGCTGGCACATCTCTTCAGTGTTAATTGCCTATTTATTGATGATCGAGTTTTAAAATACCGATCGAAGTGACAATTCTTTCATTTACTAAGCAGTTGTATTATATTTAGTTAAGGTAGTAATTAAATGACACCTTTTTAATGTAAAGAATCTATTGCAAGCTTCTTGCGAAGGATTTTAATTCATGAAATCAATTTTTTAAAGCATTTAAGAATGAATTTTAGAACTAACAAATAAAAAATGCTAATATAGTTCACATCGCACTTTATCTAGTGCTTTTAATTTAATATTCAAAGTAGAGGCGCTTGGTTCTTAAGGCTGTTTTCGGTTAATGTTAAAGAATAGGACCCAAATTTGGAACATTTTTTTCAGATATAAAAGAAATGAACATTTTATGATATTCTGGCTTCACTATCCCTTAGAGAGCAACATGTTTTATCATACTTCCCATTTTTAACAGAGTTGAAAAAAAATTTCTGGTGTAAAATGTGGTTTCGCGTTTATTCTCCTATATCGTAATGTTAAATGGGCTATGCCTTCACGTATTAAAACGAAGAAGAAAGTATTCGTGGAATATTTTGAAGTTTTTAAAAACATTATATTAACAGGTATGAGTTATAACATTGTAAATTTCCATGAAAATTGAGGCGTTTTTCTGTCTGAAAATGTGCATCGCGTTTAGTTCAAGCTCTCGTACTTTTACCGAAGACAGCCTTAACAATGTGCTAAAGACCATAAGTTTAAAATCCCAATTGCACAAAAGAGCGACCTGTAGAAATATCAAGAAAAATTTCACTTCCGAATTTTCCATAACGGGAAGTAATGAATAAATGAGACACCAAAACTTGGGTATCAACTCGCTAGCCATGAGCGTGTACTCGTGAGTGATCCTTTCTGTCGTGTCTTTTCTAGAACAGGTTGAAGTTCCGATACCACCTAAAGACTCGCCATGTAAAGGAGTTAATGCACACTGAATATGGGGTTAAAGTTCTCACGTTGGTGTGGTATGAAAGTTTGGAGAGTTGGGTACCAAATCAAGTGCTGTCTTCGTCTCTTGATCGTGGTTAAAAATTACTAGATCCGTCTTCAGTCTTTGTGCAGCTTCGGATCGCGACGTTAATATATAATATATCAGCTCGAGTATCGTATTCAACGTTTGACTATGGATTGAAATTATTTCGTCACTTGCTAATTGTGAAGTTCAAGAAATCAGAAATGTATGGCTGAAATATTGAATACATGTAAAATTTCATCGAATGTGATCATCCTAAATATTATCAGATTTTTCAAGAAATACAACTTAAAACTCCTACTGCAAACCATAAACTTGTTAAAGAAATGTGTGTTAACCGCAATATAGTTTTTTTATATTTACGAAGACTTCATAACAAAAAAAAATTTTAATGTGTCTAGCGGTCGAATTTTCCTAAATTCTATCATGTAATGATTGTGTAAGCAGATTAAAGTATGTTTTACAATCTTCTTCCAGAAAAATTAAAGCTTGTGAAATCACTTCTGTGAAGGCGATGTAGGGCACCAATCAGATGACTCTTTCGTTAATAGAAGGGATAGATCTGTTTTACCAAGGGAATTTTCTTTGGGCAATATATTGCAACAACCTTATTAGCAGATTTCTGTATGCTAAGTTTAAATTCTTAATTAACCAGAACATTTCTTAATCCTCTTTAGATCAAAACTACTTGCTCTAATGGACAGACTTGAGTTCAATGTAGTTTACATTTTTTAAAAAATCCACTTTACAATACTTTATTCTTTGCTTGCGACTGGAAAACCGCTTATCCCCATCATTTCCGGTCTATAGGAGCTTGTTCTAAAGAATTAATTTTATTCGACTCGATATTAAAAAAAAATATTTCTCGAAAATTTTGATGCTTAAACTAGCTTTAATTACAGTATAATATGATGTATTTTCGAAGATAAGAGTACTATTTAAGATGAAAGGTTATATTTTTATGCTAATTTTAATGTAATGTTATTTAATTTTTTTTAAGATTTCTGTTAGAATATCTCCTAATTCTAATTTCATGCCAATAATTCAGTGGTCTACACGAACTATTTTCATGGATAGGGTTATAATTTAAAAAACGTAGACGAAAGCACCGAGACGTAATCTTTATGCTAAAGCTTAATCTATTGGTGTATCGGATGGGATTTGAACCCCTAACTCCATACTGCACGCCACTGCAAAAATTTTATGTCATTTTAATCCAAAATAGTGTGAAAACTTGTTTATAATGCTATCTATACCAAGGGGACAAGTAGTGACTGCGGCGGTAAAGACTTCATAATCACGAACTCGTAACCGGCCCGTAACTAGAACCCATTGACTACATAAATAATGCCTGTTGTCGCCGTAGCTAGAGCCCATTGACTAAATAAATAACGCCGGTTGTCGCCGTAACTAGAACCCATTGACTACATAAATAATGCTGGTTGTCGCCGTAGCTAGAACCCATTGACTAAATAAATAACGCCGGTTGTCGCCGTAACTAAACCCATTGACTGCATAAATAATGCCGATTGTTGCCGCAGCTAGAACCCATTGTCTACATAAATAATGCGGGCTGTCACCGTAACTAGAACCTGTTGACTACCTAAATAATAACTGCAAAACTAGAACCTATTGACTACATAAATAATGCCGGTTGTTGCGTAACTAGAACCCGAAAATACCTCTGCAAAAATTCTACTGCATTGTGCACGTCACTGCAAAAAGTCTGTCCATGAACTCGTAACCGGCATTATTTATGTAGTCAATGGGTTCTAGTTACTGCGCTCTTACGTTGGCATGGTGGGAAAGTTAAGAGTGGGGGTATAAACCCCAGGTGACCCTCTTCATTTAACCATGGTTCGAAGCAACGAAAACCATCTCCACACACACACACACAAGAGCCCTTATGTTGCATCCACTTGTGATAACAGTTAACTATGGAACCGGTTTCACTTCTATTCTACAGAATTCTTGAATTCTAGGGAATAAAACACTTTGGAAACGAATTCTCAAATTTTTTGTTTCATCTTCTGGACAGTTAAATGGGGGATATAGCTTATTGTTTCATTGAAAGACTTTGGAATGGAAATGAGATCCACCGTGTAAAGGTACTGGTGCATATTAAACCTTACGAGGCTCAGTCCTCACGTTGGCAGGGTGTAGAATTTGGGAAAGGGAGTACAAAATCCGATGTCCTTCTCTTCTGAGAGACATTAAATTTACGCTACTTGACATATAAAACGATTTCTATAAAAAAATCCGTTAATTTATTTTAAATTCCTACTATTAGCTCACACTCTCTATATATTTATCTTGGTGGAATTTTCAATCGTTAATAAAATACATTTTAAAGCGCTCAATTGAGTTGAAATTTTATATACATGATTATTTTGGATGACAATACAATAATTTAATTATAATTAATAAAAATTGATTGTAAAACTAGTTATTTAAAGAATTACAAATACAGCCACGTTGCCATCACTTTTGGCGACTTGTGTCAAAACTTGAAAAGATTTTTTTTTTCTCACGTTGAAAAGATTTTTTTTTTTTCTCACGTTGAAAAGATTTTTTTTTCTCACGTTGAAAAGATTTTTTTTTTTCTCACGTTGAAAAGATTTTTTTCTCACGTTGAAAAAGATTTTTTTTTTTCTCACGTTGAAAAGATTTTTTTTTCTCACGTTGAAAATTTTTTTTTTTTCTCACGTTGAAAAGATTTTTTTTTTTCTCACGTTGAAAAGATTTTTTTTTTTTTCTCACGTTGAAAAGATTTTTTTTTCTCACGTTGAAAAGATTTTTTTCTCACGTTGAAAAGATTTTTTTTTCTCACGTTGAAAGCTTTCAGTTAAACTGAAATTTTACAGACACGATTGTTTTGGATGACAATGCGATACTTTAATGGTAATGAATAAAAATTAATTACCACTTAATGTTGCGACTCTGTCCTATGTATATACATATTTATATATTAATTGCAACTATTTAATTAAAAGTAGCTAAAATAAAAATTTCCTTTTTTTGATATAAGTAGGAATTGACTTAAAGAATTTTTTTTATATTGTTTTTATATGGATGAATTGGGAAACGCCTCGTGCAGAGTTTCAATAAATTTCTTATCAAATATTGAGAAATATACAGACAGTTGAAATTAATATATATGGAATACAAACTAATAAAATTGGAGTACGATTTAAATTCGAACATCTGAAATCATCTTTCCCAAACATAGTTTGATGCTCCGATAAGGGCAAGTGCCATGAAAGGGGTAGAAGGGGATGACGCACGTTAAATCTGTCGAGGCTCAAAGTCCTACCGTTGGCTGGTGTGGTAGTTTGAAGAGAGGGTGCCAGATCAGTTGCCATCCTCGTCACTTCAAAAGTGTGAGGTTCATCGCCAATAGCCCTCTTGTTTTATCGTGCTATGTTAATATAACTCACACTCACTCATCGGATAAAGGTCAGCTCCGGTGACTTCGGTAGCCTAGGAGTCATGGTCATGAACTCGGGGCCGGAGTGTTGAGTGTTCGAGTCCTGATGCCTCTGAAGACCCATCGTGTAAAGGGTCCGATGCACGTTAAGTCTATCAAGGCTCAATATCGTGCCGTTGATGGGATGTGGAAGTTTGGAGAGAGGTGTGGCGTCACGTTCGTCACTTGATCGAGGCTCAAAAGTACGAAGTCCATCACCAATAGGCTTTTATTGCCTTACAGTAAGCGATGATAATACAACTCAAAGTTCAGTTCTGGAATTTCATCCTTCTCTGCGTGACACCCCCTCTCCTTCCTCTCGAAGTAGCATAATTTTAATGATAAAAAAAAGTAATTGTAAATGTTAGAAATTTACATATACAAACAGTGGTTAACATGACGTATAATCGCCCTCAAGATTAAATATATTTTACCTTTTTCGAATACTTTTAGAATCATTTCATTTAACTTATTACAATCCCCTCTTTTGTATCTTTAAGAAAAAGAAGCATTTAACAGCTACAAGGTTTCGATAAGAATCAGCGGAACTTTCTACACGTAGGTTATGCTTGTCGGTGAAATCGAATGTTTTCGGCCTTAAGTACGAAATCAAATCCCGGATCTTGCATCGGGCAAAACTCTTGACTGCAATCATTTGTATGCTTAATGAATAATCGACCACTTAAGTAACAATGTGTGCGATTGCATCTCATTATGTCTTCAGTTGAAGAGACACAATTGGGTGGTGACAGCAGACAAGGTTGGCAGTGAAATTGGCTAGATTTCCGGCGAGATGACCGCGTTGGCGAGATGGCGAAACAACTGAAGGAAATGTCCCATCGTGACCATACGCAGCCATTGTTCCATAATGGGACAATTATTAAGGTTGCGAAAGGCTGCTTTTCGACTGAGTACGACGCGAGCGCCACCTACACTCGTCCCAGTGAATGGATTCAAGGTGAAAGTAGAAAGCTGGATGGAGAAGCTTTTGGAAATTTATGCTGAAGTATTTTGAATAGTCATCTTCCTTAACGACAGTCGTTCGATGACTTGGCAAAAATAAAATAAAATGAAATAAAAATAAAAAATAGTACACACACAATTACTGTTTAAGAATCTTTACTACTAATTTAATACTACCGCTTCCCTCTCTGCAGAATAGTAACTTAAATTTATAATTCTTAAGAATATGAAAAATTACTATGTTCAGACTTAGAAAATATAAATATATTTATATATATATATTCAAATAAAAGAAATTTGGCATATTTCAATTACTGGATCCTAATCAACGAACTCAACAATAGAATTTCCTAATTCAGACAGTTTGTCTTAAATATTTGTAAATAGCATGTATATTGCTACTCTGAAATTACGCATTCAATTTTAAGGTGTAAATTGTTAAAGATGTATGCCCCATCTCTCTACTCTGTCCCAACAGATTTAACGTACATTAGACCTTGTACAAAATATATCTTTAATGGAATCGGGATTTGAACGAGCGGCACGACTGAAACTTCGCCTGCTACGAGCTTCATGACTCTTTGATTAAGTTTGTCGTTAATCAGGTTTTTGCATATGAAATTTACCTTTGTATTACAGTGTAGACATTTGGGAAAAAGTGCTGAGTGTTGAAATTTTATCCTATGCCAATAATCTATTACATTATATCCAATGGTGAAAGGTGGTGGAATACATTAGCAAGAAATTTGAATTATTAATGTTCTGCTAATCCAACCACAGGCATTTCCCTTAAAAACAAAACATGGAAGTTAAATTGTACTTATTAGCGCGATATATAAATTTTTTTATATCCTATCCGTAGGCAACAACTTTCCTCCAGCGTTTGTGTGAAATGTTCTTTGAAAAACACACAAATCATAGCAACTACCTCCCGGTGACATTTCGTGAAAGCAAGACCACCTCGCAGAAGAGAGACGTTTCATCTTGATCCACCTCCCACTGTCTTCTAATCGCCCGATGACCCCCTTTTGATCGCGAACCTCACGAAAGAAAAACCCCGAGCACAATCACTCTTTAATCCCATATGACAAGACTTCATTCCAGAAGGACTTTCTCTTCAAAAAATCAACGACCCCTGAATAAATCCCGACTACCTTCTCCATTCTCAACTCTTTCCCAGTTGCATGTTTCTGAGAAAGTTCTTTTTTTTTCTCTCTGCGCCGTCCCCTCTTGTGCTCGAATTTGTGTCATTCATTCTTGTTGTCGCCCGAGGCCTGGTACCATTCATGGCAAGGTCCATTATGAATAATCGACGCTGTATCGCTCTCGAACAGGGAACGGACCATAAAAAAAGGTGTTCTCCATTTCTTTCAACGGTACCAAAGGTGCGGGAGGCATTTAGGCTACTAATTGGCCCACTTCGGGCCTTTTCTTCTTTCTCGGTATCCAATTTCCATTTCCCAGAGGCTGCTCGAATTACTTGTAATGGCCTTTTCGTTATTTTCTTCTTGGCGGCTTGTTTTACGTCATAACAGATCTGTATCGATGTAGTTGCTGATTAGTCCGATAGGATACAGTGATAGATTTAGAAATACATAGATTGTAGATCGTGCGGTTGAATTGTTATCGATTCTGTTGTGTTTTACAGAGAAGAAATTAATATTTGACGAAATATGTTTCACAGTTTTCATAGTAAAACATAGTTTGTTTCCGATGCATTACTAAGTCTTGCAACTGTCAAATTATAGACCACAAAGATATAGTAAATAGAAAAATGATGCATATATGTGTTTGAAAAATACATTGCGTGCCACACTTGTCCCATTATGTACATAGATTGAATTTTTGTTTTAAGTACAATTAAAAGTTTGAAGGAAAATATTATTAAAAATAATAAATCAAACTTAGTACGGGTTAATCAACGCACAGAATTTTTTTAAATTCGATAAATTGTGCAATATATATATAAACACATGATTGAAAAAGAAGTATCACTTTGTTTTTTAGTTAACATAAAGTATGTCAAATTAATTTTATTTCGAATAATGCACTATAATAAACGTAAATAAAAGAACAAGAAAAATTTGATGTCCGGACACTTAACATCCATCTCTTCTACTCTCTTTAATATTTCGGGAGAAATTTTAATATTTTATGTATTATATTGGGTCAATAGACTGGCCGGGCCGCGAAAAAGTTCGTTGAGGGCCGCGAGTTTGACACCTCTGGTTATCACGAACGTGTGCCCGTCTACAAGGTTTAAATCCTCGTCTTTATAAAGGGGCTGCGGTAGCCCAGTGGTTAAGGTATCCAACCATGACAGGCATGTCATGAGTTCGATCCCAGTACCACTAAAGACCCGCCGTGTAGGGCAGCAATGCACGTTAAATCTGTCGAGAGCTGAAACGTCCTCCCGTTGGTGTGGTGTGGTAGTTAGGAGAGGGGGTGCCAGCTCAGGTGTCGTCCACGTCACTTGACCATGGTTCAAAATTACGTGGTCCGTCGCCAAAAGCCCTCGTGTAGCTGAACAGTGAGACGTTAATATTAACTCACTCACTCGTCTTTATAAAGACTCATCATGTATTAGGATTGATTTTTGTTATATCTGTTGAGGCTTAAAGTCCTCACGTTGCTGAGGTGAGGATGTTTGGAGAGTGAGATGCCAGCTGAGGTGTCTTTCTCGTCACTTGACCGAGATTCAAAATTAAGAGGTCCATCGCCAATAGCCCTTGTGTTGCTTCAGAATACGTCATTCAAAAAATATTTAAGTCTTGAAATGGATTTTATGAACTATTTATACTTTCTACAGTAAATGTACAAACACATTGGATTAAAATTACTGTTCTAAACAAGAGCTATCAGTCTTTGTTTTAAATTAAATATTTTTTAAACATAATCTACATAAACACGTGATTTGATGTACTGAATATTTTCAAACATTTGAACAAAGGTGCATATGAAAATGTATTTGTATAGTAATTCAATAAATATTTACAGAGAAAAAAAATCTGCCTTCACGGTAACTATTAAATTAGTTCATTGTTTTTATGTCTGTATTCTATCGCAACATTTTGTAATTACCACAGAATAATTCGATTCAGTTCTTTATTTTTGCTTGTAATAAACTTATATTTTAAAGTATGCACTAATTTGAGGTTATTTTTCTATTAAAATTTGAGTAGGTTTTGAAATTGCTAAGCATCAAAAACTTATTTAGAAATGAAAAGTAAGGAGAGGAAGAAAAATAACTAGTTTTTTTTATTTATTTTTCGTGTTAGTTGTATATTCATCTTAATTAATGATTTGTTTTTTGTTTCTTGTATTCTCTAGATTTTTAAATACTACAACATCAATTACTTATAAAGTAATTAACGTTGTCCCTCACTTAAATAGAACCATATAAACAGGAAAAATGTGCCTATAACACAGGTTACTGGCTTTTAAATTATGTAAACATTTTCTCCAACAAAACACTATTCGATATTCCTTTTATTACGTTTGAAAAACTATAAGATTGGTACTTGTATTTGTGCTATGATTGGCTTGAAAGATTTGATGCTTAATTTTAAATTATGAGTAATCATACGCGTTCCTAAAAAAATGATATGTTTGAAATCGGTCAGTAATGTCTGTTTATTAAAAAATAAAAAGTAATGTTTTTTTCCCCAGACACTGTTTATATGTTGATGATTTCTCTATCAAAAACGTGATGCAATGAAAAATCCTTGTTTAAATTCATTACTCGGTTACGTTAATGAATTAATAATTTACTATTAAATAAATATTTGTATTAAAAATATTTTTATACAAATTTAAATCAGTGTCTATTGTTGGGATATATTCTCGGGAGAAAATATAGATTTTAACAAAAAAAAAATTGAATTTTTAATTTCTATCTTTCTGTGCAAGAACTCTCGAATGTACTGACTCGTGAATATCAGATCACGTTCAAAATGAAATCGTGCATATTTATAAGCGAATTATTGTTTTTACTTTCATTAAATTGATTTATAAAGTCTTTCGAGCTAGTTTTATAACTCCAATTAACGCTGTCCCCTGGTACGGGGTCTGAGGGCACGCCCACCCATTAGTCAGCGCCAAAAAAACAGGTGAATTACCAAGCTGTTTGCTTAACCCTTTTTTGCTTGTGTTTGAAAGTGACGCCCTGCGCTTACGAAGCATCGTCACTAAATCTGCAGCATTTCTTGCAAGCATCTGCTACAATTCTTTATAAGGCATGAAGGTACAACCTAATGGATACATGTTCATACCCCTAATGGGGCGATATTATAACTATGGTAAATATTAGAATATAATTTAAATTCGCGATACACTTATTTCAGTTAATACTATCAGTGTGAAATATTTCCTTATTAAATTAGATAAAATATTCAATGTTGAATGTTCTAAAATTGAGCGTAATTTTATAATCCTCAAATATCCCATACATTGAAAAAGATTGACTTTGTTAACCACCGGAAGTGTGATACTTAACATTAACTATTGATTTGACCTCTTTAACTTGATCAGTCCAGTTTACGCTTCATTAAGAAGACGTGAGCTCCGTTAATCATGTGATTTTATTCTATCTCATTACATAAATTTTCTGCAGATTGTTGCCGCATTCAATTAAGCCTAACATCGCTATAGATTGGAGATTTTTTTTCTTCATTTTGAACACTTGTTGAAATGTAGATTCATTCTATACATATCATAATCAAGTGCTCGACAGCCCAAGATGGGCTAAGATTTTCTCAGCCAGATGTTTCCAACCATTGGCAGCAAAATTTTACTAATTCTTAGACCAAATATTGGGACATCTTAAGAGTTTTTGAAGCCTTTGGCTCCTTTGCAAAAATAGACCCCCCTGTTGCCCTTTTAAGGGAAATGTATAACATACATCGTTGAATACTCGCACAAATAATAATTTAATGAGTAAATAGGGTATATAGTGATAACCTTGACATGGGGGGGGGAGGACGGTCGTGACATAATAATGCAGTCTTGCCACTGTTAATTGGTATATAGTTGGAAATTTCCAGTTTCTCGGATATGTCTGGAAATAAATAACATTGGACTATTTAAATTATTCAAAGCATGGAGTCGAGAGCGAGACGAGCCTGACCCGCCCCCTTCCAACTCCGAGATCCTGGGCCCCTGCAGGTTGGCCCATGCTTTAAAATGTTCCTACTTACTGACTAGACAATCCTTCTCACACACAGCATCCATTATTTATTTACAGGAACAAAAAAAATAATCTAACCATTATTTTTTTTTTAAATTTTAGTCCATATTATAATTTTAAACTTTCAATTTGATGGACGCAGGTCTGTTTATGAGTAACCTAATTGGAGTTTTGTTTTGTGAAGTTTTAAAAATATTTTGATTGTGAGTGTGTGCTATGATTGAAATTGGGATATAGCTAATTTTTTTGCTTGTAGCTTATTTACCATATCAAACTTTTACAATGCGACAGAAAAGCAGGCTGATGCCAATCTCCCCCCCCCTTTTTATCAAAAATGATTAAGGAAATAGATTGATTTTGAACAATATCTTACTGAAGATATTGTGTTTTTTGAGCTTGTTTAATTTTTCAGTTATATAAGAAAGTTAACTTTCTTAAATTGAACCAGTTAATTCGATTCTTTAGGCGGTAAATTTACAGAAGTTATTCTGATAGTGTCAAAACTTAATTACATTTTTTACACGAAGTTCATTATAAAATTATTTACTACTTAGATGTAGCAAACTCGTCACATTTGATTTTAAATTAAAGACTGATTGTCAGAAGGTATTAATTACAAAGTGCGCTAAAAGACATTACGTTTCTCGTAAAAACTTAGTTTTTTTTTTAAATGTGTCCGTGTTGGTGTAATTATCATGAAATCGGGGCTAGCATGTCATGAGTTCCAGCCCTAGAGCCACTGAAAATCCATCATGCAGAGGGGATGTGATCATGTTAAACCTCTCGTGACTCAGTCTTCACTGCGTGGTGTAGAAATTCCAGCTCGGGTGTCATCTTCATCATAAGTAGTTAAAAATATTACGGTCACCAATAGCCTCCGTGTTGCTTTAATGAACTACGTTAATAAGCACGTACTAATTCTGGAGAAAATGTAAAGTTTGTTTTCTAAACGTGTATTATCCGTGTTATACAGATTTGTTTGACACTTTACTTTATAATAGTCATTCACCTTTTAACTTTGAGTGATGTCGGTTATTGTATACCAACAACCTCTTAAGTGCATCTTTTTTCAAAAAGGTATTGTAAACATGTCCACCTTACTATCGAAGTGTCTGTCAGAACGTCGTGCCATTGTTACTCAAAGTGCGTCTGTCAGCAAAGGCACGTGGGCAGACGCGGGCTGTGTGTTTACCAGTCGCACGCGCACGAAGGCGAAAGTGAATGGGCCCACACAAGAGATTCTCCCAAGAGTAGGAGTCCATTTCCATTCATATGCCTTTCCAGAAGGCGTCACCTACGCGCCAAGGGCATAGGTGCCGCTGGGTGTCTGCCGCAGTTGACGCTTCAGACCTAGTCCGCCGTTTGTAGGAGATAACGCTATCGTATTTGACTAGGTCATTGATTTTGGAGACTGTTTTGTTTATATTGAATCTTCTCGTTTTTCCATTTGGATACACTTGCAGAAACGTTCTGAGGTGTTGTATAGCAGCTATTTGATTAATTCTGTTGGTAAGTAAAGTATATTTGTTTCTTCCGGTTTCTGAGGCTTCAGCCTGGAACATTTTTGAGTTTGTAACCGAATTCTGTTATGTTATTTTGAATACACAAAATATATCCTTATTTTCTCTAAATTGTTTTTGTTTAGTAGTATACAAAACTGAAACGACCTGCTTACGAAGACGGCATTTTGTGATGTTTTGCTTATTTTCTCTTAAGTTAATATTTAATTTTTAAAACAATATATTTATGTTCCGTAGAATATTCATTTTATTTCGTAAAAAAAAAGTTTCTCGAGGATTCCAACTTTCATTTACACTGTGCGTTATTATGAAAACTGTTTTTTACTCTCGAATTTTAATCCGATTGATTGAAAATATCAATTTTTTTAAAATGTAGAATCATATAACGAACGTAAATAGCATCGCTTTTCCATGGCTTACGTTCTAATTGTTCTAAAATTGTAATATTCCCACATGTTTACTGATTCATTGAGAATTGCTATTTTTAAAGACTGAACATTTAATTTTAATATTTTAGCTGAAAATATTCCGTCCAGGATAGACTGCAATAAGTGGGCATAATTTGTAATTGAAACAGTTCAGCTTAGAGAGAAAAAGATTTGCACCAGTAAAATTTGAGTCACCAATCCTAACTGTAATAATTCTTCTGAAGAGTTCTTTTAAGGTATTGTAATTCTCATTAGAAACTAATAGTTTTGGCCCTGGATTTTTCATCGGACATTCTAGGGATTTTTTTCTATGTCTGGAGAATAGGCGGAATTGATTAGCGGATCAATCGATATTTTTATTTTTAACTGGGCACGTACCCAATTATAATATCAATATTCTTTTAAAATGCCCTTCACACACACACACACACAGGTACAGTTTTGTTAGTCCGAACACAAATGTCTCTTCTATTAATTTATTTCAAAACAAAATTGATCCCTTCGTTACAAGTTACTAATCCCTCAATTGAATGAGAAATAGCCCTCCAGACTGGAGAAATAAAATGTTTCCACTCATTGAACGAACTTGCGAAACACAATCGTCTGAATGGCTTGTCCAGGGTTAAGTACTTCAGTATAAAACGAGTGGAACGCTAGCGTCCTTTTTCCTGTGGGTCACCGAGCATCCACGTGCGGGTTGGAAATAAACAAATATACCAACTGCGTCGTTTGTTTTCTACAATGATACAACTATTTTGTGGCAACGCGCTGACATAAGGTGAAAGTGTGGATTGTGAAATGGAATTGTGCGACGATTTTCGACCCCTGTAGGTCAGGTGGAACGATTGACACCTGTCCCGGGTGGATGCAGCGTGCACTCTGGAGTTGAGGAGATCGTGCCATTTTCAAGGACCCTCCGGATTTTGGTCACGAGGATGTTGTGTAATATTGCGTCGCAACGTTTTGGGTGGATTCCCGATTGTGTGTTTGCCGTAGGTTGAGGAATTTTGGTGTAGTGTGGAATTCGTATCTGATCCGTACATGTGTGTGTAGAATGGGTGTTTTGAAATTTTGTATACATAGTTTTCTTTCATTTTTACGTTATCCATAATATTACATCGAGAAAAAAAATGTAATCTTAAGATTGTCTTTTAATATATAGAACTATGCACTTTGCCTAATTTTACGTTAAAAAGGCATCAACGTTTATAAGTTATCCTGACTATATACAATCCGACTGAGACAGCCTATTTCATTGTTCTAACTTTTGTTTGATTCAATCAATTTTTTTTCCTCGTGTAATATATTTTCCATATCTCTTATAGCTTATTGTTAAAATACTTTTGAGGCCGTGGTAGCAGAGTGGTGTAGGTATCGGATAGTGGCTTGCTTTGCCACGGGTTCGAATCCTGTACCACTAAAGACCCGCCGTGTAGGGCAGCGATGCACGTTAAATCTGTCGAGAGCTGAAACGTTCTCCCGTGGTGTGGTAGTTAGGAGAGAGGGTTCCAGCTCACACACAGGTGTCGTCCACGTCACTTGACCATGGTTCAAAATTACGTGGTCCGTCGCCAAAAGTCCTCGTGTAGTTGAACAGTGCAACGTTAAAATTCAATCAATCAAATACTTTTGCCTAAAGGTAAGGAGCAAGGGCGTAACTACTGCCTTATCAATGATACGGGGCCCCTAAGCTGCAAAGGCCCCAAAATGTGTAACATTTGAACACTTTGAAAAGAGTCTTTCGTTACTTTTTCAAAAAGGGACTTCAAGGAATGTCGATACAGGGCCCTCTCAGAACTAGCTATGCTAATAAGGAGGGACATGTTGAGTAAATATTTCAGATTTTGAGTGCGCAGTACCATAACTGAATGTTTGACTCCACGAGCCTTATTTAATACTTCCTCCATCTTAATTTGTTGCTGCATTGGAACACTTTTGTACTTTTATTGATTTGGATGATTTTATCATTTCTTAAACATTTTTTAGAGATATCAAAGTGCTATGCTATCAGTCACCAACATTTACTTACCAAGCATTCTGTTCTTCCCACCTTCAATCGAAACCAAATTAGTTTAAAAACCCCAGGGTTCACACTAGTGACGTAACGAACACTCCCTCAACCCCTGCATTTTGTACGTGAAAGCAACTGCAGCTTTGCCATAAGGTCTGAAGTTTTGAGGTCGATGTATCACGGATTCGAGTTTTCCCAAGGGAATTCCTTTTGTTTTTGATAAATTTTCAGCATATCAAAACTTTCTTGTGTGTTGTAAAAATCAGGAGAGGAAGGTTCTAGGTCGTCTTCCTTTTTCCCAGCGGTGGATCAGTAACCGCGGTGGCATTGTGGTCATGGCTATGCAGAGAGGCTGATGGTAAATTTGTTCGAGCTCAATATGATGTGGTAGTAAGGAGAGAGGGGTGGTCAGCTCCTGAAGTCGTCCTCGTCACTTCATCTATGTTCAAAATTGCCAGGTCCGTTGCCAGCAGCCTTTGTTTTGCTTTAATGTGCGGCGTGAATCAACACTCACTCACCCATATTGGCTCGGAGGGAGATTTGATATATTTTGTAGTTTCAAATTTGTGCCTTTTTAAACAAACTCAGAGCCACAGGTTTTTGAAATATTTTAATTAAAAAACAACACGAAGACACTTTTTAAAATTTTTTAAAATTATAATTTATAATATTTAGAAGTTAAAGCACTGTGTGTTAAAATTGTTGCGAAAAATGTTTGTGAGGCTATTTTGTTATAATGAGGAAAAGTAAACTATAAACGCGGAAAAATGTAACGAAATACCTAGGCTGTTATTATGATGCAAGACTTCTTTCCCTTTACTTTCGATCCTACCCAACTGAATGTAAATGTGCTTTTTAACCTATCTGCGAAAGCTATTCTTATCGTCCGGACTGCGTTGGGTAAAGAAACAATCTTCAAGTAAATTATTACCGCGAGTCGGCGAGGGGTGTTCCTAAATGACAGAAGAAAAAGCACTCGATCTTCCAAAGGCTTCTTAATCTCTTTTGATAAATGGTGCACCTGCTTTTAACAAGTAGTACTTTTCCTTTCCAGAATAGAGAAGTGACTATCTCTAATGTTCCTCTTTTCTTCACATGGAAAGGACCGTCACCAGTTTGTGTCGGTTGAGAAATTATTCTGGCTTCTGGTTGTTGGATATCGCGTTTTTCTCTTCAAAAATACCAATCTTATAAAGTTTTTTTTGTTTTGTCTCTGGGGGTCATTTGCCTTTTGGTTCGCCCCCCCCTCTACCTCTGTCGCTTTTGAACCCGGACTTCCTTTACCATTTTCTCACGATCTCTTCCATAATGTGTACACGCAATTACTTAAAGTATTTGAATGTCTTGTGTTTTGTTTTAATATTTTTCAAGTAGTCTTTTTTTTAAGTAGCTCGCAAGAAATCACTTGGAACGTAATATTTTGAACATCGGGTTTTAATCCATTAGGTTGGGCAATATTTTGGTTACAATTGACATTAATTGTGGGATTTACATCGGCTTATAACAGAACCGATACCGTATTTTGATTAACCTGGTTTTAAAACGGTAGAAGTAAATGCATATATTTGCCCTCTTATGGTGGTGGTGGGGACTTCATAAGACTTCTTGAGGCCCTTGGCCCCTACACGAATGTAGGCCCCACCTATGACCCTTAAAAGTAGACAGTACATAGCATACGTTGTCAAATACTCGTACAAACAATAACCTGAAACAAATGTGCATGACTTACAATCGCACAAACCGACTGCTACCTTTTGACTTTATAACTGTAATGATGGTGAATGGTGGTAAGCCTATACATGGACGATGGTCATCTCATGTTACCGGTTAGCATACAGTCTGAAATTCCCAGTTTTTTAGAGAATACAACCGGAAATAACATTTGATCACTGAAATTATTCGAATCGTGATCTTATTAAGGCTGAGTCGAGAACGAGACGAGGCCCCTATTGGGGCCGAGGCCCTGGGCCCAGTTGGCCCATGCCTTAAGACGTTCCGAGGAAGATGAGTTTTAATAAACACAGATGAAAGCTCCAAGGAGTATTCTTTGCTGTTAAAATTTTGGTCTATGGGAGATAGAACCCCCTCTCCCCTCCTATAAAAACCTTGAGTGCGCCACTGTCTTTAAGGAGTTATACTTAAGTAATTAAAAGAGATTATTAGTAATGTCACATAGTCAATGAAATTTTAAAACAGGAAAGTATTCCAAACATTGTGGGAAAATGGATAAAAAATTGTTTGTCGGGTTTTATTAAGTTTTATTAAAATTATAAATTTTTATATAATCTAGCCTTTATGTACTGTTTTTATTTATATATTAGCAGCATGAAAATAAGTAACTTTTAGATATTCAACTGGTTATTCAAGCAATACGCAATTTATGACACTTTCTCAAATTTTGTCTTCCCCTCTCTCCATTTATAAGACTTAAAAGACAGGAAAGAATATACACACACACACACCTGATATTCAATTGCGCCGAATTTTAAATGCGCCATAAATCGTTAGTTTCAACAAAACTGCTAAATCAATGCATTCCCGCGCTGTATAAATGTTCCTCGTGGTTCTACAGTTTCATTTTCGAAATTTAACGTTCTTACATTTAGTAACAAAAAGAATACATTCGACCTTGGAATTAACAATCTCTGCTGCGTCTGATATTTAACTGCGAACCGGAAAATGCTTCGATGTAAAATAAAAAGAGGGGGGATTCTTAATGTCTCCAGGTATGTGTTGTAAAAGGATGTCATGATGTCACTCCTTCCAAAGGTCGCCGCGTTCCATCCTGACCTTGAGTGAAGAGACCACCTGACTAGCAAAACATGTACTGCCTCCCCTCTTCTCTCGACCCTTCCGATTTCGACATCTACGGAGGTAAATAAACACGGAGGCATGTGACGATCGTCTGCTGTTTCTCGCAAAACTCTAAAATCGCTTGCTTTTTTTTTATTACGTTCTAATCAGTTTTATAATGAGCGCATGATTTGGCGTTGCCAAAAGAAGCATCTGATATGTGTCCGAATTACTATCAGAGTTAAGTAAAATGTAATGTTCAAATTATAAATTTGTCGAATGTAAATATATATATACATCAGCTAGAAAAAGTCTGCGTTCACGTACTATTGCTTACATGAACAGTGAAAAAAAAAAGTTTAAAAGCTGGAATTTTTAAAAAAACAAATTTTAATTAGATTTTATTTAGTTCATTTTAAGTATATTCAGAATAACAAAAGTAAATTTGGTTTGCCTTCATAGATTTTAAAATAAAGACAGGTTTGTAACGATACTTACAAGAATCAAGTAGAAAAAGTCTGCGTTCACTGTTTTAGTAGTAACTGTAAAAATTATTTAAAAAGGGAGTAATGAGCTATTTAGTAGCTGGTTGGATAACCTCATTTGAGAACCTCCTGAAGTCGTTTCGGCATTGAACTAACAAATCTTGTGGTTTTTTTCAGCACTTATCTTTTCCCATTGGTCCTTAAGAACACTTTTCAGCATATCCTTGCTGGATGCATTGTGTTGACGAATCCTGCGTTCCAACAAATCTCATAGGTGTTCCGTAGGATTCAGATCAGATGACTGCGGGGCCATGTGCAGTTGATTTGGGACATTATATAAGAGCCAAAGCTTCACAATCTCAGCGGTGTGCTTAGGATCGTTGTCGTGTTGAGAACGAAACGATTATCCTAAGCCGAGTTTGGTGGCACTTTCCTTTAAATTGTTTTTTAGGACATCAAATTAATAATATTTGTTCATAATTGATTATATATACTTCAACTTGTCAACATCATTGCTCGCCATGGACCCCCACACCATGATTCCATCGCCTCTGTGCTTTACCGTTGGTACTAAATGCTCTTTTTGAAGCGCTGAACAAGGTTTTCTCCATACTATTTACGACCTTTTATGCCAAAGATACAAAATTTGCCCTCATCAGAGAATATCAGTCCTCCAGAACTCAAGAGGCTTATGTGTATGATCTTTTTCAAAAGTTATCCGCTTAAGCCGGTTGGACATTGAAATATATAAGGCTTTCTGCTAACCACTGGACTATGGTATCCGGCCTTTTTCAAGATTTTTCTTGCAGCATCAGTCCAAATATTTTTGTTAAACTGCTCGTGAATGGCTGTTGCTATTTAAGTTGCAGACAAACACGGATTTTTTTTCGCCATTGATGTCATACTTCGTTTTTCTGATTGTGAGTTTAAATTGACGGCTTAAGAGGTTTGGATGTGTGAACTCTTGTAGATATAAAGTTATAAATAACATGCTGAATAGATGAATATTGCCGTCCAACGGATCCGTCTATACCCCGACTACCTTTTCAATCTTTTCACATTTTCTCATTGATTTTATGCTCACTGATACTAATTTCCTTTTTATTTTCCATGTCCTTGAATTGCTTCGTATCTCACAAAAACGTAACAATTATTGCGTCACAATTTTCTTAAGCTTTTTTTCTTGGTAACTAAATGCAAAAACTCTGTTAACCTGTAGCCTGTTGATGCAAATTCAAAGAATCAAGAATATTCAAATAGTAAAAGACTTTTCTGCCTACTATTTGTGTGTTTTGCTACGAAACCCCGCTATCCTAAGTAGTTTTAATTCAAAATTAACGAATTCTTGCATGCTCAATATTTAAATAATAGTAAACAAATTCGTGAAATTTTGTTAGAAAAAAAATTGTATTTAAATTAAAGTTCGCCTTTGCTGTATGATTTCTTATGGGTGAACGCAGACTTTTTCTATGAAGTGTATATCGATACGTAAATATTTCATTGCAAGAATTTTTCTTGGAAGATATTTCAGCAAATGTACTTCTTTAGTGAGTCAAATTTCTCTGAAAAATTCTGAAAGTAGACAATATGTGCCATAAATAAGCCTTGATGCTGTCTTCTTGGAAAGATAAAATACACGGAAAATATATAATGGACGTTTTTCTTACGGAACCATTTTTTTAAAATTTGATTTAATGTTTCTAATATGTTCTATTAGAACTTATGTTTTGGATTTCAACGATACCATTTATTCAAATAATAGAAAAAAATATTCTAAATTATGAGAAATTTGAATAATTTATTCTCAAAATATCAGATGAAAATATCATTAAAAATTAATTCAAATAACGAAAACATACTATTTTGATTCTTTAAAGTAGAACTATATGAGTTCCAAATACTGCATGTAGTAATTAATATTTTACTTCAAAATATCGTCGAGAAAATACATTTTTCAAGTGATTTAAATAATCGCGTTAGAAGATTTTCAGAATTGTATTTTACGAGATTGGGTAGAGATGATGGAAAGGATTAAGAGTGTTTTGTAATTTAAATTATTAGATTATTCGAATTGAATAAAATTTAATCGGGAATTCTGTAAGTAGGAAATAGAATATTATGACAATTTGATTGATAGATTTGGGTCAATCCGTCTTAACGATTAGATTGGTTAATTTCACACCAAAACTTAGACTTCTAATTCTTTTTCTCACGCTTTCATTTGACATTTTAAATAATTGTGATTAACAATACCATTGTATGAATAATAAATTTATAGCTGCTGAATTTGGAATAGAATACAATTGTTTTAATATTCGCTTTCCCAACGTAAAACGAAATAGAATGTCACTCAATAACAATTTCTTTTAGCAATTTGACAAGGTTTGATCGAAATAAAATATAAAGAGTAATTGTGTTATTCAAATATTAAATGTATTCAACAAATTAAATTGAGATATTGCCTTTTGTGTCGAGACTTTATGTCAATGCGGATATTTACGTTAGTTAAAAGCGGGTAGCCTATATCAAGCTTATATTAGAATGTATAGTTTACTTTTTAAAAATTTTTCTTTGTTATACTTTTCACAACAAACACTGAAAATCATACAATGAATTTGCGTTTATATTTTAATGATAACTTATTTCAAATTTAAGATCACACAATAGCAAATTTAAAATCATTAACATAGGAAAAATACTAAGGGAGATATGTAATCAAATATGTATATATTGAGTTTGAAATGTGAAATAATTATATGAGCAGGTTTTCTTTCAGAGAAATTTTCCCTCTAACGGAGGATTTAAAAAAAAATACCCGAAAAATTAAAATATGCCTTTTATTGGAATTAAACTACACCCACTCCCTCTCTTTACTTAGAATTATTCGAATAACTTTTTTTCCCACAAGGATAGATGTGAAATGGTTAAAATTATTTGCTCTTTTTTTTCTGTCTACAATTATTTTTTTTATAAAGCTTTAAATTTCTATAATAGAAACTTCTCGTCTTTTGATCACAGCTTTAAATTATTAATGCCAATAGTCTTTTATATTTCAATAATGTGACATTAATACAGACTTCATGTTGATATCCATTGCGTTTGTAAATGGTACAATGGACTTTTAACAATTTTTTGGTATTTATAGGAAGTACACATTGCATAATAACAAGGAGTAATTTTTTTTAGCTTGCTGAGAAGACTCGTGTTTTTAAGAAATGATTGGATGGATGGCAAGATTTCCTTCACAATCTGCCATTGGTACTTTTGTTGCGAATATTTCATCCATTATTTTTGCTCCTAATCTGAGAACGGGGCTCCGAAAGAAAGTAAACTTAGTTTTCCCTAACTAATCGTCGCTTAATTGATGAAAACCGTTAAAAAGAAACTATCTTTTCTCCTTCAATGTGGAGGTCACCCATTGACCCAATGACTAACATCGCCCATTGTTTTTGAAGTCCAACAATGGGCTGCCGCCCGACAGGAATGCGCATTGTTCTTTTTTCAGCTTTCTGACCTTGTGACGTCACCCACAGTGGGTGGAGGGCTTGTGAGCCCCGCCCTTTCTGTCATGCCTCCCCACATTTCCCCAAGACGGTCGTGCCCCGAACAAATGAGTAAAATAGGCGCGAAATTAAAGATGCGTGACTTAGTTCAAAATCGTGTTGGAACGAACCCTGCAATTATTAAAAGTGGAGTAATTTTTGCATTTTTACAATACAACTATTGATTTTTTCCTCTTCACTTTTTATAAATTGATATTTTATAATGTGTAACGTTTTCCTGTTTTTGAATTCAGTAAAATATCCAATTTGCATAAATATTTAATTTTTGTACTTGTATATGAAATAGTGGTTGGGTTCCGAATCATAGCAGTTTGGAAACCTCTCAGAAAAATTGAAATTAAATCTATAAAAGATTATCTTTTGTGCGTTTTCAACAAATAATTGAAATCAAAAACCCTTGTTCATGTTTTGTATTAATCACGATGTTGAGGTATTTGGTGACAAAATACGGATTTATAATCCAGCTTCGATTATATGCCTTCCGCTTACAATTTAATGCTTTTATTAGAGCAATGGTCTCTAAAGTGTGGTAGCGTAACCTGAGGGGTACGCTGAGTAATACTTGGAGGTACACGATCAAAAAAGTTTGGAAAAAAACTGTTCTTATGTACAAAACAATGCAGGAATACAAGTCCTCATGGATAAAAACTTGAAAAAAATTTTCAAAATGTGTTAAGTTGCACTTTTTTTTTCTTTCTACTTTTCTGATATCTATCATATCGAACAATTATGTGAATCTGTATTTTTTAAAAAAATTGAGACTTCTGTTAGATTCTTGACAGAGTGATTGCATTCGATTGGAAGTGTAGAGGGTAACCTAATGGCAAACCTATAAAGGTGTCCGTTCAACATTGTAATAAGTTAGAAGTAAAAAATGAAAAGGGGGAGTGGGGCCTTTTCGTTAAGGATAAAGTGAAAGGAAACACTCGTTTTAAATTTCTTTGTTATTGAAGTGAAAAATACAAAATATTACTGGAAATTGTGTTACAAATTCTATAAATTTCTAACAATTTCATTGAACCAATTATGAGTAAAACGAATTTAATATCAAGATAATTTGAAATTAATAATAATTTAGTCGTCCTTTAATAAATCTTGGAGATTTTATATTTAAACAAATGCAGTTATTTACTTATTTTAGTGTGAACTTTAAATCTGTGAAGTTTATATACCCTTGTATTATGTTATATAAAAAAGTGAGTAGTTGGAGTAGAAGTCAATGTTGTGTTCTTTGTTGCAGGGTCGTAAAGGAGCGACATGCCTGGTGTGACGAACGGCGAAAAATGGGCAAGTAGAGATTCACGCATGAGGTAAGCAACTTTTTTTTTCTTTTTTCGAGGGAACTTATATTGCCTGATAATTATAACTTAATTAGTTGTACATCCCTTTCTACTGTGAGATTCTATTACATTTAGTTTCATTTGCCAGTGATTCTGGTGTGTGACTTTGAATCAGCGGTGAGCAAACTACATTTATATAAGTGGTGCTTACATTCTAAAAAACATAAATGATAGCACCAAGGCAAAATTTTTATACGGAACAATTTAAAACCGCGGTACTCACCCTACGGCCCACTTCACCTTTTTAAGTGTCCCGGTCATGGCCCATTGCTCTGAAAAGTTCTTTGTTAAGAAATTAAATATATCAATTTTAATGTTTGCTGTCGATGTCGTACGGGTGCTAACTATATATATATATTAGTGATAATAGGCAACGAGGTCCTACCATTTTATGAGTGGAAATTTTTAACTATCTTTCGTTTCTTACAAGCGAAAAATATTCAAAGAAAATAGGTTGTTTCAAGATTATTCAGAAGTTGACTTTTCTGTAGTGAGTGAAAAACAAACATGGATCAGTAATTGTTTGATTTGTCACGAAAGTGTTGTACTTAAAAAATACCAAAGAACAGGAATCGTTCAATGACACTTTTCATCGAAGATCTCTTTCAAGAAGTGATAAATTGGCTTTCTTGAATATCTTTACAGCAGCAAAAAAGTGTTTTGTCAGTGGTAATGTCACAGTGGTAACAAAGACACCCTATGAAATTTGTTATATTATTGTTAATCGTACGAAACCGTTTACTGATGCAGAAACTGTGAAGGAGTGATTCTTAAATGTTTCCAATTTAGAAAAATTCTGTGACAAAAATAAAAAAATAATTAAAAAAGCAAAATAGGAATTCTAATATTTTGATCAATTTTCAATATTTTAAATGTTCTATGTTATCTTGGTCTTAAAGCATTTCTCCCCCTCCTCCATTAATTCTCATGTTGAGGCCCACGTGAAATAGCCATCAAATGTATGCGGCCAGCGTGAAAAAAGCTAACATATGTATGTGGCCCGGCAGAAAAAAAGGTTGAGTACCCCTCTTGGTGTATGGAAGGGGCTTGAATCCTCACCCCCTCCCTTGTGTACGTTACTGGCCGTGCTAGACAAATCATGGTAGATACCTAGTAAATTGGAACAAGTTGAATTCATTCATTAAATTTTTTAGAATGAAAAACCTATTTTGAGGGCAAGATAAGCATAAGAGAAGTAGAAATGTGTGTGCGAAAGGGAGAAATCCCGACGAAAACAAAGATTAAAAGTGTTATTTTTTTTAAAAAAAGAAAATCAGTTTTACATAAATATTTAAAAAAATTATTTAAATTCTTTTTATAAAAATAATTACAAACGAAAACTGAAGGTTTTTTAATAATGAATAATCCGAACTGCTATGTTAATATAGTTTCTAATTTGGTTCAAAATAATTTCTTCTATTCTAACTTTCTTGAATGTAGATCCCCCCTTTATAATAACACAGAAATACTCATAAGACACCTTATTCGCAGTACTATAAAACAAATATAGCAGAAATTCTAAAATCTATCTCAATGGTTGCCTTCAACAGAAGTGCGTTAATATTGCAATGTATAAACTTTTTCCCAGGTGGATCAGGTAGCTAATTTTCAAAATGATTGCCCTCGGATAAAATTTAAATTTTTAAAAAAATTAGCAGAAGGCTTGAAAAGTCTATAATTTTTTTTTGTCAAGGAAATAGAGGATTTGAGCGTAGCTCCCTAATTTCTTTAAAAGTTTTTAATTACTGAACACCAAATCCGATAATTTACCAAAACGCGATTTTCTTGTAATTCACATGATTTTGCATGCAGTAAATGTGACAATTTACTTAGATTTAAAATTACTGAATAAAAAAACATTATTTTTCACTAATTCATTTTAAACAATTTTAGAATTATTAAGCTTCAAACAATTGTTTAAAATTTCAAATGTTTAGTTCAAGAACATCTATCGAAGTTCTTCGAAAAATGACTTAAAAGCTTCAACAGTAATAACAGATTCCTTAAAACTGTTTTTAGTTCTTTGACTGGTGAAGTTTGAACTCGCATTATGAATAGAACAATTCATTTCGAATAAAAGAATAAGCGAATTTTGTTCTGTATGAGCAAAGCTCCCCCTTTTATTACCCTTGAACGTGAGAAACGTAAGTTATTGAATTTTTTTTCCTCGCTGTGTCGTTCATTCTAAGAAACAAAACATATCTTTTTAGAGTTGTATAGAATTCCACCTGGACACATTTAGTATCATTTCTCATAAAATATAGTCCATGATAAAAGCGATGCTCTTTGTAAGAGAAGCATCGTGAATCGTGATAGGAAGCTACTGTCGCTGGAATGCTTTTGTTTTGGGTCCATTATGCATGATCGAGTACAAAATGGCTGGCATGTAATATGTCGTAGACGATATCATCATAAAGTTTGCCGAGGACGGTTTCATTTTTTATAATTTAATGTTCAAAACTAATAAAGCACTTTTAAAAACAGTTCTGGTATAAAGTTAGCTTATTGTAGAATTTCAAGTAAAACAAAACTAGTGCCAATTCTCGTTGAGTGAATATTTATTTAGGTAATTTTGCTTAGCGGTAAAATGGTGATGCTGTTTTGAATTGACATTATTAAAATTATTCAAATCAATTATGAGATTTTTTAGTTATTTTTTAATAGAATTATGTATATCTTTAAAAGGAAAAATAGGGTATTTAAATATCAACATGAGAAATTACATAGCAGAATAGTCATTTCTCTAGCCAAGACTATTTGCCATTTCCCCATGGAATGGGAAAACGAAATCTTAATGAATGAGCTAAAGTTCATGTGACGTCATAGTCACATGGTAACTATGAATATGAGTTTCAAGCCAATCAGTTCATGAATTTATTTGACGTCATATGAAAAATCCAATGGTGTATTTGTTGCCAATCAGTTCATGCTCTTTGCAGTTGCCAACTTTTGCTTTTTGCAGATTATCTTAAAAAGATATGTATTTATAAGCAAGAAAAATTCAAGTAGGAAAATTAAATGCGCATAGTTCAAAGTACACATATAGTAGAAGTATTTTATTTTTAAAAAACTTTTTGAAGAATATTAATATTTGAACACCTTTATCCAATTATCCAATCTTAAATTTTATCCAAATTTTGCAAGTAAAAAATTACTAGTCTGTCAGTTTTGTATTCAATGGCGAACACGTGATTGTATTTACCATGTGACCGTAATGAATTTAGCCCATTGTACAATGGGCTCAATTCATGTGACGTCATAGTCACACGATAAAAACTATCTAGTGTTTCCAGCTAATCAGTTCACGCGCTCCAGTATTGTCAAGTTTTGCTCTTTGCGGAAACGTTCTCTTAAAAAGTACATATGTATATAAAATGCATTTTATTTAAAAGTATAAACATTAAATATGATTTTTTTAATTAAAAAAAACCTTTTTGAAGAAATTTTATTCTAACGTTTAAACATCTTTACCCAAGTATAAACTTTTATCTGAGTTTTACAAATAGAACAAGTACAATTAGTTTAATGTTTTTGAATTCAATATAGAACACGTGTTTGTCTTTATCATGTGACATCATGAATTGAGCCCATTGGAGAAACCTGATGAATGATTCTAAGCTAACAGAGTGACGTCACGAACTTTTAAACTAAACGATCAATAAGAAATAGAAATTATAGTACCTATTACTTTAAAAAGTTTTACTTGTCTTTATAAGCACAGAGTTAAAATCTAAATAAGAGAACACTAAAGGTACAAAAAAAAAATGCTGGGGATAAACAATTTATAGCATTAAGAATGCTTGTCTCAGTTTAATGTTCTTTAAAGTTAACATCGACCTTCTCACTGGTGCTTCTGTAATTAAATTTTGTTTTAAATTTTTATTAAATGAATTTTTGCTTTATTATATCTAGGATTAACTTATTTTATGAATTATTACTTAAATGCCGAGAAATGCGCGTGTATTTTGTATTGCGTGTGTATTTTGTATTTATTTTTTGTTTTGTTTTCTTGATTAATTTTACTTTATATATACCCCCACTACTTTGCGTACACCACCTAGTAAAACAAACTGAGAATAAGTTATTCTCAAATGAATGTATCAAAGATTAAAAATCTTATTAGTGTCGGAAATTTGCCAACGCTTTTCATGAATTCTTCATTAAAAACGCGTTATTAGTAAGTCATTATCTTCAATTCGAAAATAAAACATTATTTTCAAAAGTTTGAATCCTAACCAGGTCTCTTGAATAGTCAGTGGTGTAACGAACACCCCCGCATTGCAGGAGGAGGGGCAGGACTCAAGAAGGCTGAAAGTTTGACTGACGCCTAGTACTAAGGTGACCAAACGTCCTCCTTTTATAGGTTCTGTCCTTCCTCAAAAAGTGTCCTCCTTTTTAATATTTTAAAACTGATTTTTAATCTCTGTATTCAGAGATGAACCCAACATGTTTTCAAAACGTCGAAGACTGCTCTGAAAGAAATATCACGGGAAATATATATATGTTTTCGATGGTATTTTTTGACTTTATCGCAAGTAAATTGGGCAGATATAGAAAATTACCCTGAGTTTTTATCGAAAGAAATTCCTGATATTAAAACCGATGACAATTGTCTGTTTGAAGTAGAAAGGAGACAATGTATATTTAAAATCTAATTGGAAAATCAACATGCTGAGACATTGGTAAAAGATGGGTGAAATTACTTATAAATCATTTCAAAAATGAACACATTCCGCATGAAAATGTAATTATTCTTGTTGAGTTTATGTTCTGCTGCTCTGGAACTAATGCAGCAGTAGAAAGAATTTTTTTCAGTTAGTAATGTGATTTTTGTGAAGGGACTAGTGAAAAATCAAAATTGAATGTTAATATTTTATCTACAGTGCTTACCGTAAAATTCAGTATGAAGGATATTTTTTGCCCGAACTTTCCGATATATTAGAAAATGATACGTTGACAAAAAAAATCATTCAATGGAAAAATATTTTTTTAAGATAATAATTAAAAAGAATGTAAGCGGAATTAGCGTATTTTTGTTAGAATTAATAAAACTTTTCATATATTTAAGATGTAATTTTTTCTCAAATTTTTCGTCCTCCTTTTCATTGTAAAAAAAAAATGGTCACCTTACGAGTACGCACTCTGTAGAATCTGGCTTGGGGCACAAAACCTGACTTTGCAGAGGGTCCCTAATATTCTCTGTTACGCCACTGCGAATAGTGTACTATGCAGCTCTCGCAACTTTCCTCAACTTATACGAATTGATTTAGACGTTTCAAACTGTACGTTTCATTTCCAAAACGTATCGGACCATTTTTTGATAAAGATGTAAATTTTTTTTATTTTCCGTTGTGGTATTTATCTGCACGAGTAGGTGTCTGAAGTATTTGCACAAGAGCTTTATCATCCAGATTTTATCAATTGCCTAAAGAGAAAATTATCTCGAATGTTGCGTTTGGAAGATGAATATATGTCTTAAAAGGAGAGAGATAACATTTGTGTGTGTGTGTGTTTTTAATAATAAAATATATAACAAAATCTCTAGTTATAAGTTTAATGTAGAAGGCTATTGTTACTAATTTCCTGAGTTTTGTAGACTTGAGTTATTTGACTACGTGATCTTTTTTCGGATGCAATTTTGAAAAATATGGAATAAGGTAAATTATAATAATGTAAATGTAAACTTTCAAGTTGCGAATTATGTTGACATTCCTGAAATTCTAATTATGTTTAGATTAAGTGTACTTCTATATTTGACGATTAAACTGGTTAATATCCTTTTTCATAAATATTTGCTATTTATCGGCTATGACACCAGAGTTAGAGCTATAGGAAGCATTTACGAATTGTACAACAAAATATCTGAAGATTATGTAAAGAACTCAAGATGTATGAATTCATATCAGAATATTGTGTGAATTCATATCGTTCCCAGAGAAGGGGAATGAAATTTCAAAATCTGGGGAAATTTGTTGTTGCTTTTCAAATTACTTTATTACTTATTATTACTTTCAAATTAATTTATTAAAAACTAGCTGACATACCCGTTCTTCGCACGAGGGAATTAAAAAATTAAACAATACAGATTGAAGGATAAAGGAGTTTTCAATGAGTTAATTTTACGTTAATTGAAAATTAAACAACAAAATTTTTGCGTATCTCAGTTGAATAAAAAAAAAAAAAAAAACCCCCTCATTTGTTAAGTTTTAAGTCTGTAGATCTATAGCTGATAAAAGGATTTTTTTTATTTATAACACCCCGTAATTCTCTTGTGGATCGATTTTTGAAAACACCTTCCTAAGCTGATCTACTCAGCAAAAATAACACATTGTTACACATTTTGTGTGATTAACGCTTAAAATAGTGTAAATTTATATCTGGATGTGTAATACATTAATATTACTTTCTGCTGGATTAATTTTATGTCAAATTTCTAATATTCGCAAGCAACGCCGTTCTTTACATTATAATGACGATTCAATAGAAACGTATTGAAATAATGGCGATAGAGCCAATTTTACATCATTTTTGGTGACCCTGTTGAAAACTTGGTGATTAATTGAATGATGCAGAAGTTGATATGCTGCAGTGCCACCTGGTGGGGAGCTGGAACAAAGAGGGTAGCACAAAAACCTTCTCCACAAAAAAAATACATACATGCCAATCTTTGTAGTCATAGGTTGGACGGTGTTGATGCGATTTCACTTATACAAACATCCATTATATATATATATATATATATATAGTTAAGGGGCAAAGGGGAAAATAACAAATAGCAATTTAAAAACTCCTTAGCTTTAATTGATACAAAATAGCATTCGTCAGCTTTTTTAGACTTTGCGCTTGGATTAAGTTGCATTGCTACAGAATTAGAAATCGGATAAGTTTTAAAGATAATTATAGATAATATTTTTTGCAGTTTTTTGCAACATCTTTTTGGAGGCGTTTTGGCTTCGTAGATATAAGGGGAAAGAAAATACTTCAGTCATTCGTGAATAAAAGCTTTAAATCAAACTCTCTCATTCGACTGATAAGCGGCATTCTAGCCTTTCTACAAATATTGGCGTAGTCAACAGACTTGAGATTCTTTCTTTTGTTTGGTGAGAAAGTGATTGACGACAGATAAGAGGTTACCGATTTTTATTATAAGAATATCTTCAGGACCATGAGTTTTGACATCGAAGTGAAAGGAATGCTTTTTGAAAAATAAATCAATCGTATCATCAATCTTTAAGTAGCGGGTTATTTGTCTTCCGGTGATCTTTCAGAAGTTAACAGTAGGATCAAGCAATCCACTTTTAGATCAAATAATTATAACTGATTTAAAAGATTCTTAGAGACCAGCAAGAATTTTCTGCAATATCTACTGAATATCTGTGTTGTAATGTTAAGTATTGGAGCACTTAGGCATCATTCTGTGAGTTATTTCTCTCTTGAGAACTTGTTGGTTTAGGGGAAGTATGGGTGAAGGGGGTAGTTTAAACAAAAGAAAAATTACATGTGTGGAGACCCCCCCTGGGTCTCACCCTGGACACCAAGATTAATTTGAGGCAAAGAACCACCAAGAGCCATTTTGTATAATTATTTATTATTTCAAGTCTATAAAAAAAACTCTAATAACATATATTTCCATGTTACGTCAAATAAAGGGATTATATAAAATTTATATTAAATTAAATTACGAATTATGCAACTAATTAATAATTACGCTCACTATCAAGTAAGGTCTACCGAAATAGGAGGTCAGAGAAATACACGTACTCAAATTATTAACTTTATCTAACTTGACTAAACTAACGCTTAATTTAAGCGTAAATAAATTATAGTTACCGCTGGTTATATCAGCTTTCTCGTTCTTCAGTAGAATAGCAGCACTACGTCTTCACTATCTTAATATCTTGGAATCCTCTAAGATTGAGGGTACTGTTATTGGCTCAATAGCCTTACTCATCATCATCATTGCTAGCTTACAACGTTCGACTTAAATACCTTATCTACTTTGCATATCCCGTTTATCTTCTTGGAGTTGATTGGAAATATATGCGAATTTATATTCCCCAAAAAGACGCCTAAGAAGATTAGTGGAAAGGTTCCGTACAGATTCGTCACACATGCATTATGATTCCTCTTAATGATACTCTATAGTCGCAGTAGCCAAGAAATGCTGGTTATAAACTCGTAAGCGGTATTATTTCTGTCGAATTATGGGTTCGTATCCTAGTGTCGTTTAAGACCCGTCGTGTTGAGGTTCTAATGCTTCTTAAAACTGTCGAGGCCCGAAGTCAAAGAAGCTTGGAGAGTTTGGTGCCAGTTTAGGTGTCCAACATCACCTGACCGATGTCCAGAATATTGAGGTCCGTCATCAATAGTTCACGTTTAGTTTCAAAGAGTGACTTTTAATTATCAGTTTTAACCATAGCCTGCCATCAATTCTTATTAATTAGTGATAACTCAGTTAAATGCTAGTAATATATAACTAAATGTTAAATGATTTAAATAAGATGGTAAAATATTATCCTCTTTTAATAAAAAAATTGTAAGCATTCAACCTTTTTTAGTGCACCCTAAGGATCGTATTACTTGGCCGCAAGGTTACCGAACAAAGCAAACACGTGAACTGTATACCCCTCAGGGGGCTCACCTTCTTTAGGTGAGTGCGGGTGTCACAATCCCGAGGTACCCTAGTGATCTTTTGGCAAGGGCTCACTCTCTTGTGAGTGCGGGTTTCGCGCACCCGCCTCTCCCGAGCGACCTATACTTTTCTTTCACCTTTACTTCCCCACTTACTTTTCCGCCATAGTAAAAAAAACACTGGTTTTTATTTTCTAAGAATACCTATCCAGGAATTTCCTTTTATGGTTTATCCCCTTAGTGGGTCTTTCTTTATTATTATGTTTTTTTCCTTGCATATTATCTTTAATTTTACTTGCGACGAAGTCCTGTGGCAGACCAGGACTGAGTGGAATGAAGTTGAGTCTGACGGTTATTCACAACTGGTATGACGACACAACAGACTGCTCCCTGGGAAAACTGGCACTTGGAGCGGGGTTTTAAACTTCTGAGGACCTTTGGACTGGTGAGGTGGGGTCTTGGAGGAAGCGGCCACGTAGAGGGTACCGGAGAAAAGCTGAGTTTTGCGTCTCAGGCCGCCAGATAGTACAGGAGCCCGGGGCAGCTTAACCAGCATGTCCTGGCTGCTCTATCAGCTGATGTATAATCTCGCCTGCCTTGTAGCTCCAGGTGGTGCCTGGATGGGGTCCTGCATTGCAGAGTGGGGAGCTCTCCCAAGGCCACTGCTGGTTGCTGAATCTGGGGCTAGCCCCGCCAAACTGGTCCTCTGAAAATCAAAAGGGATTCTCCTCCTCCTTTCTCAAAAACCAAAATTTAAATGCAAAAAAATAAAAAAGATAAAAACGCATACTTTAAAATCCCCACCCTACCCGACACATGGTGGTCAGCCCACCAACTCTCAAACTTGCTCCGAATTCTTTCCAAAATTTATTGTTCTGCATGCAACTGATAACAGAAAACTTTCCAATGCTTCACCTTTTCTTATCTCTAAAGCTGTACACGGTTCAGCTGGATCTGTGAAATCTATTAAAAAATTACCATCGGGAGATTTACTGATAGAAACAGCAACACAAGCACTTAATCTCCTACAATATACAAATCTTTCAAACATTTCTATTACTGCTACTCCTCACAAAACACTCAATTCATCCAATGGAGTGATTTACTGCCCTGATGTAATACCATTACCCGATTCTGAAATTGAAGAGCTAGCTTCTCAAGGAGTGGAGGCTGTCAAAAGAATAACTTCCATAAAAGACGGTAAAACTATAACTTCTCCATTATTTATACTCACATTTTCTAAGCATACATTACCAGAAAACATACTAATTGGTTACTTAAACATTAAAATAAGACCTTACATCCCTAACCCTCTCAGATGTTTTCGCTGTCAAAGTTACGGTTATGGAACAGCTTGTCGCGGCGTTGCTACCTGCAATAAATGCAGTAGTACAGAGCACGCCAGCGAAGCATGTACGACAGATCGGAGAAAGTGTGCAACTGCAAGGGGGAACACGCTTATTCCAAAATCTGTCCAAAATAGCAGCAAGAAAAAGAAATACAAAGAATTAAAGTACTTGAAAACATTTCGTATTCTGAAGCAAAGAAATGGGTGGTCAATATCTTACCACCTCGAGCCTCCACTTCTTATGCTAATGCAGTAATTACCAACACAAAATGAAAAAAAAAAAGATACTGCAACTCAAACAGACGTAGGAACTCAAACAGAAATTAGCCACATAGAAACACCAACAAACATTGCCAATTTAACTTCTGAATCTCATAAAGATTCTCCAATAGCTCAAAACCCCATTACAAATAACTTAATTGAACAAGAAACAATTCTATCTCCCCCTGAAACATCTTCCACGGACCTAGAGTGCTTAAACCTAGACAAACGGTCTTCAAAAACATCGCACCTCTCAGGGCCATCAGATGCTGAAGCTTTGATGGAAATAGACAAAAGTTCTATCAAATGGCCAGCTACTGACATTGTCCAGGAAGCTGCCAAAATACTGAAGCCATCAATTCGAATAGAATCTGGTGGAATTCAAACCACCAAAGTAGAAGACGTTAAGCTACTCAGTAAAAAAGGAAAATCAAGACGAAGCTTTTCACCAATAAAATACATCTCCGAAAAGCCTAAAGGCTCTCCTTAGCTGAAGTATTAGTAAAATAATTCAGTGGAATTATCGTGGTCTGTGGAAAAATTCAGAGGATTTAAAATCGCTTATGAATGAGCATTTACCTGTGTGCGTAGCTCTGCAAGAGACGCTTTTAAAACCATCATGCACATCCAACAAACGAGGATATTCCATTCTCCGGAAGGACTCCAATATGGGTGAAAGAGCTTGTGGTGGCGTGGCTCTGCTCATCAACCACGCGACACCCTTCTGCCCCTTCCTAATTCGCACGTCACTTCAAGCTGTTGCAGTGCAGGTTTCTATCTTCTCTACAGTTACAATCTGTAATGTATACCTACCACCCAACGCACCCTTGAATTTTAGAGAACTCCAAGAACTTATAGATAACTCCCATCACCATTCATCCTTTTGGGTGACTTCAATGCTCATCATACGATTTGCATGTTTGCCGACGACACGGCGATCCTGGCACAAAGTAACGAATTACAACTTGTTACTCACTTTTTACACAAACATATAGCCAAACTAGAAGACTGGTTCTCTACTTGGAAAATTGCTTTAAATGTAGCAAAAACAGAGGCTGTCTTCTTTTCACACCACATTAAAAAAGAACCACCAAAGTTATATTTACACAACACGCACGTACCCTGGTCCAAAAGCACCAAATACCTAGGAGTAATCCTAGATAAAAGACTCACTTTTAAACAACACATTATACAAATACGTAGAAAATTCAATATTTCCGTCGCTAAAGTTTTCCCCTTAATTGCACGGAAATCATGTTTATCCTTAAGAAATAAGATGCTTATTTATAAACTCGTTCTCAGACCAATTCTACAATATGCAAGTCCAATCTGGGGCCACGCAGCCTATTCAAACATCAAGATGCTGGAATCAGCTCAAAATAAAATTATCAAAATTATCACGGATTCTCCGTGGTATGTCAGGAATGAAGATATCAGATTAGCAATCAAACTTAAAACCTTAAAATGTTTCTTCAAAAAAAATAGCTACAAAATTTTTCAATAATATAGATAATCATACAAACCGAGCAATAGCTCGAATAGAAAAATATGTAATTAATCCTTCATTTAACAGACCGCGCAATATTTTAATCTAATCGCTTAATTTCTTAAAATTCTTCAGATAAAACTTAAAAATTATACTAGACTTACTCTCGACCAATAGGAACAGAGCAAGCCGGCCAATAGCGAAGCGAGCACTGGGATCGCCTCGGCACCCAAACTCAATTCCTATTGACACACCCACTCCTTAAGAGCCACCATAGGCTGTCCCCTGATTGGACCACACATCCTCAAGCTAATTCACTCAAATACCCGCTCTTTTTGGGCGAAATTCAGACGAGGCGGTCCTTCCGACGGTGCGGGTAACCCTGTGCCGAAAGTTTTTCCGACCTCCATTTTTCTTAAAGTCCGCTCTAGCGGACATGGCTTTAAATTAATTAATCATTCACACTTAACAAACAACACAAATGCATTTAATCAATCACAACACACTTAAATTCTCATTTATATCTACACAAAAGTAAATTATTAATTCCTCATGTTAACACTTTAAATTACTCACACAATATTTTATAATAAAGCAGCAAAGGGCTAAGTGAAAGCTGAACTCATGCAACTCATCCAGTTAATCCTGATTGGAGATTGAGCTTCCCTGCGGGAAGCAGGTTCTCCTATTAATCCATCAACTCTAATGCTCATCATTTGCTATGGGGCTGCTAAGACGTAAATTCTAGAGGAAAAGTCGTCGAAAAGCTTCTTACAGAACTTGACCTCACCTTGTTAAACGACGGCTCTAACACCTATTTTCATTCTCCAACCCAATCATTTAGCGCCATTGAATTTTCCATATGCTCTCCATCATTGCTATTAGATCTGATATGGAGTGTTCTTGATAACCCCTTAGGTAGCGATCACTTCCCAGTGGTAATATCTTACGCTACACCTATTGCGTGTGCGACTATTCGCCAACCACTGTGGAAGTTCGATCAGGCCGACTGGGAAACTTTCAGGACCCAAGCAGATATAACAGCTCTGGCTCAATAGTTGAAGCGGTATCTTTAGTAACATCTTGCATCCTATCTGCAGCTAATAATGCAATTCCACAACCATCCTCTAGACTCCCCCGTTTTCCCAAACCTTGGTGGAACGAAGAATGTCAAATGGCAAAAAATGGATCAAAACAAGGCTTGGAATCGGTTTCGACGTTACCCTACCCCAGACAACATGATTGCTTTTAATAAAGCTCGAGCACGTGCCAGGAAAATCCACCGGCAACGTAAAAGGGAATCGTGGATAAAATATGTAAGTAACATCACATGTTCAACCTCGAGTAAAGAGGTTTGGAACAAAATCCGTAAGCTCAGTGGAAAATACAGTGCTAGCCCAGTCTCCATGCTTGTAAGCAATGGGGTCTCTGTCAATACCCTCCCTGACACTGCCAATACTCTTGCCGAGACATTCCCTAAAACGTCTAGTTGCGACAACTATACCCCCCTGCATTTCAAGCGCTCAAGCGTCGAAAGGAGAGGGGGTGAAGTTGAATTTTTCCTCTTCAAACGAAGAAGGCTACAACTCCCCGCTAACACTCCTTGAACTTCGCGCCGCCCTGCATCGCTCGGGTAACACAGCAGCAGGTACGGATGGGCTACACTATATTATGTCATGGCATCTGCCCGAAAGTTCTATCCTCTCCCTTCTCTCATTGTTTAATCGCATCTGGGAAACCCAAGTATTTCCCACACAATGGTGTCATGCCCACGTTTTACCGTTTCCAAAGCCTGATAAACATCCAACATCAGCAAATAATTACCGCCCTATTGCCCTCACAAGCTGCTTAAGCAAGCTGATGGAGCGCATAGTTAGTGCGAGGTTGATGTTCCATCTTGAGTCACATAATCTCCTTTCACCACTTCAAAGTGGATTTCGGAAATCAAGATCGACCACAGACAATCTCTTTCGGCTAGAGACTTCCATCAGAGAGGCTTTTGTCAAGAAACAGTATAACATCTGTTTTCTTTGACATTAAAAAGGCCTATGACATGTCTTGGAGGTACGGCATACTTAGAGATCTATATGCAATGGACATCAGAGGAAATTTGCCAGTTTTTATCAAAAAATTTTTAAACCATCGTTCATTCCAGGTACGCCTGCGTTCATTTTATTCAAATATTTTTATCCAAGAACAAGGTGTCCCACAAGGGTCTGTTTTAAGCGTACTTTTATTTATTAAAATTAATAGCATAACCCATCATATAAATCAGGGGTTTCAGTGTTCTCTATATGTGGACGATGTACAAATATCGTACTCGTCTAAATTCCTCAATGTTGCAGAACGACACATTCAGACCACTATTAACAACTTAACTAAATGGGCTGGACAGAGCGGTTTTGTTTTTTCTACAGTAAAAACGGCTAGTGTTGTATTCACTCAAAAGCGTGGGGTTTCCCAAACCCTGAGCTTTTTATTGGTAGAAGCCTCATTAAAATTGTTAATGAGGTCAAATTTCTAGTTCTTGTATTTGACCATTCTCTCAGATTCCATCGTCATTTAAAAGATCTCAAAATCAGAAGTTCCAAGGCCCTAAACATCCTCAAAGTATTAGCAAATACTCGCTGGGGAGCAGACCGAACATCCTTGCTTCGCCTCTACAGAGCTCTGATTTGATCAAAACTGGACTATGGATCTGTGGTTTACAGTTCTGCGTGCAAATCTCTTTTGAAGATCTTGGATCCAGTACATCATCAAGGCCTGATACTTTGTCTTGGGGCCTTCCGTACATCACCGGTGGAGTCCCTCTATGCTGAAACCTACGAACCCCCATTAGATTTGCGGAGGAAGTATTTATGTTTGAACTATTTTATGAAAATCCAATCAATGAAAACAAATACTGCATACTCCTATTTATTCAATTTTAGCCTTTATGATTTTAACAGTCATCGTTCATCCCTAACTTACTCTCAACCTTTTCACTTTAGAATTAGAGACCTGATTAATGACCTAAATTTGAACATTGGAAGAATCGCTCTGTGCAAGATTTCTGAGATGCCCCCTTGGAAAGTGATTTATCCTAGGGTAGATTTCACCCTGCCATGCTACTCAAAAGCATGCGCTCCTGAGAGTACATACAGAACACTGTGCTTGGAACACAGAGAGCCTTTTTCCGACTATGAACCTATCTTCACGGATGGCTCAAAGTCTGAATCCCATGTTGGTTCGGCAGTAGTTTCTCTGAGTACTGTAATTACAGACGCTCTACCAATTTCAGCATCCATTTATACTGCTGAACTCCATGCGCTAAGAATAGCTCTAAAACATATTTCATGCGGTAAAAAGTTCATTATTTACACAGACTTCCTGTCAGCCCTTCAAAGCATTGTCGTTTTACATTCATTTTCTCATCCCATCCTTGTGGACATCACATATGCTTTAGCTAATCATCTTAAGAAGAAAGATATCAGATTTTGTTGGATCCCAGGACATGCCAGAATAACTGGAAATGAACTGGCTGATACAGCTGCATGATCAGCAACAGGCTCTTCAGAAAGGTTCCCTATTCTACACTCTGACCTGAAAGCTTGCTTCAGGCTGAAACTGCAAAGTGTATGGCAATCAAACTGGGACCAACAAACTGAAAATAAATTGCATAGCATCATGCCCGTTCTCGCTCCAACTGCGTCATCAAGCAACCGCCGTGAGCAGGTGATATGGACTAGGCTGCGCCTAGGACACACCCGCCTAACGCATAGGCATCTTCTGTTGGGTGAACCACCACCCTATTGCGAGAAATGTAATGTCTCACTATCGGTAAAACACATACTCTGTGATTGTCCGCATTCAAATCATCTTAGACATCGGCTTTTTAACTCTGTTGATTTTACTATATCCAGTATTTTAAACAATAGCATCAATTCCTCACTTGTATTTAATTTCATAAGCAATCAAGGGTTTTATTAATCATATCTAATTTTAATCTATAGATTTTACGAAAGGCATATAGGCTATGCCCGACTAAGGCTTTATGGCCTGCAAATCTTATATAACTGTTATTATCTCTCTTGGCGCAGTATGATCTAAATTGGTCCTTGCGCCATTAAAAAAGAACCAAACCGCGAACTGTATAATTGAAAGCAAAGCTCAAATTCGGATTCTACCAAAGACAGTGGAGTAATATATGGGGCCCAACTGCCCATTCCATCGAACCAGATCTCAAAATCTTCATGTGGTTAAATTTTAAAGTTTATAAAATACGAAATTGTAAGGGTATCTATCATCTGACAGTTTTTCAAAGTATTAAGGTCATTGATACAGACTTAGATTTTCTGCTTTTTAAAATTTTTGCCATTTTTCTTAACATTTATTCCTTTTGCAGCATATGTATTTAATGATATTAATGCTTATTTATTTTAAAATTGACTCTGCTAAACATTTTTTTATCCCAATCTTTACATGCCTATTAAAATATTAACCTCACTATTGTGAAAGAAAAATGATTTTTTTTCTTTTTTATTTCTATTATAATTATGGGGCAGAATAATTTGAATATACCTGTCAAAAATTTTTAAATGGTGAGATATAGCTGATTTTTTAAAAATGTGAATTGGTATTCGGAAGTATGAAAAAAATCGGTAGTATTTATATATATAAAAGGGAACGTAAAACGAGATATTCAACATTTAAATTTTTGACACGCACGTCATATGAATATGTGACATGTAGAAGATCCCTTGAGTATCTTTTCATTTGACTCTGGTACTCTAGGCAAAATTAAATCACTGTAATATTTAGTATCCGAAGAGAGCTTGAATTAAACTTAATCCAAGAGTTCAAATTTGGTAGTACCACCATTAAATGTCTTTCACATTTGGGGACTTGCCATGTCTACAAAGGCTTAATTACCAATCTGCAGTCCATTGTGGGAAAATGTATTTAATTTGTTTTGTAAACGACTATGAGCAATGTGAAGTCGTCCCATTTTCAAAGATTTTTTTTTCTTATTGGGTGCAAGATCAAAAGAGATTTAATACATAAGACTGCAATAAAACCAACCGTATAGGTGAGATCTAATTAACATTGTCTGGAGAAAAATTAGACCTGTAGTTAGGTCCAAAGTCTAGAAAAAAATTTCAAAATATACTTCGAATTGAATTTCAATGTTTGTTTTAACATAAAACAAGAAGCTAATTCATTGGTAAATTTTTGTTGTTGCTTATATTAATAAAGACATAACAGGATTCTTGTAAGAATTGTATCGGTGATCTGTAGCTCTGAAATGTAATCTTATTGCTACCTTCTAGCGCTACATTTTATTATAATCGCGCTGATATTTGTTTTATTCAACTTCTGTAGTTAAGTATTTTTTCATTTATACAGTAGTTTAGTATTAAAGTAGTTTTTCTTTTGTATTTTTTTAGTGACTTCGGCACATTTTCTAGTGAGATGACTCCACAAAAGCGATTTGATGGCAAAAGCAGTACTGGTTCTCAGTACTCTAATGGATACAACACAGGTATTTGTACATTTTATCTCATTCAAAATAAACAGAACATTGTATACAAGAGATAATAAAAACCCGACACAACATATTTAAGACAAATTATTCAGAGTTATGAAATAAGTTCTGAAACGTATAGCTTTCATTTAGATTTTTTAAAAGCTAGTTTGATTATATGTAACATAACATGTAAACAAAGTTATGGCAAGATAAATATTTAGAATGCAACATTGAGCTAAATATGATTAAAAGAAAAGTACTTTGGTAAGCTTTATGATTATCAATTCACAATATCCCTTCTTCATGTGGCTAGTCTTTCTCCGTATTTTTTGATATTTCACAAACTGAAGCAATTGCCTCCGATCGTATAAATTCCTATGAATTTAAGTAACTGAACTGGGCTTTGTGTATATAATGTACTAGGCGATTAAAATATTTTGATATTAAAAGTCCTCCAGACATTTGTAATGTATTAAAGAGTTCATTATATATGGATCTCAAGAGCCCTTCAAGGATTTATACGCTCATGAAACTAAAAATGAAACGTGTATTCTTAAATAAGAGCTTTCTTCAAGCACTCTCTCGTATGTGCACTTGAATTGTAACTATTGCACAGAAATTTATATTGAAAAGGTTATTTTTAAAGCCTATTTGTAACTCTTTCCTGTTTATCTTTCACTAAAATATCGTTAGTACAATACGATCCATCATTGGTTGTGAACTGGTAATTTACTTAAGTAATATTGGCTGTTGGCAAAACAATATTTTATTCATAGATACGTTTTTTGACGTAATGAATACTCGGATACCAGTCACTGGATAAAGAACATGATAGAAAAGGATGACAACCCTGTTAGACAAAAGCCACATCTTGTTCTAGTTTTAAAACCGACCAAGACTTGGTGAGTGTTATCGATGCCCATCGCAACGTCGTTGACCTTGATCACAATGGGCCCATCCACACATGCCGGGAACACACAAACAGCAGGATACACTACAGTCATCCCTTTCCGTGGAACAGGCGTGGTCCTGTTTTGGAGCCAAATCGCGGACCGTGGATCCTCTGTCACAACCCATTTCGCTCTGACGCTTTCCTCTTTTCTGCCTTTTTCAGATCCCAGCAGTGATTCCGGTGAGAACTACCCCACCTATCTGTTGGAACATTTGGCGACTTTTTCAGTGGGATCTCAGTACGGTAAGTAAATTAATTTTTTCATACCATCTAAACTCAATATCTATACATTTATCTTAAGGATATGCGTTTTGTTCGGTTAAAATGGAATAAATCAATGTGATAAATTCTTTGCGCATACAGAAAGATTTGGAAATCTGGCTAGCAATTATTATGAAAGTCGTTTAAAGGAAACCTACCTGGATATCTCCAAATAGATCCCGGGCCTCAAACTTGAGTTTCTTAAAGTCGAGAACCTTAACGTATTATTTAAATTGGAATTCAAAGTTCTCATATGATCTGTAGTATTTAAAGTCAAGGTATCTATTGCTGTTTGATTGAAATTTCATACCCTGTAATCTCTTGCATATCCTTTGCTATTCGATAATTAAAGATTTGCTCATGTATTTTCTTTGAAAATCATGTTCCTCATAAATCTATATTATTAAAAGTGTTAAAAAATGTATATGTGGAATATATATTGAATACAAATTTATTCATCTCCATTATTTAAACAGTATATAATCTCTAAACTTCTATTTTTTTTAGTTGCTGTTCTCTAATACAAGAAATGCATTCGTAAATATAGTTAAAATACTTATATTCGATTGTAAGATACAATGGGAAAAAATTAGATTTTATCAAATGTGGCATTTTAATTCGTGTGTGTTTATATAGAACTTGATTCTAAGTCTAAAGGGGAATTTATCTTACACTTAAATAATTGTATAAATTAGCTTTTATTAGTCACCCACAAAAAAATATTCCTTTTCGGAGAAATTGATTTCAATTTCAAAAAATAATCAATTACCTAATGAGAGTAATTTTTTATAAGTTTTTTAAGATTTTGCTCTAAATTATGGAACGTTCATTTTTAAATTGAGTCGCAAATCTTTTTTTTTTTTATCGTATCTTAGTTTTATCCCGGTAAAACTTATAAAAATACCCCCTCCCGCTTCGCAAGAATTTTTTTTTTTAATTTTGAAATACTACTATTCTTAAAGCCATGTTTGAAATTCTTTTCTATGTACTTGAGATTATAAAGTTCTTAATTTATGTGAAGTTTTAATGTGATATCCAATGTTTTTCTTTTACTGTTAGTATTTGTATTATGTGAAAGCGGTGAATGTAGTAGAGTTTCAGAGATGACGAAAGTTTTCATATCTTCTTTAAGCAGTATTCTTTTATCGAAATCATCTTTGAGATATGACATAAGCCTTGAGTATTATCTTTTGTCACGATCGTGTCGAGGAAGTGACATCATATTCAATGAAATAGTTAACCGTCCTTAACATTAACAGGATTTGTTCACCTCAACTCAAGGTTGCAGACGTCATCGAAACCGGAACTTTTAAAAATTACCGTGTTCTGCTTCTTAAATTTTAAAAATCTTTTTAATATTTCATAAATCAAAGCATTGCTTCTTTTTAAATTAATAAACAGTGTCACCTTTTAGTTATTCTGATAATTTTATTATCCAAAACAAGATATATATGCTGGATAGTAGAAATAAACTTATTTCAAAATTACAAGTAAGAAAATACTTATTTTCTGATGATTTATGAAATATTTAAGTTTTTAAGTGATTTTTTTATTTATATTTTAACGTTAGTTGTACTTGCATATGCTACCAAAATCGCGTTCATTGTGGAAGTAAATGCTTTATTATTTAATTCCATGGCATTAGCGATTTTCAACAAATTTTAGCCTTTGTTCTTAAGATGGTATCAAGTTGTTAGCTCGTTAAATCTTTGGCGATCAATTGCTGGCATGGGGATAATACATTACTGAATAGTTAATTCGATTTATATATATTATATATATATATATATATATATTATGTCTTTGGTTTTGTTTCTAATGTTGTGTAGGGGCTGCGGTAGCCCAGTGGTTAAGGTATCCAACCATGGCAGGCATGTCATGAGTTCGATCCCAGTACCACTAAAGACCCGCCGTGTAGGGCAGCGATGCACGTTAAATCTGTCGAGAGCTGAAACGTCCTCCCGTTGGTGTGGTGTGGTAGTTAGGAGAGGGGGGTGCCAGCTCAGGTGTCGTCCACGTCACTTGACCATGGTTCAAAATTACGTGGTCCGTCGCCAAAAGCCCTCGTGTAGCTGAACAGTGCAACGTTAATATTAACTCACTCACTCACTAATGTTGTGTAAAACTACTGATTTTCGTTCATATCCCTAGTGTATTTATACATCCTTGATTATTTGTATCAGAATGAGGTTTTTTATTAGCATTGTAATATGATTTATAATTTTACTTATGATTATTGTTTTTATATGTTAGTCATGCTAGATGTTAAATAGTAAGACAAATATATTTATCTAAACAAAAGAAATGTTTAAAAAACCCAATTTGAATTTTTTACATTCTCCTGAATAGATGTTTCAGTTTTTCTGCTTTCTTCATCCGTGCTCATTTGCTTTGTACATTACTGTTAAATGTACAGTTCATTTTTTAAAAATGATTCATTCAATTTATACCTCACATTAATTTTTTTATTGATTATTTAAACATTTATTACAAGCTCTTATATCAGCTTAGGGTGGTTTTTTTTTTTTTTTTGTAAGTTTTCAGAAACATGCATGTAATATTTAAGGAATATTTTAGTTTTAGAAAGGTACAGGATTCTACATTCATAATGAAGCATGAATTTTTTTATTAAATATTCTAATCTGCAAGATGTATTTATTCTTGTCTTATTTAACTGTCAAATCTTGATTTACAAGTTAAACTTATTGATTACCAGTTCTAAAAAGGATTTTTGAATATTTTTTGATTGTTGACTTTCAGAAACATATGTAATATGTCATAAATTTATGATATACTATTATAGTACAATATATTATAAAAAAATTCATATCAATGTAATGGTAAAATAACAGCTCTCATTTTTCTTTCGATTCAAACTTTTTGAACTTTCATTGCTTTGCATCATATTTCTGAAATTTAACTTATTGTTGAAAAACATTCTTTAATTTAACTATTTCTTCATATTAGGTATCTCTACTCCCAAAGATGGCCTCCGCCGCCTTCTTCAAATGGAGAAGTCTAGTGGAATTTGGACCCAGAAAATGCAGATGAGACTTGAGAAAAAATGGGTAGTCATAATTGACAATGAAAATGGGGTAAACATTTAATTTCTTTTGAAATTTCATTTTGTATTTTCAGTGTATTATGTATAAGGATATTAATTTTCTTTCTTTGTTAATTGTTTTTTAAATTACTGGTTGCATACATTTGCTTGTAAAATCTTAATTTTTAGTAAAGCTAATTAAGTTTAAATGTTGGGAGGCTAAATTTTTTATAACAGAATTTTAATATTCTGCATGAATTTTTTAGACATTATTTGAATGAAAAATGTTTAAAATCAAATAAAATTCCTCCAGACATTCTTTTTAGTTTAAGTTCTAAATACAATTATAATATTAGAAGAGCATTGGAAATTTTTTGTTTAATATTATTTGTATTATAGGATATCAAACACATAATTGGGCATTATACAACCTTAAAATATATGATTGTTGTGTACTTGCGTATTATTGCAACCTAAGGGAGATATATTAAACAAAGCACATGGTTGTTGATTCAATGCATGCGACACTTTGGAAATCAGAGTTATTAATAGAGTTGTGGCAATTGTTGTAACCCAATAAAGTTGCAATCTTGTTGTTACTTTATGGGTTTGTTGTTTTTTATGTATTTTATGAATTTAGAATAAGAATTTCATTTCATAAAAGTCTGCCATATAATAGTTATTCATTCAATTCATTAAAACCTTAAAGCTTTCTAGTAATTTGAGAATTTAACAGTATTTTAAGTGAAGGCCTTGAGTATAAATCTGTACCATTATGCTAAACACTTCATAATTGTTAATGCACCAGTACAAAAAAATTGTGATAGCTTTGTTTCGTATGTAATTTGAAATTAGTATTAATCTTGTACTAATTTATCTTTGAATTTTTGCATAATTCTTTTTATGTATTTAATAATCCTGTCTTCAAGAAAACATTACTCCTAGAATCTATTGTAATTCACATACTAGCATTTATCTTTTCTAACAATGGCCTTCTATTTCAAAAGTTTTAAATTTAGATGCCTGCTTTTATGTTCTTTTCATCTTATATTTTATATCAATGAAAGTATTCTAATATGAAATGGTAATTTAAATGTTAGCATATTGTAAATTCCAGGTTTGTTTTATACAACTGGAAAATAATGGCAACTGCTGAACATATTCCATGTTTAAAGGGAGGCAACAGTTTAAAGGCCTTATATACCAGTTAAGCTGAGTTTAAAAAGAATTGACCTACCCCTAATGTATAGGTAGAAAATTGAACTTGGATTAGAATTTTTTTTTTTTTGTCTTTTAGGATGTAGTAGAAAGGTTTCCTATGAGCCTTATTAGTGAACCTACATCTTATACCAGTAACGATCCCAGGGAATTGTACAATAATATTGTTGTTTTCATCGTCAAGGACGAACCCAAGAACAAGAATCATAATCCACCGGAAATGCACATATTCCAGTGTGCCCGTGTTTCAGTATGTTTTCATTTTAATATTTAGCTAAATTAAATTGCAATTAAAGTATCTGAACATATTGTATCCCTTCTCAATGTTATATTGGTTATGACTAATTGGTATATGTTAATTAAATTAAGAAATTTAATAAATTGCCCTTGAGCACATTAATATTTGAAATTCATGATTATTCAAATAATTTAATGTATATTTTTTAGCATTTTTATGTATCATGAAAAATTTGAATGTTCAAATTATTATAATTATTGTTAATTGATAATATTGTACAAAATTGTACGTTTTTAATTGAGTGTATAGAAATAATTTTAAGTTAATTTAATTAGGAAATACGATTATGTAATTAGGAAACTAATTATGGAGTAATAAAGTTACCTAATGTGATACATTTAATGTATAAACTCTTAAAAGAAAAGATTTCTGTTCCTTTTAGCCATAGTTTTTCTTTGTTTTTGGTCATAAAGCTATCATATCTGTAGTTGTGTTATGACATCAGATACTGCACATTTAATTGAGCAGCTGTATCTATAGAAAAATGTGTAGTTATTGGTTCAAGTTCATTTTATTGGACATTTATTGCATTATCTAAGACAGTGGATAGTCAGTGTAATGGAAGAAATTTAATCTTCACAATACATGTCTTAAACTTAATTTTAAAATGACAAAGGTATAATGAACATTATCTATTTTTTTAAAAAAAATTCTTTTAAAATTATGTATTTATGCTTTCATATTCTTATAATTCTTTTTAGGCTCAAGAAGTTGTGAATGAAATGAAGATGTTTATAAGTGGAAAATGGAAACCAAGGTATGCAAGAAAAATGTTTTTACTTTTTTTGAGATGGAATGGTTTAATTATCAAAAATTATTTTTGAATGAAAAATGGATATTTAGATTAAGTAATTTAAAGTTCTGTACCATTTCACCAATATACATATGAAAATTTTCTTTAGTATTTTTTCAAAGTATTGTACAAGGGAAAATGATTAGTTATCATTCATAAATTAATTCTCGATGCATCTATCATGAAATTTGCTGTGTTTCTACAAAACTATAGAATTTGTAAAATTATTTCTAAATGTGTATTCATGCTGTTGGATTTATTCTCTATAGTAGTGTTCAAACTTTGTTGACTCGTTGAACCCTTAAAACTAAAGTGTTTTTGGTTAACCCTATCCAAAAAGCCGTAGAAGAATATATCTTAAAATGTTTAAAATGGATTATGTTATAGCTACTTTAAGTAAAGACAACTTAAGAAAAATATTGTATAATTATTTTTTAAAAAGTTTTTATATTAATAGTATTAATGTAATTTACCTATTAGTTTTTGCTCCAGATGTCATACACCCTTTAATTAGATTTAGTAATTGGGATATGTGTATGTATTTGCTTACATTAATTGTCGAAGTCTAGTTCTATTGAAACTATTTGCTGTCTCCTTTCATACTCTGCATTTCTATACTTTGTTTCCGTAGGCACATATATATTGATAAATATTTTTGACTTAAATGCATTGTTCAGAATGGTATTAAAATGGTTATCACTGTGAATTTTTTTTTGTATTTTGTAAATTTGCAGCCTAAAATTTATTATTCCTGCTTAAATTTAGGTTTTAACGTCTGATCTGTTAACTAAAGTCTAACTAGGTAATGATTCTTTTTCCTTCATTGGTGAAATTTCTGATTTATCCATTCATGGTTTGGTTTATTTCTATGGGAAATATTCTACAGGTGCTAGGTATTATTTGAAGTTATCCATGAAAATGTATCCTTCTGAACACTCATTTAAATCAAATTTATTTTTTACCACTTATTTTTCCAAAGCATTGCAATAACGAGTTTTAAATTATTTTACTGTACTCAGGATCAAGATCTAAATATTTGCAATCTAGGTAGTATATAAATTTTTTTTTTAATATTTATTATAAAAAATCTTAAGAAAAAAAAAATAGCAGGAAATTACTAAAAGGCTGTCTACTGCCGAATTTAGTTTTAAACGTGGGAACTCGCATTGGGATATAGGTCTTTAGATAGTTATGGTCTTGCAAATTCACACAGGTTACTAATCTGCTTTGCATTCATATTTATAGTTTTCTTTTCATTTTGCCTCATAGAAACCCTTGGGTGTGCGTTGTAGAACCACAGGGTTCTATGGAACATAATTTAAGTGGCCGCGGTAGAATAATGTATCAAGGTAACGGAGTAGTGGCAGGCATGTCATGAGTTCAAACCTAGTACTGCTAAAGACCCATTGCGCAGAGGGGGCTGATGCATGTTAAATATGTCGAGGCTCAAACATCCTCCCCCTGGTGTGGAAGTTAGGAGAGGGGGAGGAGGTCGTGTCAGGTGTCATACTCATTACTTTACCATGGTTCAAAATAGCTGAATAGTGTGACATTAACATTCATTCACTTGGAACACAATCTGAAAACCACTGTTCTATAGTAAGCATTTATCTTGGGCATTATTGCATATATTGACCAAGTCCGAGTTTAATGCCAGATTTGAAGATTCAGTTTTCTTTTTGTTGTTCTCGTGTCCATGAATTTGGTGAAGAAAAGTATGAAAACGTTAGACTCCACCCATGGTGGCAAAAGCTGCATCTGCCGATTCCGAACCTTCCTTGTTACGGAAGATCTGCAGTGGGTCCCTATAAGTGGAATTTTTGTGCTCTTGGAGTGAAAATGAGGCATTGAAAGATGTTTTGATGTGAATGGTTGAATTTCCTGGTAGTTTTTACTCTGTATGCAAGATCTTGTTTCATCACGATCGGTTTTCATGCTGTTCTAGTGATGAGCTCTAAATTTTGCAATTGGGGTTGTTATTTGGAATTAAAGTCTGTTATGAGTGGTTTCTTAAAGGAATGGAGGTTAAAGTGTAGATCTGGCCACAACATTTTTCTCAGGTTGTCTCTCATTGCATGTTATTAAAGGAAATTTTATATTAAAATAATATTGTAATTTTTATTAAAATGTCTCCAAATCCACAAATAGTTATATTAATAAAATGCTTGTTTGAAATTCATCTGCATTATGATATTTCAATATATCTTACATTAAATTAAGTGCCAGGTTTTGTTAAAAATAATAAAACCTTTATTTAATTTTTAAAAATAAAAATTAAAAATGTTATCTTTTTGTTTCTTTCAGCACCAAGGAGAATGGACGTCATCTTCCACCTCCTCCTATGAGCCCTCCTCCAGACCCTCCAGTCAATGGAGTGAACGTTAGAGAGGCAGTAAGCCTTTTCAACGCTGTAGCAGCTGCTGCTGCATCCCCTCCTAAAGGAGGTATAACAATAAATTGTTATTGATTTTTTTAATGAAATTCTAATAAAACAAAAAATAGTTAATTTAATCTAATATTATATACTTGCATTACCCAAATTAAAATTTTTTATAAAACAGCAGATTTTGACATGTATGTATAAAATTTAAAAAATTTACATGAATCCAACTTTTGATAACATCTTTCTAATCAGCATATTGTGAAAATTTCTAAGTTATACACAAGTTCTGATCATTCAAAAATATCATTGTATCATTTTATGTTTAGATTTTCAAAAAAATTTATTCCTTCACATTTTATATGTATTATCTTTCATTTTTAAAAATATTTTTTTGTTAATTTTATACATTTGCTTTTTGTAAAAATGTTTATTGATTTGAAAATTTAAAGAGTTAAATTCTTTTTTTTTTCTTTCCTTTTAAAGTGTTCATCAATTTTTTCATGAACATTAAAAAAAAATCCAAGGCAGTGCCTAAAGATATTTTATATTAAATGAAACTAGTTTCTCAAAATTGTTTACTTTTTGTTTAAAGCATTTTGACATTAATTCATTCTATATTATATTTCCCTCAGGCTTTTAGTCTGATCCAAGCTCTGATTGTAATTTTTCAGTCTAATTCCTTTTTGTTTGGTTTAAAAAAACTAAATACATTGTTTTGGGTTTGTTTTATGTTTTTTAGTAGCTTAAAATGAATTTTCTTAACAGATGGTATGATTCAGAGAGTTTCTAGTTCAGGATATTCTAAAATGGACAACATAAATCACAGAATGGAGAGGGATGCAAGCTTTGGACGCGATTCCAATGATGAAACAAGCTCCACAAGTAGTGAAAAATATGAACGTGATGTGGTATGCAATTTGCTTATAGACCTTGATTTTGGTGTGTGCTGCTAAAAGCTTTTAAAACAATTGAAAACAAAATGAAAAAATTAATTGTCATTTTTTTTGTGTGTGTATGAAACTAATAGTATGAATATTTGTGAAGTATTTAAATTAATTTTTTAGTGCATTTTATTGATTTTCTTTTTAAATTTGTGCTTTCTTTTGAATTGATGATTATTCTTAATCATGGTTATACTTTAATTAAATGATTTATCCTAATTTTTTGTGAATTGATGCAACATTAATAACACTTTCTGCAATATTAATATCTTCTACCCTTTTATATATAATTTGTAACTTAATCCTAAATTGATTTTGGCTAATTATACAAATTAGCATACATTGTAGTGTGAAAGAATTGATGTTGATTTAAATGGTTTTTTTAAAAATATTTTTCACTTTCCTAATTTTTAAAAAGCTATTCATTTTACCTAAAATAGTGAATTTATTATAAGATTTTTATTGTCCTTTACAACCCAATATATTCAATTGATGCTGATTGAATTTTCAGTGAGGGAACTTTACATAATTTGCTGAAGAGTAGATTAAATTTTCTATCTTTATTACTTTTCTGTCATATGTTGATCATTTGCATTATGACTTTTGATAATTTATCTTTAATATAGTCTATAGCATCACCATTCGATTTTACTGTATTTCAAGTGTTGGAGGATGTGGACTTGCTTTTTATTCCTCAACTGATTTATTTTACAAATTGTTCTTTGGATTTTGTTAATCCACATGTTTGAAAATTCATAGATTCATGGATGTTTCATATGATTTGAGATTTCCTTAGAGCAATCTTTACTTTTTTATTTCAGTGATACAGATATCATCATACTTTTATATTAATGGATTGGTTTTTATCAGTTGTGACAAAAATTATGCATGTCTAACTTCATATTATAAATAGATTTTTCAGATTAGTACTTTAAGTAAGTTTTTCTTGTACTTAAGTGAATTTTAGCTATTTAAAATTCCCTTTTAAAGTAAAAAAGACATACATAATTAGTTTGAATATTTTATGCATTTGAAATTTGAATTTTATAATTATTTTCTGTTTGGGTTCAGCTTTAAAATTTTGATATACAGAAACAATTAGTTTATATTAAACTGTTTGTGATGAAAGAACTTAATTTCTGTTTGTATTCTTAAGGCCATATTGAACCATTGTTTTGATGATATTGAGAGATTCATCGCTAGATTGCAACATGCTGCAGCTGCTTTTAAAGAACTGGAAAGACGACAGAAAAATAGGAAAAATAAGAAGAAAGATATGGGAGGTGAGTTTTGTTGTGGAAACTGATTTTTTAAAATTTATATTTATACTTATTACTCTTGTACAGAATTTGGATTTCACTTGCATTTAAATTTTTCTTATGTAAATTTTTTAATTAATCTATGCATGATTAATTTGTGGATATCTTTCAAACTCATGTAATCATATTTGATAAGTTTGAAAGATATGCTAAATTGTTAACATATTCCTTATGTGCAAATTTATAAATTGGGACAGTTTTTCCTTTTGCACCTTTGTATAATTTATGTCCAAAGTAGATTATTCATGAATGTTCCTATTTTTTTTGGTTTGGAATGTATATAAACATGTAAATTATGATCTTAAATATAAAATTATACTTTTTTATATAAGTCTTTTTAGAATAAAATGCAAATAAAATTTCATTGGAAGAATGTGATAATTTCAGTTTTTAAAAATGCATTGAAAATATTCTTATTTGAACTAAATCTTATTTTCGAAAGAAAATTCCATACATTTTTATAATATATAAATATCCAAATACATCCATTAATTTCTTTAAATTGTTTTCAAGTGTATTGATGTATAAATGGAAATAAAATAATTGTAAATGCGCACAAAAGTGTTTTTCTGAACATTTGATACCCTATATATAATACTTAACATGATGCATATTTTCAGATGGCATGCTGAGCATTCGAGCTAAACCACCTTCTGAAAAGGAATTTGTTGATATTCTTCAAAAATTTAAGCTCTCCTTCAACCTCTTGGTAAATTTTTTTTATCTAATCAAAACCTTGAATTACTATTTTTGATGTGCATATAAATATAATGTATCTCTATTTCTGAAATTTGCATTCATTAATTTGCTTCTAATTTAATTTCAACACTTATGTTACAATATACTTAAAAAAAATTTAAGGATATACATTAAGATATTTAACTTGATTTTTAAAATCTATTTGTCTTTCATAACCAAATTAAATTTATCAAATTTGAAATTTTGTTAAAGTTTAAAAAATTTAAAATAACATTTTAAAGTACTCCACATTAAATGTTTTTGATCTTTCATATTTAATTTTCATTTGTAGATTTTTCTGATTGAAATATACTTATGCAATTTTAAACCATCAAAACAAAATTTTATCTTTATTTACAAACATATATTTTATAATTTTTTTAATAAGTTAACCAGCTAGAGTAAGAATGGCTTATATATATATTTAAAAGTTACGTTAAATTTTATAGATGTATATTCTTATTTAATATTTTTATTAATTTTTATAAAGTTAAAATATTATGGATTGAGAGAGAAAATAGAGTTGTGTATGAAGTATAATTTTCAATTTAAAATATAAAATTATTTTTTAGGGGGAAGGACTGAAGTTTTGTATAATTTAGTCTTATTTTGTAGTTTAAGAATATTTGATTCAGTAATTTATATGTAACTCAACACTGTACTTTTTCATTAATAAATCTTCTACTAGTGTTTATTTTGTTAAATCTTTTCTAAACATTTGCCATATTTTCCAGTGAAGCATTTTTTTTAAAAAAAAATTAATTATATAACTATATAACAGATTAAACTTTTCACTTACAATAATATTTCAGTCTCTTGCAACATACAAGATTGTGAAACCTTTAGGATTACTATGATTTTATTGTTGACTATTACCAGGGGTGGGCAGACTTTTACGTAGTAAAGTTGGTTTTAGAATTTTACAATCTCGGTAGAAAACTGTGGTCGTTTGTGAAAAGAGAATATGTTATAATTATATTCATCGTTGAAAATGCAGGTTTGCATAGGTAGGTAGTGCAAGATAATGATAAATGAAATGGAACTTTTTAAAATTTTACTTTACTTTGTCCATTAGATTCTAAAAGTTATTCTTTTAAAATTACGTCATTTCGAAGGAGAGAAACTTTGTTTTTCTCGAGAGATAAGGATAACATAACATATTTTCAGTTACATTTTCAACGTTAACATTGCCAAATGTGTAACACATGAATGCAATTATTTCTAGTCTGGTAAATTTTGAAAACGTCTCTCAAATTCGGAGAGTAGTTTTATTATTGCATTATAATATATTTCTCTTTGCTTAATGTACCTCCATTTTCAACCAACTGAACTGAACTCAGTTGTGCAACAGCCCATGAGGGCCAAGGCTTACTGCTCCTATCTCAGTATACATAACCTTAGGTGCTGGGGTGCATGTGCAGATGTTTCGGTCAGATGTGAAATCCCCAGTGTTCAGTTCCCAAGCAAGCTTGGTACTCATTTATAGACCCACTGAAGGAATAAAAGGCTGAGATGACTTTGCCCAGCCCAGGATTTGAACCCCGGACCTGTGGCGAGGAAGCACGATACACTACCACTCAGCCAATGGGCGCTTCCGGTTTTTAACAAACTCATCATAAATATTTAAAAAATTTTTTAATTTGTTCTTAATCAACGGAGAAGATAGCTTGTTTTTGAAAGTATTAATGAATCCAATCATTTCTACTATTGTTTAATTTTTCTTTGCATTTTCTGCTTCTGTAGCGATATCTACATAAGCCAGTAACAGCCTCTGTACAGAAGTGATCACTTTTGTCTAAGGGTCATGTTGCTTGACTGCGAACCCATAAGTTGCGTGTTTGGTCCACCGGATTTGCACCACCACAATTGTCTGATTAATTGCAATTTAAATTCTTTTAATTTTTGTTTATGCAATTCGCTTTTTAAATGAAAATCTGTATCAAAAGTTTTATGCATACTTTTAAAATGCCTTTTAACGTTTCCTATTTTTTTTTTAAGTACCACATTTGCATGACATACATAGCACACACATTTTGCATTCACCATTGTAAAAAACTGTAATTTCCATCCTGTATTAAAATGGTATGTTTTCCATTTTTCTTAACATTTATTTCTTACATTATACACCTCTTTTAAAATATGACAGATTACAAATTTTTTCCCTACAAAAACACAAGTAACATAAATTCTTTAAGTTGAATGTTTGAACAACTATAAGCAACAGGCTTGATCGAGGAGTGGGGACGTTTTCAATGCAGCAAGCAGCAAATGTACATGAACCAATGAATATGTAATTGCTGTACGTTAACACATTCTCTACCGGGGGGCTTCTATCGCAGGACGTAATATCAACATAAGAATCCGATCCGGCAGAAGCATGATGTTTCAGTAGCTAATACAGTGTTATTGCAGGAAGATTTGGTTAACGTATATTTTCCCCTTTAGTCAGTGTGTGGAGGAAAACTCATTTCTACGGCTGGCATCACGGTGATCACATTTCCGTTTTATAGTTGTGGAGAATGTGTTAAGCGTTATTGTGTGCTTCCAGTAATGGTACATGTGTCATCTACACATAGTCGCATGCATTGTGAAGAGTTGATGCTTCAGTCTAACTGGTGTTGATGTTCCACAAATATATTTATTTTAGTATGCGAGTCTTGGGTCTTATGTGGAGGCGATCACCCCAAAATGTCTTGGCGGTCCACTGGTTGATCGTGATCGATTTAATGCCCACCCCGGACTATTACCATTCTGTTTAACTGGTAATTTGAATAGTATTAAAGATAATATTTCAAAAGATATTATGTATAAAGGTATAAGATTTACATTAACTACCGTATTTTCCTGTATATAATCCGCGGATTATATGTTAAAAAAGTTTCAAATTTCGTTGTGCGTATTATACGCCACCGCGGATTATCTGAGATAAAACATTCTTTATCAGAAAAGCTAACAATAAAGTTTTGAAAGAAATGCCGTTTATGTTTTATAAAATAAATAATAGATGGCGTTTATGACTTGGATGACGTATATCAGTCATAACTAGTTTTTGTCCAATTACATTCAAAAACGAATTCGGTTCCTCAGAAGGAAAAAAGTTATGAGTCGCTGGCGCCATTTCCAATTTTCTCTTGACTAGAGCTATTACGTTCTTTGAAAGTTTTCATCATGTTGACGCGAAAGCGTTAAGTTACACTGCAAACTTCAAGTTAAAAGTTAGAGAAGGCTACCGAAGTTGGGAAACTGCAAGGTTTTTCAACGTTGACGAATTGAATATTCGTTTGTGGAGAAAAAACAAGACCAACTTCGAAAATTGTGATCGACGTTAATGAGCCTATAGCCGTGGAAAACCTCACTGGCCAGAATTAGAGGAAGAAATAAATAAATGGATTTTAAAAGAAAGAGACAATGGAAAAGCAGTGTTGATCTTAATTTTTTGGCTGTTAACTTGCTAAATTAAAAAAAAAAAGTTTTTTTCCGCGAGTAATGTTTTGTTTAACAACTCAAAACATAGATGGCAGTAGCAAAGAATTTTTTTGTTTTATTGAGATTATCGTAAAAAATATTATCATACATATTTAAAAAGAGAAGTTTCATAATTTTCTTTTCTGTACAATTTCTTACTTCTATTTTTAATTATATTGTGTATTTTTTATCTTGCATGACACTCATTATCGGCAGTTTATATTTTTGGATTATTCGCCGTAAAAACTGCCACGGATTATACAATGTTTTTTTTTTTTTACTCGAAAAAAAGGCTTTGCGGATAATACGCCGCTGCGGATTATATACAGGAAAATACGGTAATAATAGCACTGTTGAATAAATTAATATAGCTATAAGCAAACTTTTAACAATTCCTGCAATTAAATATGGTTTACCTTTGGAAATATTTGAGGAATTTAAATACAATAGCTTAAAAGATCTAATGAAATTAAAATTTAAAACTAATTATGAGGTTTTTAATAAGGATATTAAGTAGATCATTAGAACTTCACAGAAATTTCATTGTAGTTTATATTAATAAAGTATCAACCAATAATGCTTTTATTTATGAGTATTTTTAGTCTATTATGTTAAATTAGTTTTTATGAGAATTGCATATACTTTCATAAATATAAAGTGTCATAAATTTAGTAATTGTGTAATGGCTATATAAATAAAAATTAGATATAGCAAACATGTTAAACATCCAGATATGAATTATTTACACTATTTTAAACAGTAATTACACAACATTCATAACAATATTACTCCAGCCATATAACTATGACGTATAGTGTATTGTTATGCTTCTAAATAATGTTTAACTTTAAATTAGATTTACAATTTAATATACAGTTATTATGTTTATGATTGTATACAGAATTTTCACATCTGAGCTTTAATAAATTTTTAAAAAACAATATAATGAACTTTTGTAGAAAATGTTTATAAAAAATGGCCTTCTCGTCTTACATTTTATTTAGCATTTTGATTGGCATTTTGAAATTAGGATAAATTAGTGCAATGTAATAAAATTGATGATTTTAAATCTAAATTACTCTGCTTATTTTTGTGCAAATTACAGCCTCTAAGTATTTTAAATGATACTTAAATTTTAATTTCCATTTTCTCTCTGCATGTAATGTAACTTTACATTAACATTGAATAGGGGCAGCATTAATCTAATTTGAGAAACATAAGTTTAAAGTTAAATTTTTCTTGAGACATAACATAGAAAATAAATTACTGCTTATCTCATGTAACTTTGTTGTCCAATATTGGTTTAAAATTGAAAGGTAACTGGGGTCTGTACCTCCAATGTCATATAGACCTCTCTTATGGGGGAGGGGTACAGTCTAAAAAGCACGTAGACATCCAGATCTGTAATAAATTTGACATTTTCTTGATTTTGTTTTTCACTGACAGGCAATTCTCTGTATCCCTTTCTGAATTAAGCAAAGGGGAAAAAAATCAAATATCCATTGTCATTTAATCTAAAACAAAAATTTTGTGATGTTAATGGGTAATTTTTAACATTTAATTTTTCTACCTTTCTAGGCGAAATTAAAGAGTCACATTCATGATCCTAATGCACCAGAATTGGTTCATTTCCTGTTCACTCCCTTGGCACTGATAGTAGATGCAGCTCGGGATTCCAACTATAGCTCCACCCTGGCCTCTAGGGTGGTGGCTCCTTTGCTCACCCGAGATGCTATTGAGCTTCTTATGAACTGCTGCACCTCTAAGGAGAGTGATCTCTGGCATAGCCTGGGAGAAAGTTGGGTCACTCCAAAGTGAGTTACTTCTTTAGTTTCATTATTTTAAAATACATGAATTTAATACATTGGATTGAATGAAGCAAGTCTGATTCAGTTGTAAGTATTGTATAGTTGAATATTTGACTATAGTTAAAAAAAATTATTTACAAAGTTGTATAATTTATGCTATGAAACTTTGTGTATGCATTATTGTTTTCGTTATGTACTTAATAAACATCTGGTCTTTTGAACCTTTATGTAGCTTCTGAGTAATTTTTATGGCCTCCATAGAAGCTAAATCTTGTATTAACTGATATTCATCAATTAAGGTAAAAAAAATTTGAAATGTATAGAATCAAAGAACAATGTAAAAGTAAATTTCGTGGTTACTGGTGGTCATAACTAATATGTTTCAAAAGCTAGTGCAAAATGGCAAAACTACCAGACACATTACCAATTTTCTGCACAAAAATTAGTTCTTTACTATTAATTTTCTTAAAAAGATGATTGCCTTGTTTGTCAAACTTGTACTATGCTTATAGCCATAATATATATTTGATTTAACAGTTCCTGATATTGTTTCCATATATTCATTTACTTCTAAGAAAGAAACAAATACAATACAAACTTAAATTCTGAATTGTATAATTATTTTTGGTATTGTTTTGATGTTGAATCTTTTTAATTTCATATTTTAATTTTTCTATTGTATGTTTTGACATTATATGATACTTATGTCAATGTCTTTAAGTAGTATTAATTGTAACTTTTGTTTAAAATTTGAAGTTATATGTGAAATTTAAGTGGCCTAATTTCTTACTACAATATAATCTGATGCATTAATAAAATTTTTTAGAACAAATAGTAGATATTCCTAGTATAAAATACTGTATTGGATAGATTTGTAGAGCTATGCAACTAATTAGATCTCCAATTGAGGCTGTTTTGCCATTAATCAACTTATCCTGGTTTCAATGGCTAGTCAAATTGTGTAAATTTACTTTTTAAAAGTTATTTCTAGTATTTTCATTTTGTATGTCTTTTGATATATTGAAAATGTGTAAAATTTTATTATATGAATAAATTTACAAAAACAGCATTAAAAATTTTGTTGCTGTACTTTTTTAAAATGAGATAAAAGTTAGCATAAATTTTGTTTCTGCTGTTACATTTTACAACAGATGATTTGTTCAGTATTGCTTTTTAATTCCAAGCCTTTGTTTTTCCAGGGAACATTGGGAAGGCTTTGAAGGTACTTACCATCCTGTTTTCTCTGATGGTTGGGCCCCAGAGAATCCCTTCCATGAAGACCGGGATAAAGGAGACATGTCTTCTGCTTTTAGCCATAAGATTAAAAGAGAAGATGCACACCGTAATCATGAAGAGGTATAACATTTGTTTCATAAAATTCCTTTGTCATGGAGTGGGAAAACATGTTATGAATAATCTAAAATTATATACTTGCACAATATTTTTCAACGAAAGTAGTTGTAAAATTAATTTGGTATATTTGCCATAAATCTAAAATTAGTTTATAAAACTTGCCATGTTTTACTGTTCTAGCTAACATAAGTTAAAATTATTTAAATACTCAGAAAATTTTGTTTATTATTGATTCTTTGTTAATAAATGAGAATTAGTCATACATTTTTTAAAATTACAAATGGACAAATAGGCAGAGCTGTAGACTGTTGTAATTATTTGGTGTTAAAGAAATCAATTTACTTATAGTGCAATTCACTTTTAATTATGAGCTTATTATGTTATCTTAATGCATCATTAATAATTCTGAAACACTTTAGTGATGAAAAATGATCTTGTTATGTATTGTTCTTACCAAAGCTGGAGGAGAAACAATTTTGTTGCTATTTTACACAAATAGAATAACGAACAAATGTTGGGAGAAGAATTCTATATTTTTCTTTCATTAGTTATGCTAGCTTTAGGAGGTAGTATTGAAATTCTAAATTTTAATTTCTAACTCTCCTCCTTATCAATGTATTATAGTTTGAATAAATATGTCATACAATTCATTCTAATTCTATTAATAGTGTTACAAAATGGTTTTCCTTGGGAGTTTGTATTTTATCTAAACTGTTATTTCTTAACCCTGAAATTTATAATTTATGAATTGCTTAGATCCATGCAGAAGCCAATAATGCTGTTAAAGTTATTTTGTAATTTTTTTTAATCATTTGATTACTTTAAAAAATTTGCAGTCTGCTACATTGTAATTTTTTTTAATTAGGTTGAGGCAAGACATCAGGATTTCAGAGTATCCTCTCGTCAAGATCGTTATGGCAATGACTTCTATTACAATGAACAGAAAGAGCGACCTGTCTCCCCCATGCTCTCCTCTGAGGTGCCACATTCTTCCTTTGAGAACAGATACTATGACAATACACCTGGAGAGTTGCCAAGGAGACATCTTTTTGAACGGTAAGCATTTTTCATTGTTTTGATTTTTACTTTCATTTCAATATTTAATTTAGATTGAGAAATTTTTTCTTTAAAAGAGTTTAAATATTTTGTTAATATTAAAATATTTGAGTAAAAATATATTCACTCTTGAAATAGAATTTTGAAATGACATTTTAGGCAGTACATATTGTAATAAATTAATTTTTGTTTCAATTTTTTTCGTTCAGAATTAAAAACTTTAAAGTTTTATTTGAATTGTGGTATGGAAAAAACTTTTTAGAGAAATTGAAATTGAAAAAAAAATATTGTAATAAAATATAAATATTATAAAATATAAATATTATAAAATATAAATATTATAAAAATATAAATATTATAAAATATATAAATATTATAAAATATATAAATATTATAAAATATATAAAACTTTTCTAAATGATCCATCCATTGAAACCTGGATCTTTGCATTACAATTTTCAAATTTCGACGATAGAATTTTAAATTATAGCTAAATTTTACTCTATTTTTGAAGAATTTCAAATCGTATAAAAATAAAGTCTGTCATATGTGTGTATATATATATATATATATATATATATGAAAAATACTTTTAAAGAAATTGAATTGTGTCTAACAATTATTTTTAATATTTTATAATACAAATTTTTCTGAGGGTTGTTCTTATATTTACTAACTTAGTACATTTTCAGAACATCAATAGGTGTTGCTGCAAACTAATAGAAAATTTTCTACTTTATTTATGGTACTTTTTGAAATTTACTTATAACTAGTTTTAAGCTGCTCATAGTATTATGAAATGTCTTTGAACTTATAACTCCAAATTTGTTCCTGGAGAAAAAAAATTCAGTAAATTAAATATTTTATATAAATAAAGTTATTTAAATAAAAATCTTGCCACAAGGGGGGGATTTTAATTGCTTAATTGAAAGCATGTTATTCTTATGAAAATCTCTTGCTTATGTTGATCACACACATTTTTCTAAACTGTGACATTTTCTTCCTAACAATTTATTGCCCATATAGATTTAGTAAAATGTTTTAATGAAATTTTTGCTTCCAGGAATGGTGCAGTAACTCCTGTCTCTGATCGTGAACTCCAGGATATGCGTGACCGGGATGTTCGATCGGATTTCAGTGCAGATTCCATTGATCATGGGGTGGCCTCTGAACCACAACTGCATTTTGAGAGACACCAAAAGCAGTTCCTTGAGGACTTGCTGGCTAAAGGGGCACATGTAGTCCAGGTGATGTATCCTAGGACAGCCAATAATGACAAGGAGCTCACAGTTCTAAGGGGGGAGTATTTGGAGGTAAAGAATTAAATATTTTGCTCTTTTATGTTTAATTATGCTGAATATTTTTGTTTATCCAGACCACAATCTAAGCTTTGAACATAAGCTTCTTAATTTTAAATTATTAAGTAAAAATATGGTATAAATTTTTTCAGAGCAAAGTATTTATTATTTTTTATAAAAAAATAATTACTCCAAATTTCGTTTTGGGTACTATAGGAAAGGGTATTTTGTGGAGCATAAGCAAATAATTTAACCAAGTAAAAGAAATGTAATTTATATATAAAAGCTTATTTTTAAAGTATATATAGTCTTACGAAATAACTATTTTTCAACTAAAGCACAAGCGGAAAAACATCATGCTTTTATTTAGTTATTTCTGTAAGCTAATAGTTTTTGGAAAAAATTTTCAATCTTTAATAAAAATTACAAATTATAAATAACCTCAGTCTTTGATCAATTTTATTGTTAGAGAATGAAGTTTTTTTTCTTGTGGTGAATTATCTTGTATACAATTAGAATAATCTTAAGTAATTTTTCTATTTTTTTCATGTGTTACATTTCAAATATTTTTAATTATTTTAAATATTGTGTACTCAAAGGCTTATAAATTTATGCTATATAAAGATTTTAAAATTTTTTTTTCAAGTAGTTGAAGCATTTTTAGGTGAGGTAATTAACATAATTTTAATAGTATAAAAATTATTTTTTGAATGAATCACTCCTATATGGAATGGAGTCTATATTGCATTCTTTTTAGTAAAAATTTGTGGTCATCATAGTCAAGTGGTTGTGGTCACCCAAACTTGAGTCTGATACTTTCAAGTCGTGCTTTTGAGTCCTGGGACTATTTCAGACCAGTTGTATATAGGGGCTGATACAGATTACACATGTCAAGCTTGGAGGCCTCATTATTGTGTAAGTTTGGAGAGGGGGGTGCTAGTTACAGGTATCGTCCTCTTCACTTGACTGAGGCTCAAAATTACAAGGTTCTGTGTCATTAGCCTATACATTGCCGTAGATTATGATATTAGTAATTAGTCAAATTAAATATCTATTTTCAAACATTTCAGATCTTGGATGACAGCCGCAAGTGGTGGAAAGCCAAGAATTCTCGTGGTCAGGTAGCTCATGTACCACATACCATAGTTGGGCGACTCAATGAGGAAGATTCTTTTCACAATCCCACATATGGCAGCAGATCAGTCACATCCAAAGACACTTTTTACTCGCATGTGAGTATATTTGGAATTACTATTATTTAGACTTTTTTTTTTGAAATTTTTTTTTTTTTTACATAAGGCAGTGTTTTCTTTATGAAAAGGTTTTATACTAATTGTTATGGTACAAATATAATTTCCTTCAAGAAATCTATATAAAATGTAGATTAAAGTTTGTGATGATGTGGTGAATGGTTTTAAAGAATTTTTTATTAGATTTCAAGTGTTGAATGTGTGGAAGCCCAGAGGCTGAGTGGTAGTGTATCGCACTTTCATGCCACAGGTCGGGTTCAAACCCAGAGTGGACAAATCTGATTTGGCCTTTCATACCTTCAGTAGATCAATAAATGAGTGCCAAGCTTGCTTGGGAATTAAACGCTGAGGATTTTGTCTTACTGCCCACCTGACTGGGACATCTGTTCATGTACCTTAGTGTGCAAGGTCATGAAAACACTGATGAGCACACTAGGCCTTGACCCTGCATGGGCTGTTGCGCCACAGAGTTTAGTTTAAGAGTAGAATGAGGGCATTAAAAAAAACTTTCTTTGAAGGGTTATTTTCCTTGCATGTATAAAAATTAAATTTTTGCAGAACTTTCATTTATGTGTTGAATTTCTGTGGGAAATCTTTTCAACTAGTTGATGTAATCAATCATTAAAATTGTCCAGATCTTTTTGCATTACTTTTTATTTTTAATTTTTAGAGTGAAGCAAGCCTTCCAAAGCCAGCCAGTGAAAATGGACATAAAGAACCTAGTTCTCCCCAACGACCAGCCATACCTATCAATCCTGCACCTGCTGATTGGGTGCGACGTGAGCGCCAAGGCAAGAAAGGTGAATTTAGATACTTCTGAGCATACATTTGCTTATGTAGAGCTGCTCTACCCTATAGTCAATGAAACAAACCCTATAATGACCTTGTAGCTGTTAGAGAAAGATTTGTGAAAAAACATTATGGGAGATGCAAAAACTATTGTGACAATTTATTGCATTAGCAACTTTTCTTGAAAATTAAAGCCTAATAGGTGTCTTTCATACTCTACTGAAACAAGTGGGTGCATTTTTACTGATTCTAGTTGTTGAGTTGAAACAATAAGACTCGACTATTTTTTTTTTTGAGTCGTCAAATAATGACCAGTGGGACTCATTTGTGTCATTAAGTCTGTTCATGAGAAAAATGAGGCAAGATCAAAATGAACACTGACTGAAAGTGTCAAATCTATTGGCATGGACGAAACCTATTTGTGGAGCAGAATGATACAAATCTTTTGACTTGATGGGGATCCTTCCTTTAGTGAAGGATTACATGTTTGACATGTGATTTGCTCGGCAGTTAACAACTGTTTTTGCCAAAAGAATCAATTTTTCTTCTAAGTCGGATTACAAATGTTATATACTGTGAGTGTTTGTCATATTAAGAATATTTACTTTTTAGAAAACTTGCCTTCTCTTTCTTTAACTTCACAATTTCATTAGAAATTTAATGCTTTATATTTGGGAATCATTCAAAACTGAACAAATTAACTTTATTTTTGTTATACTTGTTTATTGTTTTACCTACACTAGATTTTAAATATTTTGACTACTGACATGGTTCACCTTGTCAGATAAGTATTTGTTAATGATAGTTTTACAGTTTTTGTTTTTATTTAATTCTACAAAATTTCTTATGACTTTTATGAAACATTACTAAATTTGGACAAATTTGTGTGCATCACTGAAGAATTTTTGTTTTTTTTAAAAACTTAATATATTTTTACATTGTTTTATGAGTAATTATTTGATTGCTCTTTAATTATGTGTCAATTCTTCATTTGTTAAATATACCGGTAATATTTTTTATTAATCTTTATGAATAAATAACTTTAAATAATCAGTACCAAATGCAATGAGTTTTATACTTTTACCAATTGAATGAGTGATCACTATTGTAGACTCTTTTAGAGGAAAATAACATAGTTACCTTAGATAAGTGATAGTCTGAGATGCTCAAAATATTACTTTCCTTTGCTAACAAACTTCCTTTTCTTTTTCTGTTTTTTGGTAAATGGTTTACTAACATTTTTTAATTATGTTTAACTGAATTTTGTATATTTTTGTCCATGTATATAAGTTTAAGATTAAAACTGTTTTTCTTACAATTTAAGAATATTTTATAAGTCAAAATGATTATGTAAATATGTGTGCTTGTTTAAAGTATTTTTAAGAAATCAAAACCAGATTAAAATGAATTTGGTGTAGCACAACATCAATTAATTTCTACTTAAAAGTATAATTATTTTGTGAATTGATATGTTTTTGCATGTAATGTAAAGTTTACAACACAAAAGAGCTATGGAATTTTGTATGTACATATATATCACATTCTTTTTTACTCAGGAAAGAAATCTGAAAGCTATTTTATCTAGAGATTTATATATATAAATATATTCTTATTGTTGCTTTTTCTATGTTTATAATAGCTTTAGTGACAGAATAAAAAGTTTGAACGAATGCTTTTGTATGTTTCATAATTTTTTCCACAAGCAGCTATTAAATATTTGTATAGGTTTACATTGAATTGCAGTTATGTGCACAAAAAATAATATATGCTGAAAATTAAATTTGAAAGTTTATATGTAATGCACATGCATACCAATTAAAATGGATTTTTAAAATTTCTCATAACTGGAATGGCATGAATACCAAAGTGTTAATTATTTAGGGGTTTTGCACTCTTGAATTATTAGTGGGTGTCTGTTGTTTTCTTAGAAAAATTAGGTGATTTAAAAGGCATGTTTTGTAAATAAATTTGTAGAAAGTAGGTTGTGTTGAGAGTTGTTTAGGATGTGCAAATTACCTTACCATTTAGATAAATGAATGGTAATGTAATAAATTGTCATGAAATTAAATTGAAGTAAAAAAACACAACTCTGTAAATTAAAAGTTATATTGCAAATCTATTCAAACATATTATATACACATATGTTGAATTTAAAATGTGTTATGAAATATTTCGAATGAGCATAATTTAAGTAAATCATAAATGTAAAACATAAATTTATACTTTTAAGTATTAATTATTCAGTAATGAAATGATATGAAAAATTTTATCATTTGTTATTTCATTAATATCAATTGTCTTATAAATTTAAGACTAAATTAACAGTGTTTAAGCCAGTTAATTTACTGTTTTTGAAGTTCACCTTCTTGTTTTAATAGGTTATAAATTATTTAAGTAAAGGGGGAAAAAGTCTTACATTAAAAGAGTGCCAGCATTAAAATGCTCAAAAAATGGCATTGGGAAATAGTGTTGGATGAGGACTATATCTTAGTATGTATATATAATACATCTTTTATCTTATTCACTGTCAAACATATACAAATGAAGAACTTTGGGATCCATTATTGCATCAAAGTAATGTGGTACCATCAGAAGCGCACTCACGAATTTTTCAAGGGGGGTCGAAAGTTCACTATTCTTGTATCATGCTCCTTTTGATTTTGTCGGTTTTTGGGAACAAAACACAGTAAAAAACTAATTATTGAATAGATAATTAGCATTAATTAATAAAATTAATCATTAACAACAAATACTTAATTAAATTTTTCGTACTATATACTTAAAATTGTAATCAATCAGGGAAAAATCAACGGCTTTTGGGGGGGGTCCGAACCCCCTTGTGTGCACCACTGGGTACCATCATTTCATTCTCTCTTGCTTATCATAATTAGTGAAGGATTCAGTGAATAAAATTCTAGGAAATTTACTAGGAGGTTTTATGTAATACTTTTCATAATTATTTCAAAATTAAGGTTTTTAAGTATTAATTTTCTATACATGAGTTTATGATAAAAATTTTATAATTGTTTTCATTTTACTGATTGCATGATGATCATATAAGTGTATATTAGTTTTTTGATATACATGGATATAAAATCAGTTCTTTATACAAAAAATGTCACTGTTTAAAGAAACTTAAAGAAATTGATAAGATATTTGAAGAGATTAAAATTAAGATAATTGAATATATATTTATATGTATATAAATATATATTTGTGAATTTTAGATTATTTAATAAAGGTTCATATTTTATGTATTAAAATGACATCATAGTCCACAGTGTTGTAGTTTCCCTCTGGACCTATAGAAAATTTTAATTTTTAAATATTCCAAGAAATTTCTAGTTTAAGGGTAAATTTACTCTTATGCTGGGGTGTACACAGACCTCTTACAGGGGAGGTACATCTAAAAAAATACATAGACGAAAGCGCTGATGGGTAAATGGGTTTATGGTAAACCCATTTACCAACGCTTTTATGGTAAAAATTAAAAATTTGTTGGTCTGTGGGGGGGATGCATTTTCGACATCTGATTTTCCCCTATTGCTGAATACTCTGAATACTACAGTAAAATCTACTTATTGAATCATTATGAATAGCAATTAAATTTTACCAGTGGCACACACAGGAATTTTTCAAAGGGGGGGCGGGGTCGAAAGTTAACCATTTTGTATCATGCTCCTTTTGATTTTGTCTGTTTTCGGGAACAAAACACAGTAAAAAACTAATTATTGAATAAATAATTAGCATTAATTAATAAATATAATCATTAATAACAAACACTTAATTAAATTTTATGTACTATATACTTAGAATTATAATCAATATTGGAAAAAAATCAAGAGCTTGGGGGGGTCTGGACCCCCCCTTGTGTGCGCCTCTGAATTTCACCAATGATAAAATACGAAATTAAGATTTTCTACTTATAGCAAACAATATGGAGAATGCTCTCTGTGATTTAGACATTTACATTCTCTTATACTTTATCACAATCTAGAATTTTGGAGTGTTAGTGTAATTTTACAAATGAAGAATCTTGGAACTCTTAGCAAAACATTCTCAAGCTCAACATGGATATATATAAGCTTGTGGTAGGTTAGAGTCCCTGAACATCATAGGACTTGCAGTGTGGAAGAGCTGATACACATTAAATCTTTTGAGCCTCAAAATACCCATGTTGGCAGGGTGTGGCAGTCTGCAGTGGGAGATGCTAACTCACACACAGGTGACATCCTGTTCACTTGACCGTGGTTCAAAATTACGAAGTTCGTGGCCAGTAGCTCGTGCTGCTTGGAAGCGTGACGTCTATAATTCAGGTGAAACCTTATTAAAGAAGATTATAAAACTGGATTAAAAACGAGCACTTCACTGGATTCTCATTGGGTATTCAGGACTTGAGTGTTTCATGAATGGGTATAACATTTTTAGAACAATAGTGAACTTAATAGCAATGGTCTCAAACAATGAGTCAAATTTCCCGGGTTTATTGTGCAGGAAGCATCGTGTAGAGAAGTGTTTCTTAAACTAGGGGTCGCATGTCCCCAGATAGGGTCCTGTAACTTATAGCTGGAGTTGCCGAAAAATTTAGGATTTTTGATATCTCTTTGCATAAAGTAACTTATTCGCCGTTAATAACTTTAATTGCTTGTTTCGATTTTTATTGGAGAAAGCCAATAGATAATTTTATTATTTATTTAGATTTTTATTTTAGTATTGATCAAATCTAAAGAATATTGAGGAAGTACTTCGTCCGGAGATGTCGACTCTATTGTTCTAAGATTTAATTAAAAATCAAGCATATTCTTCACACACACACATTGATACTTAAATCCCGCATATACCGTTGTTTAACAAAAGGCGAAGATCTAAGAAGTGAACTGAAAATGACTGCACTTAATAAACAGATTATAGTTAATGAATAATGTATACCGGGTAATATTATATACATAATATAGTGCTTTTCATTTTATTTAAAATTTCTATATAGTTATATTCAAAGTAAAAACTTATTGCGGATGTTTTATTATACTACACATATATAAGTACCCAAGCTTGAGTAAACTTTTTGCAATGCTTAAGGAATCGCCCAAATTTTTTTTTACAAAAAATGTGGTCGCCACCTTGAAAAGTTTAAGAACCCTTGGTCTAAAGAAAGTTGGAAGTCTGAAAAATGTGATGTAAATTATAAATAACTTGACTTCTCAGAATGTGTGTATATATATATATATATTTGTAAAAATTTGTATTAAGTACACAATTTTTTTAAGCGTTTTTCAGATTTCTATCTAACTGTTGTAAAAATAAACTAAAGAAAGTTATCTGGTTGTCAAATTGATTATTTGTTAATATACGAGAAATTTTGCATAAATAGATAAACATAAAAATCGAAGTGCATTTAAAAAGCATATTGCGACTAAAATAGGTGGGTGAGGGAGACACACACACAAAAAAATTTGCAGTTTCGGAACAAATGGCTGATTTGCAGTCATTTGCTTATCAATCCTGTTGGCAATTTGAGTGCAAGACATGTCATATAGCTGCGTTGCTACTACATCCGATCTGACTATCATGCTATTTTCCTGTCAGGGCCGGCTCTAGCAATTTTGGCGCCCCGGACAAAACATGAAAATGCCGCCCCTCTTCTCGAGAGCAAAAAATTATAATTAAAAAAAGTTAAGTAGCTCACATGTATACACAACCACAGAACTTAAATAAATCTTGCTAACAAAAAGGCAGCATAACAATTTTATATACACATGAATTCTAATTCAAATACAAAATAATTTGAAATTACGGATATAATTACATGTTATTAATTCGAACGATTAGGAATCGCCCGTTTCAGCATGCTAATTTCTTCTGAAAAAAGTCTACTGATGATGGGGATCATAAACGTTTACTTTACCTTATACTACAAACTTTCAATACTTAAGTAAAGCACATCTCATGTGACTCTTAATCTACAAGAAACTCTTGTATTGTCCCTGCCCCCTTTGTATAGTCGACATCAGACGTCGCATGATTGAAAGGCATGTCTTTTGCGACTTACTCCAGGATTTGAAGAAAATTTACTAGTGAAAAATGTGTAAACTTATATATATATATAAATTTCATGATTGAACATATACTCCTACTTCGAACTCTTAAGTTTCAACATAAAAGAAAACTGACATTATACATACATAGTTCAAAATAAGAAGGTAAGATACACACAGTAAATGAAATACCAAATTCACATCCAATAGTATTTTAGAAAATATATCAATTTTTTTGTAACAAAAGAAAATTAAAAAAAAATTGAATCCAAATACCGTCTCGGGGCAGGGGTCCGGTTTGTCCGGCCCCAGAGCCGCCTCTGTTCCTGTTATGATATTGGCGTGGTATATAAATCTGGAGAGGGCTCAGCTCAGATGTCCTCATCACTTGACTGATACTCAAGGTCCGTCGTCGATAGCCCTTGTATTACTTTGAAATGTACAGTAAATAAAGAATCCCGTTCATGTTTTTATTCTAGGTCCACCTCTGCAGTTCCGACTTAGAAATGTGCTGTTCATCCATCATTTTTAGTCTCACTTCTACCCGAATGTCATGTGATTCTTCGACTTATTCATCCAATCTTTAATTCGACGAGACCACCTTTTGCAAACTTTGATATATGTTCATAATGAGCATGAATTCGTCAGCCAGGAATTGCTATTGTCGAACAAATATCTACAATCGATACTCTACAGATATATTGACTATCAACATAGTGATGAGGCCAAAGAAAAACCAAACTCTTATTGACTTTTTCATCTTGTGTTGACAATACTCGAAAATTACTTAATTGGTTGGAAATTGTAATTGTTTCGTTTTCTATATTTTGTTCAGCTTGTAATCTTTTTTTAAAAATTAATTCGAATTCTTCATAGGTCAATTTTTATGTCCAAATAGAATTTTATAGTAATTTTTTTAAAAAAACAAATACATCAATATTTTCCTCTGGTCCATTCTGTTGACGAAATATTTATTTCTAATAAAGCAATCTGTTAATTATTAAAAGAGGAATAAAATTAATTCTGATAAAACTTACCAAAAGAATATTCCCCATTCTACAATAACTTAATCCTTAAAATTCCTATTATGTGATAAATTTTGGTTTGTCATTACTCAATAAGCGTCCGGGCCTGAAATATATATAGAAACACTATGTATTGACAGAAGGGTGTTATTTCTGGATAGTACCAATCTTCTAAAGATGCGTGTCAATTTCATAACATTCTGACAATTATTTTATACGTCAGTGATTTTGGTGGCTACAGTTTTGTAATTTTCAAAGCAATGGATAGAGTTTTCGTGTGTAGATTAAACCTTACATTTGGTAGAGAAATTTATTTCTGAACCCACACAGAGAGACTTGATAAGCGTTATGCAGATTCTGCACCAGGGAATTCAACTGGTATGCTGAATTTAAAACGCAACTGTCAAAGAAACGCGAATGATGCTGAACGGATTAAATTTGGACACATTACTTGGGATGGCGATCTGAGATTGAAGAATCGATTTCTCGGTCGAAAAAAATCGATTTTTAGCACTGAATTGATTTAGTGAATCGATATTTTATCCTAGAAAATCGACATTCGATTTTTTGGTAAAAACCGTGAAATTTACAATTAGTTGAATATATACTATCTTTATAAGGGAAAATTTATATAAAGTCAGACCTTAAACGAATAATTTAAACACTATTTATCGCAGGCAGTTGTGCACCTGAAGTATGATCCTAAACTTTACTGGCAAGAACAACAACAACACACAACAACAAAAAACTATATATTCACGTTCACTCAATAGCCATGATCTATATGAGTATCGTGGAATCATCTGTTCCTTGTGAGAGCCTTTTTTCGATTGCCGGCAACATCGCCAAGTGATGAGCGGAACCACTTGGATCCCAGTAGATTTGACAGACTGTTGTTTTAAAAAAAAAGCGTAGACATGCACTAAGAACTATAAGCTATATTATCAATTTTCTAAAAATTTTAATGTAACAAATATGAGTATATTTAGACAATAAACGCCTTTTAAACCTGATATTTTGATATAGTAATAAAAATAATTGTAATTGTCGAATTCCCTGAACTAAAAAATTCCCTGATTTTACTGATAAGAGATCGTTTATTGTGGTATCTTTCGTGTTTTTCATAAAATGGATTTATATTTACATTGTAAATGCAGATTTAAAAAAATCGATCTTTTAGACCTCAATTTTTTTTGTGAATCGATTCATCAGGTTACGATTCGAATCGATTTAAAAATCGATCTTTTTTGGAAATAATCGCCACTACTGCGCAACTGAATCTCATAGATCGTCAGCTGAGTGGATAGCAGCCACTGAAAGAGTCAGCCAAAGCGACAAAAAATTCAAGTCAGCTGGTAAGAATTTGACATCCGCATTTTTTGGCGTAAATGATATTTTGTTCATCGATCATATTGCGAAAAGTAAAACTATCAATAGTGAATATATACGACATTATTGGATCGAGCGAGTCTAGAAATAGAGAAAAAAGTCCTCACATGCAAAAGAAAAAAAAATTGTTGCTCCAAGACGACGACTGGAATCAAGTCGATAGAAAAGATGGTTAAATTGAAGGAGTTACGCTTCAAATTGCTTCCTCACCCACCGTACTCTCCATATTTAGCCGCTAACAGCTACTACTTTTTTGGAGACACAAAAAGATGATTCAGGGAAAGAAATTTGGCCCAAATAAAGAAGTGATTCTCGAAGCTGAAATCTATTTTGAGAACAAAGACAAATCGTTCCACAAAAAAGGCATCGAAAAGTCAAGAACGTTGTAATAAATGTATCACAATTGAATTAATGTATTTTGTTGAATAAATATCACTAAATAGGCATTTTACGTAATTTTTTAAAGCAAGTAAAAATATTACACTTAAATTAATCTCGTGCGTTATAAGTGATAAATTATTCCAACAGAGCAGTAGTTTCCAAACTGAGTGACGAGAAAGACAACAATCTTCACAAGAATACAATCTTCATAACATAACACGCTACATAAATAAATAAAACAGCTTTTAATAGTATAACATTAAATTTAATGTACTATAACTTTTATATCAACGTTTTTAAATTAGAAACTAGATGTTTCGGAAATTAAGAGGCGACAATGGTAGGGGGAAAGTTTCGTTGTTTTAATGGAGGAAGAGTTTAAAGTAACCCAAAGTATGGAGACCACTGTAGTAGATGGAGAAAACATGGGGGAAACTTTCTGTTTTTCCTTTCTCTCGAAATGTACAGGGGAGATCAGTGGCGTAGCAGAGAACATTAGGGGCCCCCTGGAGTACCTGAGCACCCTCCCCGCAATGCGGGGGTGTACGTTACGTCACTGGGGCAGATCCTTTCAAATGTGTGATAAACAAATAATACAAGAGAAACTGATATTGAGAGAATATATATATGCATATTAACCCCCAAAAGTGAAAATTAGAAGCTAATTTGATACCATTCAGCTACAGATTTTGCCGTGAAATAGTTTCGAATTTTTGTCGAAATGGCGAAAAAACATTACAATATTTGTTGATATAATGGCCTATTTGGCGCGATTTTGAAGAGCCAAAAAGGGTAGCAGACCGATATCAAAGTAGTTTCGAAAAAAAAATGTTTTACATAAAGAAACTTAAGATGGGAGGAAACCCCTGTGCATATATATATAAGGACGTCTGAGAGACGTTATTTTTTCAATGTGCCATTGCAGACATTGACGCCTCCGTGAGGTCAAGAAATGTCTTAGGCGGGTGCGAAACATTGTACGTCGATTTTGTTTTATTTCGAGGGCTCCAATTGAGAAAGGTTCTCCCCCTTCTCAAAGAAAATCAAAAATAATTCTCGTTATATATATATTTTTTGTCTTGTGTTATTTATTTCTATTAATACATTACATAATCTTATTTGGACGTAATACAGCAATGCAAATTTTTCAGAAACAAAAGCTCTGTTTTTATAAGGTTACTACATTTGAGCCATATACAACATGACTACATTTGAGCCATATAGAATAGTACTTTTTGAGAGAATCGAATTCCCTTTTATATTTATCTGTCAAGGGGTTAAGAGACATAAACCTTTATTAAAAAGTTGAAAAAAGTTATACCAAACAAATAATAGGTAAAAATTTTCTGTATCCCAATTAATACCATTTAATTTAATCCAAAAATTATTTAATTGATTACTCAATTTGAAAAATAAGATTAATGTTATTAACTCGGTAGTGGGAACGTTGATACAGTTTGACCTTAATATCTGTGAACACACACATACTTCGAATTAAACAATATTAATTATTTATCTACCAAGTCTAATTTCAAGTTGAGCAGCTGATATGCGTCAGTTTGCGTTTACCACAGAAAAAGTGGTTATTTCTGCTTAAAGCAGTTAATGGGTCAATTTGATCCCTGTACTTCTAGTGTAAGTTCTATTTTTGTAACATGACTAATTCAAAATTTATTGTTTAACTTTTAAAAAAAATTGTCTAATTCGTAGGACATTGGATTAACATACGAGCTTTTAGAAAATGAATGTTTGTTGAGTAATATGATACGGTATTCGAGTTAAAAAGTACACATAATGCAGACTCTTATACTACAGATATAACAGCTTATATACATAGTATATACGAGTACATAAAATATATATAGTACAAAGGTAATATATGTAGTAAAAACCCATCACATCTAAGCAATTTAATTAAGGATATATGGCTACTGTAGTAGCAGAGTAGGATCTCCAAACAAAGATCACCTGCATCCTCCAAAACAAAGGTGGCCGCGATAGACTAGTGGTCAGGGTAATATGAACTCGTGGCCGGTGTGTCATGAGTTCGACCCCAGTACCACTGAAGACCCATCATGTAGGGGAGCGATGCATGTTAAATCTGTCGAGAGCTCAAACATCTTCCCATTGGTGTGGTGTGGTATTTGGGAGAGGGGGATGCCAGCTCAGGTGTCGTCCTCGTCACTTGATCATGGTTCAAAATTATGAGGTTCATCACCAAAAGCCTTTAAGTGGCCGAGCAGTGCGACGTTGTATTCACTCACTCCAAAAAAAAAGGTGGCTTCATTGACAACAAAAACAATAAGTCGAAGTGTTGTTGCTGGAAATACTTCCATTATATTGGTTTGAACCATGTAGAAATATGTTGTCGATATTGTAGTGATTTAGATAGTACTGTGTTTTCCCGAATTTTTGTATCTGTTCATTAATGTTAGATATTTTCATTATAAGCTAAACTCAATGGCCCAACAGACCATAGAGTGCCAAGACATACTGTGACCATCTCAGTTTTTGTGACCTTGGTGCTCAAGTGCATGAGCAAATGTTCCGGTCAGGTGGTCAGTCTGACTTGAAACCCTCAGTGTTTAGTTTACAAGCAAGCCTGGAACTCATTTATCGACCCACTGAAGGGAAGAAATGCTGAGTCGAACTTGCTCAGCCTAGGTTTTGAGCCCCGGATACACTACCACTCAGCTAATGGATAATTTTCATTGTGTATATTCGTAAATATAGTCTTAAGGCCATCCAACTTTCCCCTATACTACTGAGCTGCATAGAAAAATAGTGCGAAAAAACGCGATTAGAACCGAAATATAAGCATACTTAATAAAATATCTAAATAAGATAACTAATTCTTTTTAAGAAGGTTATATAGCATAACAATTGCATGCCAAAATGGAAACCTCTCGTCATGCCAGAACAACATCACACACAAGGAAAAATGTATAAAATACTATGAATTATATTTTTAAGAAATCATACCTCACCCCATTAAAAAAAAGTTCACATAACGAGGCGAAAATAAATTTTTAAAAAATATACATAACCTGTGGCGTGTCATCTTGTTAATATATGCAGGAATGAGGCAAGTTTCCCAATTTGTCCCCTGAAAAGTTTCAGGTTTTAGTAGCTCAGTTGGCATCCAGTTTTATTAAGTGTTCTGCGCATTTAATACTCTGTATTGCTGTGAATCTAATAATATCTGACTCTTTAAACAATTGATTCTCCAATAATATCATTTTTAATTTCCCCAAATATGCTTCCTAAACTTCTTTGAAATGTAACGAGAATCTCTATCTTTCTCAGTCATTGCCTATGTTTTAATTGCGGGAATGAGAACGTGTGTGTATACATACCACAAAAGTGAAATTGCAACACCAAAAAATAATGCTTGTAGCGTTATGCAAACTTCAGGAGTGATAGTGAGATGTATGTGCAAGTGTTTAAACTTGCACACTCATTTGATTACGTGGTAAAAAGCATCAGAAGTTTTGCGTAGCATTTCGAAGAAGCGTAGAAAATACCACTGAGAGGTCGGCGAGTTCAATACCATCAATTAACGACCGGGGAACGTGACCATATTATCGAATTCCATGAACTTGGTTTGTTGCTGCACACAAAAGCTACTTGTGTTGGTTCGCCGTTGTATCACACGATGCATTTAGGAAAGTATACGTACATACCTAAAAGGAAGTGGTGGGCACAACTTCACGTCAGAGCGCACAGGCAGGCGTTTTCGCCAATTGACTATTCTAGACCCTTTCTCCACGGCACGTGACATTCGAAGCCGGTTACCTCAAGGAATATGTGGGTCTGTGTCCACTCAAATCATATGCAACAGATTGCATGAAGTAGAGTTACGTGCACAGATTTACCATTGACAGCTCAACACAGAGCTAGATGACTTGGTATGGTGTCATCGTCATCGTAACTGGACCATGGAATGGTATTGGGTATTGTTCACGAGTCAATCTTTTTTCTGTCTGCGGAGGAATGACGGCCATCGATGGCTATGGTGGGGACCCAGAGAATTCTACGAACCAAATTATTTCACTGAGCGTCAAACCGGTCGTACACCGGCATCATGGTCTGGGGTAGCATAAATTTTGATCACAGGACGCCTCTGGTACACATTGATGGCAATTTGACAACAGACCGTTGCGTCACACAAGTTATGGAACCTGATGTTTAGCCCTTGTTGCAAGGCGCACCCAACATGGTATTCCAGAAAGATAATGCCAGGCCACACATCGCACAGCGAACTCTTAACAGCCTGACTGGATTTAAGATTCTTCCTTCGCTGGCAAACTCTCCAGATCTGAATCCCATTGAACACCTGAGGGATATCATTGGATATAACATGAACCAAAGACCTCCAGCGCAAACCATAGACGATCTGCGCACAGCAGTGAATGTGGCTTGGCAATGGTTGCCTCAGGCAATCATTAATGGACTAATTGACAGATGCCTCTTCGGATTTAGATCTGAATAGCTGCCTGTGTGAGGTGTGCTCACTTGCTATTGAATAAATTGGTTAATAATTATTTTATTTGTCGGTTTTTTTAATCGTTTGCTTTTCTACTTCACCATTATCCCTTTTGAAATTTGTAGGACGCTGCGTGTATTTTTTGGGGGGTTGTAATTTCACTTTTGTGGAGTGTATATAAGGGTTATATGTTATTTGTATTAAACTAAACATTTAAGGGGATATAGTATAAGTCCTATTTACACCATCTTAAAAATTTACTTAATTTATGTACCTTTTTCTCAGAAATGGTGATAGATATGGACATGACATTTTTTTACATAATTAGAATAAAATATGCTACATGCTTTAAAGAGGTCATTTTCTTTCCAAAAACTAAAAATTTGTTATTAATTACTTATTGAAGTTTATTTTCAAATTTGTGTTTTTTGATAAAGTTTCACTGTTTCAAATAACAAAATTCTCATCAAATCATCAAAAATCCGAGTTAAAAGTACGTTATATTACTTAACATGCCCATTATGTATACATTCTTAATCTCCACCAGAGAGACAGAAATGATTTGAAAACACCACAAATAAATATATTTACATTTATTGGTGATTAAGAAGTTAAACCTTATGTAAAATCCTGCTTTTTAGGAGGAATTTCAATATCTATTTTATAAGACTCTTCAAGTTTCATTTCCACAGTTTTATGTTATTTTATTAAAACATGTTTTAAAAATGTATCTGGATAGTTTACACTGTCATTTGAAAATACCTTGCAATGACCAGGATGTATTGTAATCTTTGTTAAAGTACAAAACTAGGTTATATTTTCTATGTTACACCAAGGAATAGTGGTAAGAACATCAACTCTTAAAATCTCAGTAGTTACAAAAAATTTTTGGTGAGCGACACAGATTATACATTTTACTGTTTTTAATTCTTCTTCGGATAGAAAATAAGAAAAATATTTTTAGAGGAACAGATTTATAGATCATAAACTGACGTGCCGTGTCGATACAGAGGTCTGTTTATATTCACCAGCTTTTAAAGGAACAATAAGACGAGGCGCTTTAAGAAAAAAAGAAAAAATTCAATATTTCTAATTTTTTAATAACCCAGTGTGATACATCATTGAAAAGATAAAAGGCTAATCATGTGAGTGTATAAAAAAGTAAATATCGATTTTTTGTTCAAATTTCCTCTTTAGTTTTAAGAATATATTTTGATTTGATTTTACATTTAAGCAGACGTCAGCATATTTTCTGTTGCCATCCCTAGGTTAATGCTATATTATATCTTGTGAAATATTCATAAACTTACCAAAACTAAATTCAGATTAGAAACTGTTCGAGAGTTTAATTTTCTAAGGCCTCGCAAATTAGACAAAAACAAAATAAATCGTTGCATCATAGATTGGATTATTTTAAATAAAAATGGATAAAAAGTAAAACCCGAAATTAAATATTTTGTTAACAATAATGACTACAAGGCAACAATGAGATATTGAATCAACTGAATTATCATGAAACCCTAAGACAGTGTTATTTCAGATGATTGTTACAACAATCGAGTTATTCCATTCTTTGTAACAAAGTTGAAAACATAAAACATATTTCAAATGCCCCATTGAATGTTTTGTCTCACTGTAAAAAACCCGAAAACATTCGCGGAAACGTCCATCAAAGAAAACTGGAAGGTTACAAAGACAGAAATCAGTCATAGATTGAAGAAAGGATCTGAATGCCGTTCCATCAACTGAGATTCGCCGATATTTTTGCGTCTGATCCCTACAAAGATTTAGAAACGTTTGCGGATGCCACTCTTCGCACAGAAGATGGAACAAAATTTGAGATTCATAGGATACTCTTGGCCCATCGCAGTATCTACTTTAAAGCTCTTTTCTGCGGTGACTTTGGGGACGGCTCAGATATTCTGTTGAAAGGTCTGGATAGCAAGACTCTGGAGAACGTTCTCATATACTTGTATACTGGTAACATTCAACTGGATTCAGAAAACGCCGCAGATGTTCTCATAGCTTCAGATTATTTCATGATTGACCCCTTGATGCAAGAAAGCAGATCCTTCGTTCTGAAGGAGATGACACCAAGTAATTGTATTTCTTTGTTTCTGACCACTTGGAGAATCGAAAAGTTGAGGATTCTTGATTATTGCCATCGATTTATTATTGTTCATTTCGAAGAAGTCGTCACACACACTGGCTCTGATGAATTTGGTGCTCTACCCCTAGAAGCAGTGACAAGATTCTTGAAAGAGAAATGCCTTAACATATCCAGCGAAAGAACGGTTTGGAACGCAATCGTAAAATGGGTGATCTATGACTATCCCGAAAGGCTAAAATTCGTTCCAGAACTTTTGAAATACATCAGTGTAGAAGACGCAAACGAAATGCTGCTAAAAGAAATTGTATTACACTATGTAGTTCGAGAAAATCCTTTTTGCTCTGATTTGATTCTCACCACATCGCAAGCGCATTCTGGAAACGTTCGAATTTTTCAACAGATGCTCAAATCTGAAAGTTTCATGCTTGAATCTCGGGTACCTACGAACCTGCATTTGGTAACTCATTATTATGTTTCATGCGCCGGCTGCAGTATTAATGTTTATTTTACATGTGATGGCGAAATAGACTTTTGGCGAAAAATCGCCAATATCGCTATCTGCCCAGATTACTTAGTTCAATTGGGCCATCACATCTACATGTTTGATAGCTGGACAAACAGAAGCTTGATTTTTGACCTGATAGAAAGCAAATGCATTCCCATGGTACCTATTTCTAAGAGTCGTTGCCGTTATTGTGTGGTATCTGTAAATGGCTGTATATACGTGATAGGAGGATCCGTAGAAGCTTTGGAAAGCATAGAAGACATTGAAAGGTTCGATCCTGCCAAAGGAAAGTGGGAACAGGTGTCTAGCATGGTTCCAATGTTCCTGTGTGAAGCCGTTGCCATGAATGATCATATTTACGCCATTGGAGACATTGGAGGTGAACCTAATCCAATTATGATGGTTCAGGTATACGATCCTTCTTCAGATACTTGGTCTTTCGTATCCGCACCAAGAAATTTCCGACACGAATTTACCACCATTGCATTCCGTGGACGTTTATACATAATTGGTGGAGAAACAATAGATTGTGTTTTAAGAAGCACCGAAGTGTATGATCCGATTAAAGACATTTGGATGACGATGCCGGATTTACCTGTTTCCTACATCATTCCAAAAGCTATTGTCCTCAAAGATGTTCTCATTGTGTACGAAGAAAATCTGGTATACAGAGGTAGCGGAGGTGGAACCCCTCCAGTTTACTGGGACCCGGATAATCGAGTTTGGAGAGTTATTCAAGAGTCTTCGCCCCTACGAAAGATACATCTTTTTCAGTTTTGTACCATAACAGACCCGAAAGTAGTGAAGGATATTGTACAGCAAAATAGACGACAGGATAATGAATGGATTAAAAGTCTTCTTGCATGACGCAGTTTCCACAGCTTCAAGAAATTTTGAATTGCATTAAATCCAAATGATATTTAAATTTTAATTTAAAATTTTCATTCCTCACCATGATTAATAAAATAATGAAGTAATTGTTAGTAGTAAGCTTATTTTTCTTATTGAGGTTAAGAATGTGTATACTTTTTACGGTATTTGTTGGTAATTTATAATGAAAATAATTTAAATTTTAAGAACAATCACTTTGGCACTATTTTTTCACAAAATATATAATGTAACATTACTGACATAAAATGATGTTAACATTGTTTTATCTTCCGCTATATATATATACAGATATCTCACAGAATTGTGCACTTCAAGCAGGTATCTATCCCTCTTTTAAAAGTTAGTGGACTTTTGTACATATAGATGAATATGGGAGTCGGGGGAGGGGGAGATAGAAAAAGTGTTAACTATTTAAAACTTTTCAAAAGTTTTCATTTTTATACATTCAATAGCCTTTTTTTTTAAATCTGATAAACTTTATGCCCATTTTGGATGTTTTACAATTTTTTATCATACTCGTACATAAACATTCCCCTTAATCCTCTTATGAGGTATTTTCGTACTTACCTACAAAATATTTCATTCTTATACCTCAGTTTTAAAATTAAATCTTCATAATCTTTTCTTTTAAAAAAACTTTTTAATAATCTCTGGCTTAATTTCTTACAAAACTATACATTTTAAACTCTGAGATTTTAAAAAAATTTATAAATAAAGTAATGGCTAGAAAATCAGAGAACCATTTTTCTTTTTATTTTTTATAAACTGTATTTTATTATCCTTTAAATTTTATAATAATAATTTAAATTTTAAGAACCACCACTTTGCCATTATTTTTTCACAAAATATACAATGTAACATTATTGACATAAAATGATGTTAACATTGTAAAGGAAGATAGTTTTATCTTCCACCATAAAGACCCTTTCCTGTCCTATGTATTTTATTCTTAATTATAGTTTTATTAGTAAATACATCTCTCTCCTAGACAGTTTTCCAAATTTTCCTGTTCCTACTTCTATTTCTTTTCGTTTCTTCTTCCAACAGCACGGTATCATTTTTGCCTTTTTCTTGACCGTCACTAAGACTTCTTTATTGTTTCCTTTTGTGTATTTACAGCTCTTTATCACTTTATCATTTTATTTTAATGTGATAGCAAAATATATATCACTGGGATTTAAATTTTTTCTTAAATCAACTTTTTATATTTAATTTTCTATTAAGTCATACATATCAAAAGTCTCTCTTATACATACAATATTTTATAATTAAATAAATCTAAAAATATATTTTTTCGCTACGAAGTTAACACTAAAATGAGGCTGCAGATATCAAGTTCTTGAATCAAATATATTCCAAATGAAAAAAATGAATTAAAAACAATTATACAAAATCAATTCAATTTAAGGAATGGACTATTCACTGAAAATAAAACGTATAGTGCCTTCGCGGCATGGGGCTACTTTAAATAGCCGTCCAGCTGCAAGTCCTCTCGTGAGGTTGGTGGAAGGGGAAGAGAAGTGGAAGGCTCCTACCCCCCACACAGTGTTCCCCCTCAAAACCGGGGTGAAATTGAGTTAAATCTTTCTGTCACCTGTATGGTGCTCAAAGCTACGGATAACGACATGTGTCACTTTGCCCTTTGCCATGATGAATTTCGTGGGCTTTGATCTGGTCTTTGCCAATCAGGTGGCATTAGTAACAACATAACAACAGTTAATTTTTATTGAAATTAATACAGATTACATATGTTTTAATTCAGGTGTTAACTGCTATAATTACATATTATAACAATTTGGACAATCCACAAAATAACACCTGGTTAAGTCTTTGATCACCAGGGGCGTAGCTACCGCAGTATCAACCGTATCAATGATACAGGGCCCCCAAGCTACAGGGCCCCAACATGTGTAACTACAGTCCCACTAACAGGGCCCCCATACCTAAAAAAGCAGCCCCGAAGGAATCTTGATACAGGGCCCTTCAGAGCTAGCTACGCCAGTGTTGATCACTTATGTAAGTATTTTATGTTCATTAAAAATATACACAAGCAAATCATTATAAAACGATTAGACATTATTGCTACATAAATTCGCTATAACACTATTTCAAAAATAGGAAAATAAAGTACTTAAAAATAAATATTTACCTCTTTAAAATCTTAACTCTCTTTCTTTATATATACCTCTTTCAAACACAATTAAAATATTAATATTCATGCTTGTTATTATCAATCAAATTGTTAATTATGATATAGTTCACAGAATTAAGATTATTCACTGAACAAATTCGAATCAAATGACGCTCGAAGGTCATGTGATTTTTCGGTGTATGAATCACATGACGACATCATTAAAATAATATTTTGAGTTTTACTATACTCAAGATTTATTCTAAGGGATCGTCAATGGAGATAAATTTATACATTCAGTGATATGCATGCAAATTTTGATGGAACTGTTTTATCGATTAATTGTTTGCAGTTTTGCTGGCGCTATGTGCAAACCCTTTGTCAAAGGATTTCATTTTTTAGGTCAGTTGTGTAGTCATTTAAATACGTCGTTAATTTATTAGTAAAGATTTTTTTTTTATTTTATCTATTTTATTTTAATTAACTGCCTCTTAACACATTTCTTTTTATTGCAAAACAGAAATAGGCTATTATTTCCAATTTTTAAAATGTTATCTTTTTGTTTACATATTTTTGTTCTAATTATTTATTTTGCAAGTCACGGATTCTTATAGCACGGTATTTTTTAAAGAATTTATCAAGTGAGACTATACATTGAAAATGACTTATTGAGTAATTATTTAAGTTACCAAATAGAACAGAATTAAGGACAAATAGTGACTTCCCAGTTTTTGAAGAAAATTCTGGATTCTTCTCTTCAAGACAAAACATTTGTATTCAAGGTTGATTTGAAGTCTCAATAATAACGCTACGCATATGCAACAAAGCTCAATCCACTTGATTTATTAACCTTGATTAGTTACTCTTTTACATTTTGCAACAACACACTTTTTTAATTCGCCAGTGTCGCTTTTCAGGTAAGTCAGTGTTTCTCAAACTGTGGGGCGCGCCCCACTAGAAGGCCGTGATAACTCTACAAGGGGGCGCGAGCATATTGAAAAGTCAAAAACAAAAGATTATTTTAAAAAATTATTAATTCATTGAAAGTAAACAAACAAAATATATTCCTACGGAATAAAATATAAAATACACATGTGCACTGATATAATACACTTATAAATGTATCAATACTGCACAATATATTTTATAATTAATTTAACTATACTAAGTTAAGAACAAGTTTAATAATTACCATTGAACCCCAATTGACTTGTCATACATATAATTTTTACAAAAATTAACACTTATCTTGATAACTTGTATGGTTTATAATTAATGCCTTAACTGCCGATTGAAAGTCACTGGATTCGCTCCCGTTTCCCATGTAGGAGCGCGTATGGGAGGTATTGGGGGGGGAGATGAAAAGGAATAAATAAGTAAAATCTTCTGTGAATTAAGTAAACCCTTCGCAAACACTATCAAGATTCATTTATAGTATTCCAAATCCTTCTGAATATTTTTATGGATAGCATATCATAGAGAAGATCGTATTTCGGAAAGACGTATATGTACGTCAGGGTAAATTAATGTTTTGGTTGAGTGAGACGTTTATATACGCCGGTGGCACTTAAGAGGTTAAAGTCGTATCATTGCTTTTGCATCAAAGTATAGCATTATTGAATTCAATATATTGTTACTGCATGGAGGGGGCGCGATGAAAGTTATGATTGGAAATTGGGTCGCAAATATTGAAAGTTTGAGAAGCTCTGATGTAAGTTGTCGAAGAATATTTTCTTTTCAAAATCAGCTATTACAGAGGCATCATTGTAGATGTCTATCCACTCTCTCTCTCTCTCTCTACATCCAAGAAGATCAAAATATATATAAATATTATAGAGAGTGACAACGGCCAGATTGAGTTAAATATACATTTATTAAGGGGAATTATTTACAAGGGAGGGCTAAAAGTTAGTAAAAAGTAATCGAAACATCATTAGATCGTTGGATTCCACGAGGCGTTTCGTTCCAGCGCCCTCGTCATTGTCTCATCACCGTCGCTTCTCTCGGTCGTCTCCCGCGCAATCGTTCTATTCGAGTCTGGTTTACTCGTTATCCTCGAACCGCCTTGTCAGATAGGTGGCGCTCTCTTGGCATTACGTCATTAATGAATATAGGAGGGATACGATATGTGCACATCCATTCCTACATCGGCCATCATGACCAAGCATGCGTCCACGCATGTAAAATACAGTGTATTTCAAAATTTCATGAAATAAAACTGAAAAGCTAGAGGAAATAAACTTACAAATAAAACAATTATTAAAACAGACAAATATGTATCAGAAAATCAAAACTAATAATAAAGAATAAAAAAAATAGATATACAGATGGAAAGAAGACAAACAATACAAAGCAATCTTGAGTATGGTGATAATGTCAAAAAAAAAAAAAAAAAAAAAAAATGTTAAAGTAAAAGTTTGCGTTCGTAATGTAACATTCATTTGTTAGGCTATGGTTTCAAGTATTCGGCACAAGTACTTGTTTTGGTTGGGCCATCAAAATTTCCACATTTTTCGACGTTGTAGGTATCGTTAGGTTTTACTTGTGTTATTTTATATGGACCGATAAATTTATTGCAGAGTTTTTGTCCAGGTCCTTGTTGCGTTTTTTTAATAGCAACTAAGTCCTTAACACTGTATAAATAAGGAGATTTTCGTCGAAGATTATAAGACTTTTTGTTTTCATTTTGCACTTTAAGTATTTGCGTTTTTGCCGCTTTACGTAGGAGTTCTCTGTTTTCATTAAATTCGAGTTGTAGTTGTTCGTCGATTAATTGTTGAATGCGCAAATCAGTCTTGTTATTGATTTGTGTTCCAAAGAGTAATTCAAAAGGAGTGGTGTTAATGCTTCGTTGGAATGTTGAGTTTAAGACTTCTTGTGGTGAAGGAACATGTTTGAACCATTTCGTGGGATCGTTTTCTGACATCTTTGATAAGACAGGAATAACTGTTCGATTAATGCGTTCTACTTGACCATTAGCACGTGGCAAACATGTAGTAATATGATGAAGTGTAATTTTTTGTTCCGAACAATAAGTGTGGAATTCGTCAGAAGTGAAAGTAGTTCCACGATCAGTGATAAGAAAACGAGGGTTTCCAAATGTAGTTTTTTGAATGTATAATTTTTTTATTACCTCAGAAGTAGATGTAGTTTTTGTGGGGTATAACCAAACAAATTTAGTGAAAGAGTCAATGACAGCTAAAATGAATTTGTAGTTTTTACTTGATGTTGCTAAAGGACCAAGATGATCGATATGGTATGTGTTTAGAGGTATACCATATTTGACAAGAGGATGGAGAAATCCTTTTTGTTTACCAGACTTTTTATTTTTCAATATACATGTTACACAATTAGAAATATATTTTTCAATTTTGGATTGAAGTTTATTTTTTATATTTTATATGTTTATTTTTTATCTGTTCTAGAGTTCTTTTTACTGAAAAATGTCCTTTGTTGTGAGCATTTTTGATAAAGTGATGCTGCATCTCGTAGGGAATAACAAGGACTTCGGCCCCGTTAATAAATTTATATAGTATATTATTTTTAATACAGTAGTTATCATATGAACCATTTTGAAGAAGAGCTTTTATGGAAAGAATATGTGGGTCCAGCTCTTGAGATTCTTTTATCCTATGCACAATAGAATCAGTACACTGATTTGTTAAAACCTGTATTCTACTTAAAGCGTCGACATGGGCCATTTGTGAGCCAGAGCGATGTAAAATGGTGTAATCATAACCTTGTAAATTCAGGGCCCAACGCGCGATTCGTGTGTTTAGATCTTTCTTACTCATAGTTTTTGTAAATGCATTACAATCAGTAATTATTTTGAAAGGCATTCTTAAAATGTACACTTTAAATTTTCTGAGAGCTTCTATGATTGCTAAAACTTCGAGTTCGTAGCTGGTATATTTTCTCTCCGTTTCGGACGTTTTTCTAGACATGTAATATATAGGATGTAAGGAATTATCATCGGGGGATCTTTGTAATAAAACAGCAGCAAGTCCATCGATTGATGCATCAGTATGTATTTCAGTTTCACATTTTTGTTGATATATACCTAAGATAGGTTTCTGACAGAGCAAACGTTTTAACTCGTCAAAGGAAGCTTTTTGTTTTACATCAAAATTGAAAGGAGTATCTTTACGTAAAAGATCACTAAGTGGCTTAGCAATTACAGAATAAGCAGGGATAAATTTACGAAAATATCCAGTGAGACCTAAAAAGCGTTGAACTTCTTTAGTTGTTTTTGGTTCGGGAAAAGGGACAACTGATTTAGTTTTAGAAGGGGAAGGAAAAAGTTTGTTATTTTCAATAATATGGCCTAAAAATTCAATTTTCCTATGCAGAAATTGACATTTATCAAAATTTATTTCCAATCCGTAATCACTGGGCACTTTGAGAACTTTTTTGAGTCTATCAATAGCCTCAGATTCATTTTTAGCAAGGATAACTATATCATTCATGTATAAGGGAGAACAATTCCTGAACAACTAAATCGCGAAAAACTGTATTGATAAAACGTTGAAACTTTGAAGGACACGTAGAGAGTCCGAAAGGCATTTTGAGGAACTGAAATTGACCATTTTGTGTTACAAAAGAGGTATATGGGCGACTCTGTATGTTAACAGGCACATGGAAGAAAACCATTACGTAAATCAATGGTTCTGAAAACTCTAGTATCCTGAAGTTTATCTAAAATATCCTCAATGAGGGGCAGAGAATAGTGATCCTTAACTAACACACGATTTAATTTTCGAAAATCAGTGCAGACTCGTGGACTGCCGTCTTTTTTGCGGACTACTAGGACTTGGCTAGCATAAGCAGATGAACATGGTTCAATAATACCATTTTGTGTCCATTCATCTATTTGTTTATCTACTATATCACGTTCAGTAAAAGGTAACCGTCTTGGAGAATGATAAATTGGTTTGTCGTCCGTCACGGTAATGCTTAACTCAATATCCGTCGTTTTAATTTTATTCGGCCTATAACATACGAGTAATGCCTCAACATCATTACGAGTTTGTTTTGGAATTTCAGGGCCAATATCAAATTTAGGAATGTCGTCAGTAATTGCGAAAACAAATGGTTGTGGAGAAGCGTCGGATACTTCGCGATTTGTAGCTTAGAAAACATAACACTATCAGGGGTGATAGTCAAATTAGCTTGTTTAATTAGATTACAACCAATAATAATATCAAAGTTCATTGAGTGGTTGAGGACAACATTAATTTTAACAGGAAAGTCGTGGTTGTCAATTGAAACAGTTGAGTTGAACGAACCAATTACATGAGTTTTTGAAAGGCCAAAACCAGTTAGTATATTACCACTATTTATTAAAGAAGAGGAGCCTAATTGATTCCATACACTTTCTTTCATTAAGGTTACTTGACTTCCGGTATCAACTAAAGATAATATTTTTTTAGATAAAATTTTAACTTCTTTACACATAGTAGTTAATGGGGTAATTTCATCAACATTATTAGAAGAAGGGATATTTTTTTGAGGACAAGCATTAGATTTATGGCCAAAATTTTCGCATAATATACACTTTGGACCACGATGTTTATCTGGGCAAAATTTAGAAATATGACCGGATCCCGAACAATTAAAACAAGTTACGTGATTCCTATCTCTAAAATTTTTATTCTCAAATTTTGAATTAGGCTTGGGTGCATTGAATTTTGGATATCTATCATATCAATGTTTATGAAGTGTACTTGCAACATCACGGCGTTGTCTACTAAAGTTTGACGTATCATAAGAGTTATTTTTGCTTTTATTTTGAAATATTTTGTCATAAATTCCTAATTTTTCTTTAAATTCCTGAATTGTTGTACATCCATATAATATTAGCTTATTTGAAGGAGAATCGGGGATTCCATTAATACAATATTCCATAATTGAAGTTTCGTCGAGAAATTCTTGACCTCGATTCGCTAATTCCCGAATAGCGACAAAATATTGGAATACCGTTTCATTAGGTCGCATTTTTCTATTTTGTAATTCCTTATGCAATTGAGCTTGATTTAATTTTTTTCCGAATTCCTGAATAAGTAGTGCTTTTATACAAGAGTTGTAAGAGTTTATACCACGCTGAGATTGAATAAATAATTTTGCAGTTCCTGTCAAAAGCCGTTTTACAAAAACAATTTTTTGTTGTTCGGTTATTGGGCAAAACGTTAAATTTTCCTCCACATCAGAAAAAAAAATGTTCAATTGAGTATGAGTCATCTGCACTGAAAGAACGAAGAGTTAGAAGTAAATCTTTAACAAAAAGCCACGATAAATCGTTTTTCGAAATAGAGGGAACAGCTGACTCATTAATTTGGTTAAGTGCGTCAGCCGATTTCCTGTCTGTAGAAAGTGGGGGGGAAGCAAAGGAATTTTCTGCATCCCGCGGGGGGGCATTCTTCTACATCTCGTGTATTTAATTTATTATGAAAAGCGGATAAATCAGCTAGTGAAAGCAAAATATTATTACAAAGTTCTTCGGCAGTTCCATTTGTTTCTAGTTGTAAAAAATTAGCTAAACAGATTAAATCGGGTAGGTTACATTTTTTTAAAATAACGGCGGAGTAGTCTTCTATATCAAAATCTTGTGCGAAACCCGTAAACTTTCGCAATTGTTCTCTAGAGGTCCTACTGAATGGGTGATTGTTAAAAACAACAGAATACAATAATTTTACATTTTGCGTATTGCCAAATTTCAAAGCTTGCGCGATAACTGGGATATCATTCAGTGTTAAGTAAGACATAATAAATCACTTAAATTGAACCAAAATACGTAAAATATACAAATATTTGCAGATCACTTAAAATGATATATGAGTAAAATATTTCAACACAGAAAAAAAAAATTAATACGCTATGAAAAGATTAAAGTCTAGAATAAAATGTCACTAGTAGCAGTTGTACAAGTTAAAAAAAAATATATCGTATCACAGTCACATTAGCAGTTTCAAAATATATTTTCACAATCACTGAGAGTTTGTAAGAAACAATGGAAATAAAAACTCACGGTAAACTTTTGCATACAACGTCTTGATTGTTGAATATTAACTTTCATGAATGCATAATAGTGTTGAAGAAAATCTTGATGTGTCGGCAAAATTATCGAATAAATAAATATCTTCACAATCGTGAACTTTCACACAACACTTGAAATAAATCGTCAAACACACGTTGAAAAACGCTTTGAAGAATAAATGCACTTGAAGAAAATCGTCTAACACACATTGAAGAACACATTGAATAAATTCACTTATCTTGCATCGTCATCGTCCTTTTGCTTCGGTTTTCTAGGGGATTTTAAGTTAAGGGAAAGGCCGAGCCCCCATATAGAGAGTGACAACGGCCAGATTGAGTTCAATATACATTTATTAAGGGGAATTATTTACAAGGGAGGGCTAAAAGTTAGTAAAAAGTAATCGAAACATCATTAGATCGTTGGATTCCACGAGGCGTTTCGTTCCAGCGCCCTCGTCATCGTCTCATCGCCGTCGCTTCTCTCGGTCGTCTCCCGCGCAATCGTTCTATTCGAGTCTGGTTTACTCGTTATCCTCGAACCGCCTTGTCAGATAGGTGGCGCTCTCTTGGCATTACGTCATTAATGAATATAGGAGGGATACGATATGTGCACATCCATTCCTACAATATATATAACTTTTTAAACTCTTTATTTTTCTTTCATTTGTTTCAGGTTCTATACATTCAGTGTCAAGCTCATCTAATGATTCTGTTTTAGCTACTTTGAACGAAAGTGAGTATATATCAAAAGTAAAAAGTTTAGTGAAGGAAAAATCTAATATAGTTCTGTTTCAAGTTTTTTTTTTAAATATTGTATTCTGCTATGCAACTTGTTCTTTCCATAAATATATTGAAAGATCAACCAAAAATCTACCAAAAAACTATTGAACTCGTTACAAATGCAAAAGATATCTAAATAATAAGAAAAACTCCCAACACTCTTAAACATTCATTCAAAAATGGACATAGTTTCGTCCTTTTCGGAAGATTTTTGTATTATATAAAATTTTATTGTGACAAAAATGGTTTGCTTATAGTAATATTAAAGTTAAGAAGCTTTTTATCAATTAATAAACTGTCTGCTTCGTCACAGAATTATGTTCTGAGAAATTTTTTCAGTTCTTCAGCCATGTTTGTTTTTCAGTCAAATATTCAATATTTCATTCTAATTAAGTTATCTATTTAATTACTTAAGCTCCTAGTAGGGCTTAGAAATTGATTAAAACCAAAACCGAGTAACCGTATTTTGTTAAAATTTACTTTATCGTAAAAACCAGATTTCCCTGAAAAACCAAAGGTCAGTAATGAATTTTGTCAAGTGATAAATAATTTTGTTTTCCTGCTATTTTTCTTGAAGTAGTTATATTGCAATTTATATAAACTAGCTGCATATGGCCCGGCGTTGTACGAGCTTCTTCAAGTGTACAGCTTTTCATTTTGGCAAATTTTCCCTGGCCCTCTCAGTGTTAGCACTTCCTAGTGTCTGTGTGATTTCTGTATTAATGTCATTAAAATTCTCTTTCTCGAAGTTTCTTCCATCTCTTTACCTCGTCGTATGGTTCTGTTTACTTTCCATTTAGCCCGGCATTGCACGGGCTTTTTTCGGAGGTATAACCTTATCCCAGTGGAAATTTTTCCTTTCTCTCTGAACGCCATCAGTTCTAGGTGTGTGTCATGCGCGATGTAAGTGATTTTTATATTTTTGTCATTTAAATTCCCTTTTCCGAAATTTCTTCCACTTCTTTTTTTTTTCAGACAGGCTTTTCTTTGTCAGAGTTAGTTTTTTCCATTTTTTTCTTCTTTTCCCTTTGTTCTGCTCAGCGTTGTGCACGGGCTTTTTCAAGTATAAAACTCTTTCTTCCCCGGGAGAAGATTTTTTTTTCAAATTTCCATTTTCAATTAATAATTTACAAAGCTAATCCAGAAAACAGACAATCTACAAATTTATTTTTAAATATTTAATTTTGTAATGAATAATAAAAAAACAATACAGTTTTAATCTTTTTAAAAAAATATTAATTTATATCCATTTTTGTTAAATAATGAATCAAAAAAATATTTCATTTAGCTATTGAAACGACTGCTTATTTTTGGATAAGTGTTCTTAAATTCATACGTAAGCAAACGTATCTATTTATATAAGGCTGTCTTCTCAAGAAACGGTAAACGTAGAAACGCGCCGAAGATACCGAAAGATGGGAAAAGATCCGAGGAATCCATTTTGACCATTTAATTTCTTAAATTACAATTATTTGAAAAGATATTAATTAAAAATGATAAATGCACAATTCGTCTGCATTGTTGTAACAATGAAGACCTGGTTTGGCCAGTTTGGCTGAAAATCTATTTTCGACGCCAACTTTTGTCATTGTTGTGACAATAACATTCTTACAACAATGCAAACAAATAAAAACTGGCACCAAAAGGCAGCTTTTTAATGTTTTTAATTAATATCTTTTCAACTAATTGCAATATCGGGATATAAATGGTCAAAACGGCTTCCTTGAATCATTCCCAATGTTTTGGTAACTTTGGCGAGTTTCTGCGTGATGCGGTTCGTGAGAAGATAGACGGACATAGATAGATAGATATATACGTACGGATTTTAATAGTGTAGATACTAGCTGGTGGTAGTTAGGAGAAGGGGGTGCCAGCTCAAGTGTCGTTCCCGTCACTTGACCATTGTTCAAAATTACATGGTCCGTCTCCAAAAGCCCTCGTGCAGCTGAACAGTGCGAAGTTAATATTCACTCACTCACTCACTGCAAAAAATACAGTGCAGTAGTTATAATTAGTTTTATACTTAAAAATGTAATATCTGCCTATTCAATTAAAATTACAGCGTTATAATTAACTACTAACCACAAAAAAATTATGAAAGTTTGTCCAAATGATGTTGTGTGAAAGAGAAAGTTTATTTACTTTAAGTACCAGAAGCAATAAAAGTAGTTATTTTGAAAATAGATCAACTTCTTACTACCAAGTGTGCATAATAAAATCATAAAAAAAACATTAAAATAAAGAGAGATTTATAACAAACTCTCGCTTCAAAACTTAGTTTTATTCTGAAATAAAAAAAATAGGCATTATTCTGATCACAGGAATTAATTAGAAGCGATTTCCTTGCGTAGCCAAAACAAAAAGAGTTTTTCACAAATAAAAGATAGATATATGCTGACGTGGGCTTTTTTGCTTGCAGATGGCAGAATTTTTTCCTTCTTACTTGACAAATAGCGTTATATTTTGGACACTTTTTACAAATTTTTATAAATTATAGCCTATGTGTTATTCTGATGTATAAGCTATATTACTGTACAGTTTCATTAAAATCCATTAAGTTGTTTTTGCGTGAATGACCCACAAAGATTTTCACAAACTTTCACATTTATAATATATATTAGATTGCAACAGCAGAGGTATAATTTGTGACTTTCAATTTCACACCATTTTGAACATTCAGTTGTGGTTTAACATTTTTCATACGAGAAAAGATTTGTTGATATAGATATGTAGAAACAAAAACGGAAAACGGATTACATGCAATTTTCTTCAAACAATTAAATCTCTCCAGCAATGGCATCAAATAATTTAAAATAGGTGTTGATTTATCGATAGAGCTTTTATAAGATTTGTTTTTTTGATAACTATTGCTTTCTATAATTCTGAAAATGTTTGTCCTATAAACTCCATTTCATAATTATTAACTTTCACTCATTCAAAAATTGACAAATTTGTAGTGTGCCACTGAGAATTGTACCGCGTGCCCCCCAAATATGGTATACGTTCCATAGGTTGCCAACGCCTGCTGTAGACATACAATAAAGTCCATTAAATCTCATACATTTTTTAAAAGATGCAAACAATATCTGTGGGAAGTATGTATTGTAAGGTAAATATTTTTTTATGGGAAAAATGTTTAATAATGGAATCTAAATCGAATTTTTTACTTCTACTTTAGTCGTTGAGGAGATGAAAGAGAAAGAAGATGTAGTACCCAGTCTCCAAGACCGCTTGCACGAGGAACTGAAACGAAGGGTCAGTCTGACCAACACAAAGAGAATCCATTCTGTCGCCTATGTCACACCTCTCTCTTCCACCGAAGAAGTTCAGTTTTGGCTCAGTTCTAAGGGATTTACAGCCAAGTATGCATCGTCATTTATTTCGCTCTTATGCTACTTAAATTTACAGTGAAAGATCACAAAATGTTATAAGTAAATTTTAAAGGCATAGACTTTTATTACAGAAAGATTTTAGAAACTTATATCACATTTTCCCTAGTAGAAAACATGATTGTTCACATCTTGATATTTATATTGACGAGTGTTTCAGAAGCATTTCATGAATGCTCAGAAGCTCATGTAGTTAGACAAAGCAAGCTTAGGCTGAAGTGGATTTAATGTTGCTCTTCGATTGTTTTTATATTCAAGACATATTTTCCATACCTAGTTAAAAGAAATATACCGGCATTAGAGATTAAGTACAGACCCATATTATTTATTATACCGATTGAAATGAAGCAGTTTGATTAAAACTAGAAGTTCATTAATAATAGCCATCCGAATAGCTCCGAAAATATTTGAAGGACTTTATATCCCAAACAGACATTTCCCTCGATTTCGTCTGACCTACTTTTAAAATTAGAAATCAACATTTATTTATTGACAGTGGTCTGCATGAATTAAGGAATAGATATATTTTCGTCTATTTCTGAAAAACTACTGAGTCTTTTTTAACGAAAACTGGTGAATATAACATAGATAGGCTTTTCTTAATTAGGCTTTTTCTTAATTCTTTTCTTTTTCTTTTAATTTATGCAATTGAAGAAAATTGACGAGACCTAACACTATGCAAGAATTTAGATTAACTCCTTTTTCTGAAGGCTTAGGAATATTTTTGAATCTTTTGCAAATAATGCCACAAAACAACGTCTCCGTGATGGATTACGATGGAGGCAGACCAATAGAAAACAAAGGTATCAAGATAGCTTAATGTGTTCCCCGAGAGAAATGTAGTTTCCAGATTATGGAAACAGTTTCAGAAGACTGAAACAATATCCAGAAGACCCATTCTGAGCCTCCACAAACCGCTATGATCATTACTTCAAGACGCAATGAAAAGGATGACAGCTATTCGAATAGTAAAGGAAATCTCTGCTTCTACCGGTTTCGAATTTAACTTCAGTTTCCAGTTATACTGTTTGTCGAAGGCTTAATAAGGCAGTGTTTTATGCCAGAAGACCAATATTCTTTATCATACTGATCCATGTTTCAGGAGAGCCTGCCGATGAAGTGCTAATAACATTATCATGGCACGCAGGAGCTGTGGTACTGTGTTCTTTTCACTGATGAGTCACGATTACATTACATTTAAACATTGGTTCTCGAAGTATTCACATATAGAAAACCGTGAACTTGGTTCCATCCATCCAACATCATGGAAGTGACTGAAGGTGACTGTGTTGAGGTCTGAATCGGCGTGATAATGGGTGGACTTCATAAAACTGAAAGTCTTTCGGAAAGGTATTTTGACGCTTTGAGGTATAGGGGGTTGATCTTAGACCAGTGGTTCTCAAACTTTTTCACTACTGGCGAACCAATTTTCAATCATAATTTTTATCGCACCCCCTAAAATAATAATGTATTGAATGAAATAATAATGCACTTTGACGCTAAAGCTACAATACGATCATAATTATAAACCGTACAAATTAACAAGATAAGTATTAAATTTTGTATATGTTACTTTTAAGTAATATTTTTTTTAATTTTTTAGTTCGATTCACTATAAAAGCGTGTTTTTTAGTTTGTTTTAAAACTATAATTTATTTTATAGTTATTTTTACTATACACGATAAAAATCACAATTCCAGTGCATAATTTAATTTAGAGAAAATATACTTACCTACTTTTAAGGACTTTTCAATTTTTCTTAGAAAATTTGAGAAAAAATCCAATAAAACTAAAGAAAATGTTCCAAATGTGCGTGTGCTTAATAAAGGACATAAATCACAGACACTTTTCGCTAACAACACAGGAACGTTATTTTCAAGCTAAACTGTCATATTTTGTTCACGTTTTTGTAGTTTTGCTGTTGTTTGATGATCTACAAATAGAATTTTGAACCTTTTTTTCCTTGAGTCTTTTTGACAAGGCGAAGTGCTACATTATGGCTTCATAGCTTTCTTCATAGAGATCTTTAGGCAGCATTTGAAAATTTCAAATCAACTCAAACGTTTCATGTCTAACGCTTTTCTGATATTTACTTTCCCTATCTTGATTAATATGCATTATTTCAGTAGGTTCTTCAATTGCTTGATCAGTTTCAATTTCCTTCAATAGAGATCACAGATGCCCTTTTTTTAATATTCTGCTTATTTACATTTATAAACCATAATAAGTCGTACAAAACAGCAATCAAAACTACAAAACTGTTCATGGGGAAAGTGTAGCATGTTCTAAAAAATAATTGTGTAAAACGTTTTTATGATGCATTATATTTTTCAAATACTCATGCTTATCCATATATCATAAAACTCTTTCACATGGAAAAAGATGAAACAGAAATATATTATATATATTTACAGCTTCACTAAAAAAAAAGACGGAGATAACCATACCAGTAAGATCGAAGGTCAGCTAAAGTAACATTTTAGGTTAAAAGAAACGTAATAAAAAATATCTCATCGTTTGATATCGTTAAAAGATACGTAAAAAAAATCTCTCATCATTTTATATCGTTAAAAGAAAAGTAAAAAAAATCTCTCATCGTTCTCATATTGACCGCAAAGCAAACAAATTTTTTTATAATTTGGTTATAGGATCAAAGATGGCTAATGAGCGTTTGAAGTGGAATCTTTTATTTTTGATGATCACCAGATGATAAAAATAAATTATATCAGCGTAAATGTGTATTTTTTATTATGTCAGAAAGCATTTTGTTTTACTTCATTCCAAAAAATTATTTTTTTAACCTTTTATTTTCAATATGCTCGCGCCCCCCTCGCAGGGTTACCGCGCCCCCCAGGGGGGCGCGCCCCACAGTTTGAGAAACACTGTCTTAGACCATTATGTAAGGCTTCTCAGAGGAGCAGTAGGCCTCCAAATAATTTTTATGGAATATAATATTTATCTACATAGGAATCGGCTGAATAAGATTGAGGGTATTCAGAGGATGGAAAGGATAAAATCTCCAGACCTGAATCCTGAACAGCATCGCTGGGGGGATATTTTTGTCAGAGCAATTTCCACTCTTGCCATCCCTCCTGGAGCTAAGAGCCTTTTTAAGAGGATGAGAATTTATTGTCCATAGAAGGCTTCTTTAAACAGCTTCGTAAAGAGCAAAAGAGTTGGTTGTAAGAGCTAAATTGTTGTCAGAGGCAATCATTTTCCATATTTAAACTTCCACAAGTACTATTTCGCTATATCATTTTTTGAACCATCATACTTTCATGAACATAAATCATGAACATGAGCTAATTCTATTAATTTTCTATTATCATCCTTTTAGTAATACTTTCAAGGTATTTTCCTGTCAAATTTCATTTGATAAGTTCAGTAGTTTTTGGAAAATGCTCTAAAATGTGTTTATTTTTTAACTTTTGAACACCAACGTATCCAATTTATTGATATTCTAAAACCGGGGTAGGCATTAAGTCGATCGTGATCGACCGGTGGACCACCAAGACATTTTAGAGTTACCGCCTTCACTGAGACATAAGACGCGTATACTAAAAGAAAGATGTGTGTGGAACACCCATGCCAGCTAGACTGGAGAATAGGCTTTTCATAATTCATGCGATTGTGTGTAGATGACACATGTACCATTATTGGAAGCATACAATAACGTTTTAACATATTTTCTGTCACAAGAGGGGAGAAAAGCGATCACTGCGATACCAGATGTACAATTGGGTTTCCCCATACGCCAACTAAAGGGGAAAATAGAGGTTGGTCAGCTCTTCCCGCGATAACACGGGATTAGCTACTGAAACGTCACCCCACACTCCACGTTTCCTTGGGATTGGATTCTTGTGTTGACATTACGTCCCACGATGGCACTGCACCCGCAGTAAATGTGTTAAGTACATATGTTGGTTACACGCTCATTGGTTCATGTGCGTTGGCTGTATTGAAGGCGTCCACGGCATAGCAATTGTTCTTACTTGTCCAAGCATAGAATTTAAGTGCAAAAGAAAGGAAAGCAATAAACTTTTTTTCAACCGAAGGAAATATAACAGCAATAGCTTTTTGACACAAATGGCCATGCGATGCAGATGGAAGCAAACAAGAAATGCTGCTGAAGTGTATTGCTATTCATGCGATGCTTTAGCTCAAAAATTTAATTTAATGTTGGGTATCTTAACAAATTATAAATATTGTAGACCTTTTAGCTCACTACACATACGTCACTGGATGAACCACAACACCTTGAAATAATTAGAAATATCCCGCGCCCTGGAAAAGACTGCACACCCCTGTTTTTAAGTGTCCGAAATCCAGACATTATATTTAAACATGTTATTTGTTGTTTGATACTTTTATAACTATGTACATCATGCTTTTATGAATATAAATCCTGATCATAAGCTGAACTGAACTGTACTCAGTGGCGCAACAACCCCTGAGGCCCAAGGCCTACTCTACCTATCTCAGTATCTCAGGCGGTGGGGTGCATGTGCAGATGTTTCGGTCAAGTAGTCAGTTTGACGCGAAAACACACAGTGTTCAGTTTCCAAGCAAGCTTGGTACTCATTTATCGACCCACTGAAGGGATGAAAGCGATCATAAGCTAATGTGTGCTATTCATTTTTTATTATTATCTTTTTAGTAATACTTTTAAGTATTTTCCTACCAAAAATTTTACTTGATTAGTTCAGTAGGTTTTGGAAAATACTCTAAAATATGTTTATTCCTTAACTTTTGGACACCAAGGTTAACTTAGTAACATAATACCAATTTACTGATATTCTAAAGTGTCCAAAATCCGGATATTATATTTTATCATGTTATTTGTTGTTTGGTACTTTTATAACTATGTATCCCAATTTCTGAAAAATATAGGGTTGGTAGAAATGTCAATCATACAGAAAAAACTAACTTAAGTTGTTTTAAAATAAATACTATGATTACAGTTCTCTAAATAGATCTTTCACGTATGGGGTCTGATTTATTTATTTGATATGCAAGTAATTGCAAAGTTAGAAAATGAATTTTTCTTTCAGGTGGCTCTATTTTCCGAATTGCTCTCCTACTTTTATAGACAAGGATCATGGCTCTTACTGAAGGGGTGAAATTGGGATTGAAAAATGTTAAATGGTCTAGAAAACCTTTAAAAATAATTAAAATTAGATTCCATCAAAACAAATTCTTCGACTCTAGGTACTTGCACTTCGCAGAATTGAAGTTCCCTTTCTGTAAGTGCATCACTAGCACCTTACTTAGTAGTACTTATAATATTTTGCTTAAGTTCTAACAGAACTTTTTAGTTAAAAAGTAATTTGCTAAAAAGGTACTTTCATGCTTGAACAAGGTACTTCGAAAAAGTATTTGTTGCAAATGCTACCAAAGTTACATTTAATGAGTGGAAAATGTGTTTGATTATTTGTGGATTTAACATAAATTGCGTACAAACATGAACTGCACGCAGACAAAAAAATTAGTATCACGTTTTTTTTCAGGACACAACAGAAGTTCCAAAACATGGGAGGAGATGAGCTTTTCGGGATGGGAAAACTAGAAATGGAGAAAGAACTCGGCGTGGAAGAAGGTTTTCGACTTTTCAATCAGGTCACCATACAAAAGAACATATGTGGAGTAAGTCTAATTTTTTGTCAAAAAAAAATTTCCAGTCTCATAAAACTAACAAATGAATCATGAAAAGTTCCAAGAAAATAGTGATTAAACAAAGATTTATGTGCATAGAAAAAATGCGGAGGTTACTTGCTGAAAGGCATGTTTACCAATTTTTTTTCAAACAACATACTCTGCAATTTAATGTAAAACTAAATCGTAAAATTATTAGATAAGATTCGGACAAATATCGCTAATTCCGACGGCATCATTGTGCTCTCGGATTTTAGATCTGCCGTTGAGGCCACCACGGAAGGAAAATTAGGATTATCCCAAGAAATTAATTCACTTCTATTCTCCACTGGTGCATTGAGCAAATCATGTATTCTCCAGTGGATCCCTACCGATGTTGACATCGAAGGGAACGAGGTGTGGCCGATTCCCTTGCCAGTGAAGCCTGAACACTTGAGCCTTTAACTTAATCTACTACGGTCTTTGATGCCAATGCAGTAGCAAAACCAAAACTCTGCTCAAACCCAAGAAAGAAATTATCGCTGCCAGAATTAAATTATAGCCGAGAAATTACGACAACAATGACTAGACTAAGGACAAAGAGAGCATTTTAAGCGCATGAAGATTCTGCCCGATGATTCCAGATCATATGTGGAATGCAGGCACGCAACTAGATCTCAAATAACTTTTTAACTGTCCTTGCATTGCTGGTGCCCTTTTTAAAATAGACAATGACTGCAGCATGGGCATTCTTTACTCGGATCATGCCATGGATGCTGCCATGGCAGTGATTCACAATTCCTTTGGCAATATCTGATTATATCCTTATGTTTTATTATTACAACCTCTGAACTTTGTCATACTCGACAACAACAACATAAGATAAGATTGAGCATCAAAATTATTAATGATATTGTCACGGAGTTCGAAAGAAGTACACAGTTCAATTAAACAAACAATTAGATTTATTCTAACGCTGGGAGCTCGATACAACACTGGACTGAGAACATGCCCAACTGGCGATGAACTCTGCTTTTATACACTTCGGAATATTCGAGAAATACCCAGTATGCACTCTAAAGAATGATCTGGATTCATCTAGAACCTAGAGAAACAATACATTAAAAACGAGAACAAAATTCCAGTCTTTGGATAAATCTGCCGGGGCCGGGATTCAAACCCGAGACCTGAGGAAGTTCAGTCCAACGCTCTGCCAACTCGGCTATCGGGACTTGTAGCAAATTATGCGTGCGGCATTGCTCCCCTCGAAAAAGAAGACAGCGCCCCGCTGTCATTTTGTTCAAGGGTCTTTATACTGGAACGAGTGATGGGTCCTTTGTATGATTCTTTGGGAGGAATATATCCTCGGTTTCGATTTGCTCGGCGGGATCATGGTACGGTTTCATACGCAGTACATGGACAACTTCTCTTAGTTTTCTTTTTTCGTGAAGCAGGATCAAAATCTTGTACTGCGTAAGTCACGGCTGATAAACGGCGTAGCACCTGATACGGTCCGAAATACCTTCTTAAGAGTTTTTCGGAGAGACCGACTTTTCTCACTGGAGTATAAATCCATACGAGATCTCCGAGAGCGTAGGATACCATTTGGTGTTTGGAATCGTAACGTCGACGATCTTTGTCTTGAGCTCTCAGAGTGTGCACTCGGGCTAGCTGTCGTGATTCTTCGGCTCTGGCTGCTATCTTGGTGATGTTATTGTCATCAAAATCGTTAGGACAGAATGGTAGCATTGTATCTAGTGTCGTTTCCGCTTCACGACCATGAAGTAAATAGAACGGCGTAAAACCTGTGGTCTCTTGTTTAGCGGTATTATAAGCGAAGGTTACAAATGGTAGAATTTCATCCCAATTTTTCTGCTCTACATCCACATACATTGACAACATGTCGGCCAAGGTCTTATTGAAGCGCTCCGTCAGTCCATTTGTTTGGGGATGATACGCCGTTGTGAAACGATGATCAATGTTACACAAGTCGACGAGAGAGGAAACAAGTCTGGATCGAAAGACGGCTCCACGATCTGTGATAATTACTCGAGGAGCTCCATGCCTGAGGACAATTTCTTCAAGTAAGAACTTCGCTATTTCATCGACTTCGGCTGTCGGCAAGGCTTTTGTTATTGCATATCGCGTTGAGTAATCCGTGCAGACTATTATCCATTTGTTTCCATGAGCAGACTTTGGAAATCTCCCAAGGAGATCAATTCCAATGCGATGGAAAGGAGCTATAGCTGGAGGGATGGGAACTAAACGTCCAGGTGGTCGTTGAGGAACGGATTTTCTCCTTTGGCACTCCCGACAATGCATGACATACCGAACGACATTTCGGTACATTCCCGGCTAGTAAAATCTCTTGCGAATCCTGTCATAAGTTTTCGCGAAACCAAGGTGTCCTGCGGTGGGGGCGTCATGAAAGTGCCTTAGTATGTCTGCTCGTAGATGTTTGGGAATGACTGGCAACCACAACTTTCCATCTGGATCAAAATTCTTCCTGCAAAGGATACCGTCGATGAATCTGAATTCTTCGTTTTTGGATGAGTTGCTCAAAAGTTTTAATTTCGCAAGGTCTTGATCCTTTTTCTGTTCCATCGCAAGGTTCATACTCGTCGTGACTGCTAAAAATTTGTCTGGTGTTTCCGTTTCCTCTTCCACTGGATTTCTCGAAAGAGCGTCGGCGTCACTATGCTTCTTACCGGTTTTATATTTTACGTCAAAACCATGCTCTTGAAGTCGGAGGGCCCATCTGGCAAGCCTTCCTGGAGGATCCTTTAAATTCATGAGCCAGCACAAGGAATGATGGTCAGTTACAACAGTAAAGTGTTTTCCGAATATGTACGGCCGGAATTTGTTGGTAGCCCATACGATGGCAAGACATTCCCTTTCTGTGGTGGAATAATTCTTTTCGGCTTTTGTCAGAGTTCTAGAAGCGTATGCTATAACTTTCTCGACATTATTCTGAATTTGTACTAGGACAGCTCCGATACCGTACCCGCTTGCATCAGTATGGATTTCTGTAGAAGCTCTTTCGTCGTACATCCCCAATACTGTGTGGATCCAAAGTAAGTGCTTTCTTAAGACTGTTAAATGCTTCCACCTCTTCAGGACCCCAATGAAACTCCACGCCACTTTTCAGCAACGACTACAAAGGTTCGGCGAGATAACATAAACCTTTAATAAATCTTCTAAAGTATGAACAAAGGCCAAGAAAACTTCGTATGTCATGTATATTCTTTGGAGTGGGAAAATTTCTTACGGCTTTTATTTTGTCGGGATCGGGACGAACGCCATTACTAGATACAAGATGGCCTAGAATCTTTACTTCTTGGGCAGCAAAAAGACACTTCTTTGAATTTAGTTTAAGACCAGCTTCCTGAAGACATTTTAGAACAAGTCTTAATCGTATAAGATGGTCTTCAAAAGTTTCTGAGAATACTATTATGTCATCTAGGTAACAAAGACACATAGTCCATTTAAAATGGCGTAGCAAATTGTCCATCATTCTCTCGAAGGTCGCAGGTGCATTACAGAGACCAAACGGCATGACTTTAAACTCGTATAAGCCTTCGGGGGTAATAAATGCCGTCTTTTCAAGATCCGCTTCGTCTATTTCTATTTGCCAATAACCAGATCGGAGATCCATGGAAGAAAAGAACTTGGCACCTTTCAGACAGTCGAGCGTATCGTCAATACGAGGCAGAGGATAAACGTCTTTTTCGTGACGCTATTCAGCTTGCGATAATCGACGCAAAAACGCCAACTACCGTCTTTTTCTTACGAGCACAACGGGTGATGACCAAGGACTTTCAGAGGGTTGGACGATACCTTCATCAAGCATTTTCTGAACCTCTTCATGAATGATGCGTCTTTCAGTCGGCGAGACTCTGTAGGCTCGTTGGTTGATTGGAGCATGATCACCAGTAAAAATCCTGTGTTTCACATTCGTCTTCGCGGCTGTCGACTTGTCGGTCTTCGTGAAAAGCCCAGAAAATTTCCGGAGTAGTTCGGATAGCTCGTTTCTCTGTTCGTCACTTAACTCGGGTGACATCATTAACGAACAATTCATCTGTGACTCCGAAGTTTTTTGCTGGTCATCCAAGCAACCCGATGTGTCGGAAATAACACATAGATGCCCTTCATTTAGTGGTTCAGCTTGGCCTATGCACATTCCTCTAGGGATGATTTGGTTTCGGAACTGCAGGTTGATAACCCAGACATCGCTTTTTCCGTTACGATATGTGGATACCATGGACGGTGTAGCAATATTTTCTCGAAGAGCAAATGTTTGCTGCCGTCTAGAACTACATTTATGTCTCCTCGGGTTTGATATCCTGATACTGTTATTCTAGTTAAAGAATGCGGCTTAAGTGTATAGTCTCTGGTGGCATACAAATTCCAGGAGTCAGGCGCTGTGGAGTCTCGACAGATGTCTTCTAGAACAAGTTCATTTTGTCCACAGTCTATAACGGCTTGAGACGCCTCTAAAAAGTCCCATCCTAGGATGATGTCATGGCTACAATGTGATAAAACAATAAATTCAAAAGGCAGTTCTCGATTGTTTATACGGACACGTAAAACACATTTCCCTATCGGCCGAACAAAATTTCCATCCGCAACTTTCAGCATAACGCTCTTGGCATCAGCAAACAGAACTTTCTTTAAAAATCGGCGATACTTATCGGATATGACAGAAAACGATGCCCCAGAATCTACTAGAGCACGTATCGGCTTCTTATCTATTATTTCGTCTAGTTGGTTACCAGTCATCTTGGCGGTCGACGGAGGATTTCCAGTACACGCGGCCTCACCTCCTTGGAAGGTCGCTCTCTTTAGTTTTCCTCGCTCCTACGGCCTGGCGACTGACTGGATCGGCGATATGGCGACGGGGATCTGTAACGACGTATTGGGAATCGGCCTCTCGTGGGACTTGGCGTAAAACGGCGAGAAGAGTTTGGTCGGCGTATTTCTTCTTCAGTGCCAACGTCGTCGAAGTTCCGTCGGCGGTTTCGAGAGTTGTCAAAGACAGCCTTTCTCTCTCGGCAGTAGCGCATTACATGTCCAGGACGTCCGCAATGGAAACAAACAGGTCTGTTGTCAGCCGTTCTCCACACATCTGTTTTTCTTGGTTCAGGTGGGAATTTCTGAACAGGAGCTCTGTATTTCCTGGTTACAGCGGCGTATGTTGGTCGTGGTCTAGTTTCTGTAGGTTTTGTTGACACTGGGGCCAAAACCCTTTCAACTTCGTCTTGAACGATCTCTTCTAAGGATTGGGGATCGGAGTCCAAAGATTCTTGCGTCTGGTTAACTAGTCGATGGACTTTTTCTCGTACGATTGTGCGAATAAGAGAGACCAAATCAGTCTCATCCGTCAGGGATGCAACCGGTACGACGTTTGGAAGCCTTTCAAATCTCGGTCGACCAACTCTCTTCTGCTTCATATCTTCGATATAGTTGCACCATTTGATAAAACTTGCTGTGTCGTTGATTTCTCTCGTCAACAGGGCCTGATAAATATCCTCAGCAACACCTTTCATTAGGTGTGACACTTTTCGTCTTCTCTCATCAGAGGATTTACCTCTTGGCAAAGTCCTAATACACTTTGTATGTAGGACTGTGTACTCTCGCCTGAACGCTGGGCTCAGCATTTTAGTTGTTCTTCTGCCCTTCTCTGGTATATTTTTGACGGTCACCGAAAAGTCCACTTAGTTCATTTTTAAACGCTTCCCAGGAATCTAAGGCGTCTTCGTTGTTGACATACCACTGTCTCGCAGTACCGTCAAGAAAGAAATAAACGTTAGCCAGGCACATCACGTCATCCCACTTGTTAAAGTTGGCTACTCGATCGTACTCTTTAAGCCATTTGAGAGGGTCTTCCCCAGGCGCTCCTCGGAAGGTCGATGGGCTCCTCCATTGCTGTAACGAAGGTGTTACTAGAGCGGGCTTGGCTTCTTGCTCGGTCGGCATTTTTGTCCTCTTCCTACTATTTTCTTTTAACAGTCCGAATTCGGGGGATAATCCTCTTAACCGGAGGCTCCTGCGAAGGTTGTCGCTATTATCCACGTTTGACGTAATTGTACCCCGCGCCTCCACCAAACTTGTCACGGAGTTCGAAAGAAGTACACAGTTCAATTAAACAAACAATTAGATTTATTCTAACGCTGGGAGCTCGATACAACACTGGACTGAGAACATGCCCAACTGGCGATGAACTCTGCTTTTATACACTTCGGAATATTCGAGAAATACCCAGTATGCACTCTAAAGAATGATCTGGATTCATCTAGAACCTAGAGAAACAATACATTAAAGACGAGAACAAAATTCCAGTCTTTGGATAAATCTGCCGGGGCCGAGATTCGAACCCGAGATCTGAGGAAGTTCAGTCCAACGCTCTGCCAACTCGGCTATCGGGACTTGTAGCAAATTATGCGTGCGGCAATATAACTATTAATAATCCTTGGCTTCAAACGTTGATTAAGCCCTACATTTATCTAACAAAAACACATTAATGGGAAAGTTTTGGTGGCAATAACTGATTTCTACAGGCTTCCATTACATGTACACTTCAAACTTAACTAAGACTTTTTTCAGCCTTTTGATATTTTTCAAGCATTCTTTTAATCAATTCGAATGACAAAGTCGCCATAATTGCATTTCATTACGAGTTTCCCGACAAGTTAAACCACACTTTTGTTTGGTAAAACACGAAACGTTTTTGAAACTAACGACCGAGTGTTTGGGAATTTTATTTTCGAGTAAAAAAAATCTTCTTTTATTTTCAGTTCAAGACCCTGCGTTCAAAAGAGCTGAGTTCTGTGTTGGAGGCTAGGCGAAAGAAGATAGACCCGGACGACGAATTCAGTGATAGAAGGGATTCCAACGACAGCGTGGGATCCTCCCTTGCGTGAACTGTGTTTATATATTACGTGTGAACAATTAAATAATATTCTATGAGACTTACAATGAATAAAATAATTCTTTGTACTCTTTGTCTTGTAAAATCATACTGGTATCTTTTTTTCCACTGTGCAGTGGTGTGCATTTTAGAAAATAAGTTAGAAGAGAGGTTGATAAAATAATTTAATGTTAAAACATGGTAAGTTTTACTCTCATCCGATATTTTTATACTTCCTTCCTTTTTGTTCCCATTTTCGCAAGATTCTTAATGTAGATGTGTAAGAGGCTCGCGCCTCTCTCGCGGGAAGATACACTCGACAGGATTCAACTAATCTATTTATTTGCACACTATAAACAGACAAAATTTCAACTCATTATAGAAAGAGAATGTCTCAATGATAACCATGAAAGTGGAACAACGACAGTAAAACGTGAGTAGGTGACTATCAAACTTGATCCTTATCTTAATTAAGGATATAACCTAACATACCATTTAATCTAATCTCAATTCAATCTTAGTGAACAATCGTCACTTTAAAGTTTACTCCTAATAAGAATCAAAGCACTATAATTCTAATATTATACCTTCAGTAGAAATCTCACCTGGCTCGAGTATATCTTCTCTCCTCTCTCTCAAGCTGAAAAACCTCGCCTATTTATAGTAAGTTGATTTACATATTCACGATTCTCTTCTTCCGAAGGGTTGGCTGTGAAAAACGCGAATTTATAGTCCAAAGATTTCCTTAGAGGATTAGACGGAAAAACGCGTATAGATCCGTCACAGATGAGATACGGGTATTATGGAATAGTCGAGTAACATGGAACACCGAGTGTTTGGCTCTTTTTGTCGCTACTAATGCGTGGGAAAACCTTGAAGTACCGAAGAAACTCTCTCAAGATGCGTTGCAGTGAGAGTTAAAACTTGTTGCCATACTATAGAACAAAGTGTGCTTTGCGATTTTCAGAAACTTTTGCAGTTAAATTTTCCAACATTTTAACCTATTGGTACACATGAGACTTGAATATTAACCCTTTATCTACCGCATTATGATTTACAGCAATTTTTTTCATGCAACATTTTTTTTTTGAATCACTGCATTGAAAATTAAGGGATATACATAAACAAAATACTCAACTTAGGGAAACTTAATCCGTTAGAGTAGACTAATTAATTAAAAGATATTCAACGAAAAAAGTTAATTAAACACACTTTTCACTTAAAATAAATAATCAAATCGTTAGAAAACGATTTGACATTTTGATCGGATTGCGAAGGTTGTCATTTTTGTTCTGAAAAAGTATTTAATGTCAAAACGTATGTATCTTATTCTGTTCTTGTATGTTAATGAAGACCTTAGAAAAGAATAAGCCACTTACCTTTTGTTATTAAATACTTTTTCAGAACAAAAATGACAATCTTTGCAATCCCATCAAAATGTCAGCTGAAAACGTAACTTCTGCTATAAAACTATTCGTCTTCCCCGCCAAAATACTCATCATAGAACCCTTGCTGCCATATATCTGGGAAGAGTGGATTTAAAAGAATATTCCTGCTAAGTATCGTCAGAGTATTCGTAAAAATGATTATTCTATGTAATTTTAAAGTGAGTGGTACCTATACCACTCACCACACACGATAAAGGGTTAAAGTTAAGCATAATGTACACTAAAAGAATTGCAATACTGTGGTCGTTTTTTAGTCGACAAAGTTTTGTCATTCAATTTGAAGGCTCATTTTCCAAGATAGCATGTCGGGTATTATGCAATACTAGATATTCCATAATATCTGACTCGTTCAATTCTGATGTATTGTTTGTAATTGACTTTGTGCCATCAACTTAAGAATCAGAAAATAAAGACGCTGAATATATCTTCTGTGACGGAAAATTCTCCGAAGTTCAAGAAGGGAAAATTTGGTTTCAATACTTCAACTGTTTTCTGTGGGCTCACCTTAACTATATTGGACTTTGAACTTTGCTAAAAAAATTCAAAAGAGAAAAAATAACTTTTTAGTATTCTTAAAAATTTCGTTTTATAGTTAAAAATAACCACATTTTATGAATTCTTCATTGATTTCCCAAAAGTTTAAGCCACCTATTCCATAATATCCTCCGTTTATCATTTTTTTAAAAAAATAATTTTTTTTATTACGAAAATATAAATATAACTTTCTTTTGACAAGTGATAATTCCTTACAAGTGTTTACAGTATATATCCCTGATTGTTTTTGAGATTTTTATCAAAAATCAGTAAAGTTATTTTTCGAAATGAAAATGGTATTACATTCATCATCACTCATCCTTATTTCCCAAACAATAATAATAGGGTGATCGATAAAATAAAGTTAACACTGGGATTCAGATTAAATTGACTGTCCGTAAGCATTTTAATCTTAAATATCTATTAAGAAGAATTTTTGTTAAACAGAGGGTGAAAGCTGCATTCACTTTTTGATCTACAATATGAACCTTTACGGGATAAATATTATTTGTAATTTTGTAAGGCCATAGTTATTGATCATTTTGTATTTTTACATATCGCATCAAAACCATTCTCACTGAAAACTCTTTTGAATGATTGTTGATTAAATCCAAAATAATCACTTTTAAGAATTTTAGATGAAAATCAAAGAATATTAATCAATGTTTTTAAGGGTACCAGGACATACTCGAAAGAGTAAAATGCCAAAAATGAGACTCTTTGTTTATAGGGCATATATCTTTACAAATTACCAATAGAGCTGAGATTTTTTTTCTTATAATAAGGATATTTTAATCACTCTGTAGAAATACAAAACAAGTTTTTAGTTAAAAGAATTTTTTTTCTGTTTAGTTGAAGTTGGACATAATTTTTGAGATCTAATAATATACGCTAAAGTTAAGGTACGATTTTTTAAAAAGTATCTCTTAAATATGTAAAATATTTTTTGAACGCATAAAAAACAACACACATACATAGTGTACATATTTTGTAGTAAAATATTAAAATTATTTCCTTAAAAAAATTATAAAGCTGTTGTTACTATCATCGGTGGTTCAGTTAATCAGTGGTAGAATGCTTTTATATCAATCAACGCTCATATCATCACAATCATTAGACTCAATTAAATTCAATAAATCATCGAAGACAAGTGTAAGATTAAATAATAAGTTTAATGGAATATGGAGTGCGTCTGCACTCGGTCACGTTCACAAGATCTCTAGTGTCAACAACGAATGTTTTTACAAGCAGCGCCCTCTATACTGAGAGGGGTTCTACCATTACTCCCCACTTAAACTCCTGCGGAGTTTACATTAGGATAATTAAAATTCTAAGGTAATTCAAGTAAAATTCATGCAAAATGAAATAATACAAATAAAATTCATGCAATGTGAAATAATACAAATAAAATTCATGCAATGTGAAATAATAAAAATAAAATCCTATGAATTCAATTCTCAAATCATATGCATCATCAATAATTCTGAAATAAAATTAGCAATTCTTAAATCACATGCATTATCAATAATACTGAAAAATCAAATTAGCAATTATATAAATAGAATAATATAAAGGTTAAAGTTCAAGAAATTGTAAAATGTTCAAATGTTCTTTTCTACAGTTGCAGGATCAACTGGAATAGGTAAAGGTACTACCTTTGTGATGGCTCGTTTTAAAATACCTGTTATGGTTTTCACATTAACTACTCTTACAAGACCATCACACTACCGGGAAATACTTCAAGAATACGCCCCATAGGCTAGTCCAGGGGCTTGGTGTTGGGATCTTTTAAAAGAACTAGCTGATTCTCCATCAAGTTAGGGTTCTGTACACTCCACTTAGCACGGGTCTGCAGATGGGACAGATATTCGGTGCTCCAACGGTTCCAAAATTTGTCTCTCAGAGATTGAACGAGTTTCCACCTGGAATGATAGGACAAAGAATCCGAAGCAGTATATGGTTCAGGAAAGGATGAAATTGCACAGTTCGTCAAGCAATGCCCCGGGGTCAAAGGGTTAAGATCATTGGGGTCCGAAGAAAGTGGAGACAAGGGACGTGAATTCAGAACTGCTTCGATTTGTGCCATCAACGTAGCTAACTCTTCGAAGTTCATGATAGCTGATTTCGCTACCCTCAATAAAATGCGTTTCATGGACTTAATGTTTGCTTCCCACAATCCACCGAAATGGGGAGAAGCGGGTGGAATGAAGTTCCATTCGATTCCCTCTTCCGCGCTGAATAGCTGAATTCTGTTGGACTTGCAAATTTCGTTCCATTCATTAAGAATGTTTCTTGTTCCCTTGAAGTTCGTTGTATTGTCACTCCAAATGACGGATGGCTTGGATCTCCTTGCTATAAATCGTCGGAGACATGCTAGGAAGGCTTCTGTGGTCAAGTCGGAAACAACTTCTAAATGAGTGGCTTTTGTACTGAAACAAATGAAAATGGCAATATACGATTTTAAAGTCACTCTTGATCTTTTTAAATTTGGTTTCGTGATTATAGGACCAGCGTAATCCAATCCAACTTTTTCGAAGGGTCTAGAAGGCACAATTCTGTCTCGTGGTAAATCTCCCATCATCTGGTTTATTGTCTGGGTTTTCGTGCGAAAACACGTAATACATTTATTTAATATTCTTCTTACACGGTTCTGACCCGATGGGATCCAATAAAACTGTCTTATTAAATATAATGTGGTTTGCAAGCCAAAATGTAATGATTTCTTGTGATAGTGTTCAATTATTAAATCAGTTAAATGATGAGCCTTTGGCAACATCATTTGATGTTTTTGGAATTCAGATAGGGTCGAATGTTTCAATCTACCTCCCACTCTCAGTATTTCATCTTCGTCCAAAAAACGTTTAAAGATGATATTTTGCTGCCCTTTGGAATCGGTTGTCCGTTTTTGAGACACTTTATTTCAGTTAGAAATTCATTTAATTGTACTTGTTTTACTAAAACTTTCGTAGCATGATCAAATTCAGAAGCACTTATCCAGTCTCCTTAATACTGGGTTCACTTTACAGTTATAAATAAATCTTAAACATAGAGCGCTTATTCTAATTAATTTACTAAAAGAGGAATATCTAGAGATTAAATTATTTTCAATTTGCCTTTTTTCAACCGCTGTATTTACATTAATTGATTTCTTCAATTCTAATTTATCGTTGTTTATTTCGGTTTCAATTATAGGTTCTGAAAATAATGGCCATTCTGTTTGTTTCATTGTCAACCACTTGGGACCATGCCACCATATTTTGTTATTTTTAAGATCATTTAAAGGCAAACCCCGACTTATTAAATCAGCGGGATTATCCTTTCCTTTACAGTAGTGCCATTCCTTGGGATCACTCAGTTTTTGTATTTCTTTAATTCTATTCTTTACAAACACTTTATGTCTATTAAAATCTCCCTTTATCCAGTAATATGTTATAGACGAATCAGTCCAATAAAACGACTCACAGGCAGTATGAGAGCAGTTGCAATTTTGTCACTTAACCTTGCAGATAAAAGTGCTCCCATAAGCTCCAATCTAGGGATCGAAAGAGTTTTTAATGGAGCTACCCGACCTTTTGTTGCTACAAAACTAGAAATAATATTTCCATCATTCAGTTCTATGCGTAAATAAGCGACAGTTCCATATGCCCTTTTGGAAGCATCTGAAAGGCAATGCAACTGAATGGTGGTTGCATTTGAAGGCAAAAAGTTTTGAAAGTAATATCGAGGAATTTTTATTTCACTTAAATAATGAATCTCATTACACCATTTATTCCATGAAACTTCTAATTGTTTCGGCAATTTGTCATCCCAATCCAATCCTAAACACCAAATTTCCTGAATTAAACATTTTATTCGGATCGTATAAGGACCTATGAAACCTACTGGGTTAAATAATCGACCTGCGGCTTGTAACAAATATCTTTTTGTATTAGTTCTTTTAGAAAGAAATGTTCCTAAATCGCTGGAATCAAAATAGAATGTATCAGATTTTTCATTCCAACCAACTGCTAAGACCTTTGAAGCTATCAACGTGTTCAATGACTCTTTATGTTCATCTACTTCAAAATTTAAATTTTTTAACCTTTGCTTTAGCTCGGAAGAGTTGGTTCTCCATTTCCGAAGATCCATACTTGCATCTTCCAAAATTTGTTTACTTTCTATGCAGGTCGTCAAGGCTGCTTGGACACTGACATTTCCACACAGAAAATCATCAACATACAATGACTGGTTAAGATGGTTAAATGTATCAGGAAAAATATCCACATATTTTTTAAGATGATGCTTTATCGTAGCTGCAAGAAGAAATGGACTTGATTTTACTCCAAATAAAACCCTAGTCATTCGGAAAATATCAAGCCGTTTGTTTTCTAAATCAATTCCTGGATTTTCATCCCAGAAAAATCTTGTAAAATCCCTTTCACTTTCGTCTATTTTAATCATCAAAAATGCCATTTTTATGTCAGCTACAAATGCAATTGGATTCACTCTAAATTTGATTAATAGAAAAAATAGGTTAGGTATAAAATTTAGCCCTGTGTGTAAACAATCGTTCAAAGATAGTTGTGATTTTGCATGTGATGACGCATCAAATACGATTCGCAGTTTTCTTGTAGTTTTATCAGTACGTATTACTGCTCTATGTGGTAGATAAAAATTATTATGCTTTAGATTTTCTTCTTCAAATGGAACACGTTCTATGATTTTCTCAGAAAGATAATTATTTACAACTAATTTGTAATCCTCAAATAAGGAACAGTCATTTTTAAAACGTGATCTTAACTTTAGAAATCTTTTCCTAGCAATTTCTTCATTATTTTCTAACAATGTTTTCATGTTAGGTTTCCAAGGGAATTTAACTTTATACCGCTTATTTTGGTATGAAATTCCCGCTTCAAATTCAGACATTATATCATTATCAATATTTTCCTCATCGGACACCTCTGCTTCTATTCCTAAGTTCTCTAAATTCCAAAATTCACTAAGCTGTTTAGAAATATTGGATTCATTAACAATAAAACTCATTGTTAAAAGGTCCTCTCAGAATCTGTACTCTGCCTTTGTAAAGACCACCCGAATAATGTTTCTACTGTCACAAGATTTTTGTTTAGACGCGTAATTCTACCTGTAACTACTTGATAATAATAGTCCGCACCAATAAGAATTGATATTTCTTTATCGTTAAATTCATAAGAATCGGCTAATTGTACATTTTTTAAATATCTAAATTTTTTATCAATATTTCTATCAGGAGTCGGTAAATTCGGGATAGAAATATGTTATGTCTCTACCGCCTCTATTTCAATGCACAAATTTGGATCATCCCTGTTTTTCAATTTTATTTTAACTATATTTAAAGTTTTTGTTTCAGTTTCTTTAGCACCAAATGTGCAAATGGAAAGGTTTTCTTTTCTAAGAATTGGAAAGTTAAATTTCTCAGAAGTACTCTTTAAAACGAAACTTCTCTGTGAACCATTATCTAAAAATAATCTAACAACTTCTTGTTCATTTTTGACATCTATTAATGCGGCGCATGTTTGTAATAATACACTATTTACTTCTGTTTTAATTACTGTTGAAACTATATTATCAGTGTTCCTTTTCGGAGACAAGTCGTCATCATGTCGATTTCGAAAACATATTGAGAAATGGTGGGACCCATTACAAATAGGACACGACTCCTTTTTTACACATTCCATTGCTCTATGACCGGGCGACAAACATAAATAACAACAGCCCTTTTCCCTTAAAATTTCTTGCTTTTCGTTAGCACTAAAGGAACGGCAAGCGTCGAGTTAATGACCTTTGTTGCAGTATAAACATTTTCGGTTTCTAGGTTCTACTTTCTCCCAGGGGGTGGGAAATGAATGTGGTCGTAAATGTACTCTATTCGGGGGTGGCTTCATGCGTTGTCCGGGGAAATAGGAGCCTTTATTTTTTGTTGTCTTGCGGTGGAGGGGAATAATGACATAGTTTATGACTGTTTATTTGAGAAGCTCGTTCCCTACTACGGATTTCTAAGTACAGGAACCGCAAAAGAGCGCTCAGGTCAAACCCTTCGTCCTTTTGAGAACGATTGAATTCCAAAACGAGTTCCGAGGGTATCTGTTTCAACAGGATGGGTGTTAATAAGTTTGAGTAGGATTCTGCTTTAACTCCTAAACTTTAAGACTCCTTATTTGCGTTTCTGCTCTATCGTACAAATTTCTTAAGCCCACAATATCAGTAGGGTTTCTAACAGGTGTTAAATTTAATAAATTGCTCAAATGAGCTTTAATTAACATGTTTTTATTTCCAAATCTATCTTTTAATAAATCAAGAGCTCTATCATAATTATCATCAGAAATTGGAAATCCATTAATGCAAGCAAGCGCATTACCACACAAATATGATTTTAAATAATTAAATTTATCAACTTTGCTTAGTCTATTGTTATTATGAATAGAGCTTTCAAATAAATTATAAAAATCTAACCATTCAGAATAATTTCCAGAATACTTATTTATATGCAATTTAGGTAAATTTATGTTCATACATTTAAAACTATTGGAATCAATAACTTGGATATTTTGAGAAACTGTATCAACCTGGATAGAGTCAGAATTTATTCTCCTAATTTTAGAAGAAAGCTTCGTTTTCTAAAATATAATCTTCTCTTTAATTTCTTCCGAAGCTTCTATATCTTCAGTATTAGTGTCAACAGACAAACGATCTTCAATTAGTGTATTTAATAAACTTAAATTACTTTCTTTATCATTTAATTGCTCTAAAAAAGCTTCAAATTGATCAACAGGTTCATTTTCATTGTTGATCTTTCCTTCAATTTTATTTATCAATTTTGTCAACGAAGAACGTACCGCAGTACGCTTCTTTTTAAATTTTGAGAGATCTTCTGACATTTTAATCTTCTATTCAGGTATAATTCAGTTTCAATAACAATTCGGCTTACCTGAATTCACTATCGACGATGATGTTTCAACTTCTTGGTCGAGGCTATCAAAAATGATTCTTTCATCAATTTTCATTAATTTCAGGCCGTTGCACCAATGTTACTATCATCGGTGGTTCAGTTAATCAGTGGTAGAATGCTTTTATATCAATCAACGCTCATATCATCATTAGACTCAATTAAATTCAATAAATCATCGACGACAAGTGTAAGATTAAATAATAAGTTTAATGGAATATGGAGTGCGTCTGCACTCGGTCACGTTCACAAGATCTCTAGTGTCAACAACGAATGTTTTTACAAGAAGCGCCCTCTATACTGAGAGGGGTTCTACCAGCTGTAATTTTTTGAAAATTTTTACTACTCCCCTTTTTATACATAAAACTGTTTGTTAAAAAGCTATGTACAACCTCGACTAAAAAGCAATAGGTTCACTATATACTCAGGTATCCTGTATAGAAGTATAAAAAATTTCAAACCATATAATGCAATAGTTTTTTTGTTTTTGTTTTTTGAAGTGAACCTAAAAGCAAAAAAATATGTTTCGGAGAAAAAGTGGAAAACCTAAACATTTGTAAACGTTTGTTTACGTTTTTGTCAATTATTTTTCTCGTATTTTAATGTTTATTTTGTCACCGAATATAAATATGTTATACATTTTTAGATTCAGAAAAATATGCAGCATTTTTTAATACTAAAATTGAAAGATCGATTTTTTGAATGTGTATAATGTCCTTGTTCCCTTCAGCTTAAAAATGCAGTTTTATGACAATTAATATTTTAAAATTTTTCTAATGAAATAGAGCTAAGAATTTTTCAATAAAAAGGCACAATAATAATCTCAAATAATAAAAAAAGAAAAAAAAGAAAGAAAGAAGAAAAACAATTCTATAACATTTTATATACAAATAAAGAATTTATTTCTTATCAATACGCCTTTTTCATCTGATACCATACAAATTCAAATAAGTTGGGCTTGAATTGTGAGGATTTAAGTAATCAGAAAAAAAAATGAAACTGACAGGAAGGATATTTTAGAGAAAATATTAGAGAACGAAAATATTTTTAATACAGTGTCGAGGATAGAACCTGCAATCTATGAACACGAAACCGAGTAACTTGACCACTAGACAAAAGGAACCACCCCTATGCGGAGGCTGTTACTGGCTTATATGGGAGCCGTTACACTACTCCCCTACCAGTGAGTTGGGGGATAGGCGAACGAACTAGATATTCGTTATGGCGAGGCTGTAACTGGCTTATATAGGAACCGTTACAACAGTAAATAATACACCTGTTCCAATGAATGGCTTGTAGAATTAAAAAAAATACAGAGTACTGCCACTCTAATGTAAACATTGAAAATTCTTTTGGTATGTAAAGGAGATATTTTTCACGTGAAATATTTTTTAAGTATAAATGTCTTCTAGGTATGAATAGAGGAAAAAATTGATCATTATCGCAAAAATAAAGATTAATCACTGAGTAACTAAAACGATTGCAGGGAACAGCACGTACTAAACTTGCAATTTAGAAATATTCTTTTGAGATACTTACTGAATACTACACTATTAAAGGTAGTCACTATATTCAAGATTGTGTGTGTGAAAGAGTAAGCGAATTTAATGAATATCTGGATATGTAGTGGTATCTAAATAAGCCAGTAACAGCCTCCGGACAGAGGGGATCACTTTTGTCTGTTGGATATGTTACTAGGCTATGAACCCGAAGATCGCGGGTTCTAATCACTATATTGGTGACCTTGACTGAATTAAGAAAACGCAGCTTTCTGAACTGTCATGGCGCCATCTACTGCAACATAAATAAAGTAACTAAATATAAAAATAAATAAATAAGAAGAAAAAATAAATAAATAAAACACGCTCTCCTTAACAAACAAGCAAAAAAAAAATCGTTCGCTTATCCACCGACTCACTGGTGGGACAGTAGTGTAGCTAATAAGCCAGTAACAGCCTCTGGACCAAGGTGATCACTTTTGTCTAGTGGATATGTTACTAAGCTACGAACCCGAAGCTCGCGGGGGTTCTAACCACTACAAATATAACAAAAATAAGCCCTAAATATTAATTTTCTAGATATCTCAAATCCGGTGAGAATGCTAAAAGTACCATATTAATATCTTTATAGTATATAAAAATCTTCTGTGCGTGTGTTTGTCACTAAACTCCTCCTAAACGGCTGAACCGATTTCGATGAAATTTTTTGTGTTGGTTCAAGTAAATTCGAGAATGGTTTAGATTCACAATTCGGTCATATATCGCAATTAGTTAAAAAGATATTAATTAAAAACATTCAAAAAATATAACTCAACATTCACCTGCATTGTTGTAACAACGCTATTGTTATAAACAAGCAATATAAAATTTTTTTTAATCAATTCCTACTTAGATCAACCAAGAAAAAATTTATTTTAGCTACTTTTTATTAAATAGTTGCAATTAATATCAATATGTACATACATATGACAGAATCACAACATTAAGTGGTAATTAGTTTTTATTAATTATCATTAAAATATCGTATTGTCATCCAAAACAATCGTGTATATAAAATTTCCTTTCAAATGAATGCTTTAACACGTGAGAAAAAAACCTTTTCAAATTTTGACATAAATCGCCGAAAAGGTCGCTAAGTCGCCAACGTGGCTGTCTTTATAATTTTTTAAATAATTAGTTTTAATCAATTAATTTTTATTAATTATAATTAAATTAATGTATTGTCATCCAAAATAATCATGTACATTACATTTCAGCTCAATTGAGCGCTTTAAAATGTATTTTATTAACGATTGAAAATTCCACCAAAATAAATAAATAAATAAACAAACAAACAAATAAAATATGTATAGAGATCGTGAGCTAATAGTAGGAATTGAAAAAGACGTAAGTGGGCGTCAAAAATTGATTTTCAGCCAAACTGGCCAGAGCCGGTCTTTATTGTTACGAAAATGCAGACGATTCACGCTTTTTAGAGTTTTTAATGAATATCTTTTCAAATAATCTTTATATATGTAATTCTTTTGTGCGTGTGCATGTAACTGAACTCCTCCTAAACGGCTGGACCGATTTTGATGGAAAATTTTGTCTGTTCCAGTGGACTCGAGAATGGTTTAGATTTATAATTCGGTTTATAATTGTTTATTTAATTATTTTTTTATTTATAAATTGTGTTGATCTTGGAATGTTTTACATTGTATCCGGCAAACTGCACTACGATCGCAGTATCGAATATTCAAAAATCTTTTATTTTGAATTTAAGATGTGGGTACAGGACAACGTCTGTCGGGTCCTCTAGTTATACTATAAATAACCAAACCTGTCTTTAAATTGTTTGAAACTTTTAAAAGAAGCTGATTATTATTTTCTAGAAAAATAATTTCAAACAAATTATTGCAAACATCACCATTTATAAGACATTTAATCATCATATATTCATTTTAAAAAAACTGATATAGGAATCAAATAATATATAATAACATATCATAATAATCTCTCTTATATAGTAATCAAAATGAATAGCCGCTATTACTGTTGCCCGATTGTGGATATTAATATATTGAAGAAAGAAATATATTAAACAGTCGCCTTTTAATTTGCTCTTTTTCTTACAAAATATTCCCAATTCTCTTCTACTAGATTAGTTCTTGCCATTTGCCGTTTATGTATAAAGTATGTTGTCGTATTATGAAACATGTAATCTATCACCGCTATGATCTGTTGAATTAGAGCCAATTAATCGTCTTCTCTAAATTACTAGCTCCCAGATGGTTGTTAGCAATCCAACTACACCTAATTAGTTAGAAAAGGAAATTTTATTACCAAAACAAAGAAGGTCTAATTAAAAAACGGCCCTAAAATAAATCAGTACAGGAACAAGAGAACAATATTACATCAGTGAGTGTAAATCAGACACCAACTTTATTCTCCAGATGTTTTTACGCTTTTTCTGGTGTATATAAAAAGGGAAATTTTTTTCTCTCTCTCAAAATATTTCTGGCTCTTAGATCCATTGGGCAATACTCGATTAGCTACAACATGAAGTATTCATTGGTATTCGTCTCTGTTATTTGCATTTTGGTAAGTACAATTCTGCCTTTATAAAAATGGTGTTTCTGAACTTGATGTCGAAAATTTTCAAATTTTAAAATTGTTAACGAGAATAGACAAATATTGATAACTTTAAAATAACAGTAGAATGCTATGATTGACTTTTTTCTCCTTTTAATATTTCAAGTTTATCTGTAACTGATTGTTCAAAAACGAGGAAGGTCAGTTAGTCAGTACATAGTCAGGAATACTTTCTTTTTTTCAATTCATACTATTAGTTCACAGTCTCCCTATATATATCTTGTTCAAATTTTAAATCGTTAATAAAATACATTTTAAAGCGCTCAATTGAACTGAAATTTTATATACGATTATTTTGAATGACAATACGGTAATTTAATTATTATTAATAACAATTAATTGATTAAAACTAATTATTCAAAGAATTACTAATACAGCCAGGTTGGAACCATTTTTGACGACTTAGCGACCATTTTGGTGACTTGTGTCAAAAATTGAAAAGATTTTTTTCCTCACATTTTAATGCGCTCATTTGAGCTGAAATTTTCTATATAAGATTGTTTTGGCTGGCAATACGTTAAGTTAACTATTATTAATTAAAATTAATTGGCTGAAACTAATTATAAAGAATTACAGATACAATCACGTTGGCTTCCTTTTTAGCGACTTGGGTCAAAACTTTTAAGATTTTTTTTCTCACGTTTTAAAGCCTTCAGTTGATTTCAAATTTTATATACACGATTGTTTTGGATGATAATTCGATACTTTAATGGTAGTTAATAAAAATTAATTGCCACTTAATATTGTGATTCTGTCCTATGTATATAAATATTTATATATTACTAGTAATTATTTGATAAAAATCAACTAAAATAAAATCTTTCTTCGTTAACCTATGTAGGAATTGACTTAAGAAATTTTTTTTATTACTTGTGTTTATTACTACAGAATACACTCATTTGTTTTCTGGAAAAACGATTTATTTTCTGTGTAATTATGCTTATGTAATTATCGATTTTCTCGCCGCATTTGAAGTAAATTAAATACTAATATGTTTTCCATACGATAAAAAAAAAACAATTGGATAAGTAAAGTTGCTTACTGAGTAATTTTTTAACTTAAAACAATACATCCCTAAGGTATGTCATCAAAGAAAATTTTGAACAATGTTACTTTAAAATATGTAAAATAAGCTTTTATATTTAAAGAGGTTTAAGTACAAAATAAAGCATTTCTGTGATAAACACGAGATTATTTCTGTAGTATTACATAATGACTTAAATCTGTAGTTTAACACAAGTTATATATAAAAAAAATTAAGTCAATTCGTACGTAGATCAACAAAGAAAATTTTTATTTTAGCTACTTTTTATTAAACAGTTACAATTAATATAAATATGTATAAACAAACAAACAAATAAATAAATATATAGAGAGTATGAGTTAATAGTAGGAATTGAAAAAGGAAAACAAAATAATTACTTTGTTTGGTTTTTTTTAGAATAATTTTATAGATGACCAAATGAGAAGAATTCCTTTTTCTCGCACAAGTAACACACCAATGAAAATTTTAGAAATTTTACTTAGAAATTGTTATATTTTTTCCAATTGTAATCAACATAAAATTAAGCATGGCATTAAATTGTGAATATACTAAATGTATGAGCATTGCATGTAAATTTATGCTTTCTACCTTTAATCCAGCTGAAAAAGTTTCAATCAACACGTAGTGACTTAAAAATTCAAGATAAGTCGCAATTTCTTAAAAAGACTCTCAGAAATATTTTTACGTAAGACAGACATATTATTATAAAGTTATAAAGCCAAAATTATATATACATAGCATTTTGGCTAGATTTCACGACCGATTTTATCGCCAAGTCTGTCATTGACACTTTATTTGTTATCGGAAGAGTATTCTCCCTTGACCCTCTAATGGTCTTTCCAGTCGCTATTCCATTTCGGCAGAGAAGGGGAAGAAAACAGAGTCTGTAACAATATGAACCACACGTTTAAGTGTAATTACATTAGAAACGCGTAATTTAGTCCTACTTTCTGAGATTGAAATACATTAGCAACCGATTTTGTTTTCCTTAACGATCGTTCTAAGTTCAAAACAAGGAAATGAATTTCATTTAATTAATGTTTAAATAAACAAAATATTTGAAGTATGAAAAATTACATTATGTTTCTTAGTTACACTTTAAAAATTTTATAGAAAAATGTTAAATAATTTGACCTTTGAGCTCCGAGTAAAGTTAAATTTCTTTTTTAAGTTATCAGATCAAGCCATTAAATTTTTTGGACAAATTTGCAGTTCAACAAAAATTGATGAAAGCAAATATATGAAAAATAAATGACCAAACGCAAGAATAGACAAATTTAATTATAGTACGTAAAAGATGAGATATATATCGTATATATCCGTCTAATAAGCTTCCCAACAACTATATCCAAGAAAAACCAAAATCAATTTTAATTACTAGTGTAAATGTGAAATGCCCAACTGAAGCACGTGTATTATAATTATGGGATTTTTTTCACGAAGTAAAATTATGTCTGGTGTTCTAATTGCTAATTCCCGGTCTGACGGGGTCAGATCAAGGCCCATGAAGTTCATAGCGTCGAAGGGCTACATGTAAGCCTGTCGTTAGCCGTAGCTTCGAGCACCATGCAGGTGCCTCTTTTCTTCCCCTTCCACTAGCCTCACGAGTGGACTTGTGGCTCAATGGCTATTTATAGTACCCCCATACCGAAAAGGCACTATGCATTTACAAACACCCATGCCTTCTCCGGGATTCGAACCCAGGCTCTACGGAACCCAGTGTTGTTTCTGTTGAGTGGTGTTTTCAAGTTCTGTCTCTCTCAAAAGATCCATCATTAATCTGCAAAAATGTATGTAACGAAAAGTTGTGAATATACTTCAATCATTCATGAACCTGAAAATCTAATGAGATTCGTGGATATTTGAATAAAATATTATTCTGAGAAGTAGGAATTTATCTTTTAATAAAAGGAAGACACAATTTTCCCCTGTTGCCAATAACAATTTTATTAGGTATAATTGTTTCATAGTTAATTATTCTTTATTATTTTAAGATTTATCCAGTTGACTTCTTTGTTTGGCTTTTCTAAATCTTTAAAAACTTAGTAATTAATTCAGTTTATTATAATGTTTATTAATTGGTCTCCTAAAGATTTTTTATTGCCAAGATGGATCTTAATAATGATACAAAGTTGTATAATTATGAAATGAATCTTGTCTAGAACATAAGTAATATGTCAGAGTCTAAGGCAGAGGTATTCAACCTTTTTTCCTGCCGGACTGCATATATATCGCAGATATTTCATGTGGGCCGCAATATGAGGATTGATGGAGAAAAATACTATAAGATCAAGGAAACATTGGACATATTGAATTGGACTAGTGAAAAAAAAATCATAAAAAATAACAATGATTTTTTTTAGGTTAGAGTTATGAGTTGTTACACATCCAACATAATAGGTTTCCTTCTAATACTGGTGTAAATGAAGAGAATTGTATTAGTAAATTCTTTCACACATTTTCATTCTGCGTTAATTCGAATATAAATCGTAAATACATTAATATCTTTTTTAATCTATTTGTGCTTAAAGGTAAAATAAAAAGCAATATTACATTTTTTAAGTGTACTACTTGCGGATATTTTTCGCTTGGGAGACATGACGGATAATTAAAACTCAGTTTCACCCATAAAATGGCCACTACTCTAGTTCAGTTCAGTACAGTGAACGTATTCTCGTTACTCCATCCTTATTTGTTATTACTAACCGTTACAGTCACACATAGAAAAAAATATCTCGCAGATCGTACTCGTAAGACATCGACAGCAAAAATTATAGATTTGATTGCCTGATTGATAGCATTTCCGCTAAGATTTTAATAAACTTAAATAATTGAATTTCTTAGTGCAAAGGGGACAGACTGACTGACTGAGCATTCAGAAAAGTCCGTCGGGCCATATGTGGCCCGTGGGCCGCAGGTTAAGTATCGCTGGTCTAAGGTATACGAATACGCGTTCGGAGTATTTTTTTAAAAAAATATTATACTAAAACATTATAAATGCTTTTTAGGAATCAAAACTACTAAATACTAATATTTAACTATAACAGTATTTAAAAAAATATTTAATTTTTTCAAAAACCTCAATTGTAAGTGAAATGTTAGCAATATTTTTAAAAAACTTCAAACTAGTTACAGAAAAAAATAATAAACTCTCTTATATCAGCAAAAGTATTACTTAAACAAATTAAATGCATTTATCTAGATAATGTACTAAAACACACACACGCTTTATTGTTTTATTAAAATATAGAAGTCTTAGAGTGAGTGAGGGAATATTAACGTCGCACTATTCAGCTACTCGAGAGGGTTTAGGCGACGGACTTCGTAATTTTAAAAGTTTAAGAGCGTAATGAGTAAACATTATAGAAAATGTGTAGCATTCTTTATGAGACCATTTTTTTGAATTAAAGGCCATAACTCATAAAATATTCATACAATAAAAATATTTTAGTACATTCTCTGGAAAATAATATAAATATCAAGTTCAAAAAGTTTTATACAAATACATATATAATATTTTGAGTTATCAGACTCGCCATGATAGACTCTTAACAATTTAAATACCCACTCCTGGTAGATCAAAAATCCATTTTCGGTTTTTCGAACATTATAAAATCGATTGTAACTTGGTCTCTATATGTGGGTATCGTAGTAATAAAACAAGTAATATAAACAAAATTTTTAAATCAATTCCTACTTACATCAACAAAGAAAAATTTTATTTTATAGCTACTTTTAGTGAAATAGTTACAATTAATATAAATATGTGTATAAATATGACAGAATCACAACATTAAGTGGCAATTAATTTTCATTAATTATCATTAAAGTATCGTATTGTCATCCAAAACAATCGTGCATATAAAATTTCAGTTCAACTGAATGCGTTTTAAAACACGTTTTAAAACGTGAGAAAAAAACCTTTTCCAGTTTGACACCAGTCGCTACGTCGCCAACGTGGCTGTATTTGTAATTCTTTGAATAACTAGTTTTAATCAATCAATTTGTAATAATTATAATTAAATTATTGTCTTGTCATCCAAAATAATCCTATATATAAAATTTCAGCTCAATTGAGCGCTTTAAAATGTATTTTATTAACGATTGAAAATTCCATCAAGATAAATAAATAAATAAATATACTGCTCAAAACAATTAAAGGATATTGTAAGTTTTATATAAAATAAAGATATAAGCGAAATTTTTTTTTGCCGAAAATGGAAGAAGAGAATAACAAGTGCAAATTTTTCTGATTTTCAAACTGTGGAGTATGCTAATTTTGAGTTTGACGTCAAAAACGTCACTTCAGCGGCAGTGAATGAAATTTGACTTTCAACTGAAATGAAGACAAGGATGTTTGGCATTCAGTGACTGCTTTGTTTCGATGAGTACGATGTCTCAGAGAAGTCATTTAACCGATTCAGAATCTTGGAGAGCTGTTGGTAGGTTAGTAGGGGGCCAAACTCAAGCCGAAGTAGCGCAAGCCATTGGAGTGTCACAAAGTGTGATTTCCAGGATCTGGAACCGTTTTTTGGAGACTGAAAGTTACAGGCCGAAGACCAGGACAAGGTCGTAGACGGGCAATAACGCCCAATGAAGATCGTTATTTAGTGTTAACGGCTCGGAGACACCGAAAAATATGAACGCTACTCTTCTCCAACAACACCTTCGCTCGGCTACTGGCACCACGGTTTCAACTCAGACTGTTCGAAACCGGCTCCATGGTGTAGGTCTGTATGCTCGTCGACCGCTGGTATGTCTTAGACTAGCATCAAGGCATCGTCGCGACCGCAGGGAGTGGGCAACAGAGCACGTGAACTGGAGGAGAAATAAATGGAGCAATTTTCTTTTTTTCTGACGGGTCTCATTTTTCTGTTCATCCAGATAATAGGCGTATTTTCATCTGGAGGGACCGTGGCAGTAGGAATAATCCCGCGTTCGTGCACGAAAGTGTCAGATTTGTCGGTGGGGTAGTGTTGGTGTATGGTGGCTTCTCCATTGACGGGCGCACAGACCTCCACATCATTCGAGATGGACCTCTGACTGCTCGCCGATATAGGGATGAGATCCTCAGACCTATTGTAGTCCCTTACGATGCAACAATCGGAGATGACTTCATTTTAATGGACGTAACAGCAGGCCACATCGTGCTAACCTCGTGGAGGATTCCCTTTTCGAGGAAGGAATCGTACGAATGGAATGGCTAGCGTGTTCTCCAGACATGAATCCAATAGAGCACGTTTGGGACGCTCTAGGAAGACGAGTTGCTGGCCGTCAACCACCCCCACAAACTCTCCAAGAACTGGAAAGAGCTCTTCTAGAAGAGTGCAACAGAATACTCCAACTCGTGATTAAAAGCCTCATTGACTCCATTCCTCAAAGGGGCTCAACGTTGCTGACCGTCCGTGGAAACCATACCCCCTACTGAAAATGATTTCATTGGAGGAAACCACCTTTTCTTATTCTTTTTTTTCTCATATGCACAAATTGCGTTGTTTTCCTTTTGTACACAAATGCGCAATAAAATGCATTTTTTTCTGCCAAACATGTGTAATTTATTCTCATATAACCTACCACGTCTGTCGACCATGTATCAATCAGCAAAAAAGTTTCCCAGTCACAAGATCCACCTAAAACCGCAATATCCTTTAATTTTTTTGAGCAGTGTATATAGAGAGTGCGAGCTAAAAGTAAGAATTGAACAGAGAATGTTTCGTAAAATTAAAAAATAGCTCTATTAAATAAAATGAAAAAAACAAACAAACATGTTTTTCGATCGAATTTGGTTATTTCAACGTGTTGGAAACCTCGAGATTGAGTGACAGTAAAATTTTCGTCACACTATAAGGCTTCACAAGAGCTATTGGCGATATATCTCGTTATTTCGAATTATGATCAAGTAACGCAGATTACACATGAGTTAACACCCGTTCTCCTTACTTCCACGCCACACCAACGGAAGGACGTGTAAGCCTTGACATATTTAATGTGTACCAGTCCCATCTGCATGGCGGGTTTTCAAAGGTACTGGGTTTGAACTCATGACACGCCACCCACGAGTCCGTTACCTTGACCACTAGGCTACTGCGGTCACGTTCAGATACCTTAAACGAGCTAAGTTCATGAGAAACCAGTCTTCAACCATCTCAGTATGTCTAAATTCATTGAAATCAAAACTATTTTAACTAGTCTTACAACTCGAAAAATATTACATTGATTATACAATAAAATAACTAATATACGAGAAAGCTAAGCAAAAATTTTATTTTACTAACAAATGTGACAAGAATCCTAAAGTATTGATAAATTTCAAAATTAAGATCCAATTTTGCAATTTTTATTTCATCAAATTAATAAATTTCAATAATTTCTACTTGGCTATAATGCTAGAACTTTCTTAAAATGTTAAACAGCATATTAGCGAAGATATATTGAAATTTATTTCATAAGTTAATTTTTGATAATTTTTAAGCAAATCAACGCTAATAAATTATGTTAGTACTTAAATAAAATTTAATAATTAAAAACTAATAAATTATAAGCTGATTATTATTCAATCTGATATATTATTTTGGTTTATTATGGCTGATAAGCGGATTTACTGACAAATCCCAATTATCATTTTTTTTCTTTGCATTTATTAAAGAATTTGATCCCACCTGGGTATAAACAAAAACTAAAGTTGTCACACCATACCGTTAAGAATGTTACGTCAAATAATTTTGGAGGTAATTACCAATCCTTTGCAAACAAATCCATGTTGCTAAATTAATCATGCATCTAAGTATCAAGGAAAATTTCAATACTTTTTATTCTTTCTTTGCAGGTCCTGTCTTCTTGTTTGGGAAATCCAATCATAAATGGAAAGTCCAAAATTTTGGCAGACTTAAAGGTAATATGCCCTACGGTCAGTTCGTATTCTGGGACCCCTCATCCTATACCCGATGTTCGAGTATTGAAAGGAACTACCACGCCTGCTTCCGAGTGTGATCCTGAAGAGGATAATGAAGAGGAGCGTTATAACCGCATGAGTTCTCCATATAAAGATACAACTACAGAGGAAAATGATGATTCTATGTGTGAAACTGGTCCAGAGGCATTTCAGAGGTGTACAACAACAGCAAAGGAGGAATCCACTACTATTGATGAATGAGTGGCATGCAGATATGAATCAAACACATTAAGATCATTATTGATCATGACAAATAAATGCAGAAAATTTACTCCGGCAGAATACATACAGGGCATTCTTTTCTGCAGTAGAAGTCTATCAACTAGTCACCAAGGGCTAATAACTGGTTGTTACTTCAGAATTCCTTTACTCTCTTTGTATAAACACAATGCAGATTCCCTTGAATTGTTTCTGTAGTGTAGTCTGTCTTAATATAGAAAGCTCTCTGTTGTATCCGGAGTAGATTTGTCATAGTTAGAAAATTAATAAATAGCTTACTCTCTTGATCTAGATTGTGTTATTTCTATTTCCAAATATCACGCATTAATCGTCTCTAAAACTACATCACGTTATCCACATTGATTTGAAATCTCACAATCCATAATCAAAAAATTTGTTATCGTCTTCGAATGATTATTCGTTTAAATGAAAAAAATAAACAAGTAATATAAAAAAATTTAAGTCAATTCCTGCTTAGGTCGACAAAGAAAAATTTTACTTTAGTTACTTTTTATTAAATAGTTACAATTAATATAAATAGGTATATACATATAACAGATCACAATATTAAGTGACAAAATAGAAAGCGATTTTCCTTGTAATTTTCCATTTTCCTTTCTAAATATATGACGTTGGACTATTTGTTTTGTTTGTTGCTATTTATTCACTAATTAAATTCAATTATTCAAATAAAATAGTATAGTAAAAAAGAAATCACATTCTCTGAAATTAGACCATCCCAGGAAGAATTTGAACCCACGGCCTTTGAATTAGAAGTCGAACGCGATAACCATTGCGCTGCAGGGACACAAGGAACGATTTTCCTTTCTATATATATGCTAGTAGATTATTATTTTTGTTAGTTACTATTTATTCATTTTTTAATTCAATTAATGAATTAATATTTGAAAAAGCTGTATTAACATCCAGTGTCATCCACTACAAATTTAAAAAAATGTACTTGAACTTGAATGAATGAATAGAAAGTATTTTATTAACGATTCAAAATTTGAACAAGATATATATATATATATATATATATATATATATATATATATATATATATATATATATATGACATGTTTCGAACAAGAATCAGTCTTTATTTTTAAAAAAGGATCTTAATTCTATGAAATCTGTACAAGCTCTGACTCTAAGAGGCACAGTGAAAAAGGACACCAAAGTGAAATCTAAGTGTTTTACTACTTAAACCCAGATGTGAGAAGTACCTCTGATTTTATGAGTGTACTTGAAAGTAAATGCTGACACATATAGGGCTATTAAATATAATGATCTGGGATCAGAAATGTTTAGTGGTTAGGTCATTCATATGTTTCGGAGAAATAATTAGGTGATTAATTTAATATTTCAAGATGTAATGAAAAATAAAAGTTAAGTGCTATATAGGGATTTTAATTTTAAATGTAATTTAATTATCCTTATATATATATAGGGAGAGAATGAACTAAAAGTAGGAATTGTGAAAACGAGCACCTGTCAGAAAGAGTCAGAAAATCAAAGAAGCCAACTCATGGACGAAGACAATTTTATTCAGACATCACAAAAACACGATCCCTTGAACATTGAATGAAAACGATAATACAAATATAGAAAATCAGAGCGACTGCAATTCCTCTACAATTAAAGTTTTAACAATTAGATGTATGACCCAAAACAGTATAAACATCAATGGCACCATATCTACACTCATGTCCATAAATTAAGGATAATTCAGAATCACACAGAAATTAAACTCTAAAATAAAAATTTCACCTGTAGAATTATCACACACATCTTGAAGAAGAATATGCAAATTACAGGAAACCACCAGATGGCGCGGATAGTACGTCACAATGGCGAGAGTGTAGGAGAGGGGTATATAAGGAATGGTGGCAAAGAAGTAAAATTGTTCACAAGCGCTTTAAAAGCCTTTCAGTGCAATAACCGCATAGTTATGACACGAAGGAAGCATTTGGATGATTTTTTACGTGGTAGAATTATTGGACGACTGGAATGTGGACGTACCCAGCTAGAAGTATCCGAGGAACTTCGAATCGTCCAGAGTGTCATCTCCGGGCTTTGGCAACGATTCCAAGATGATGGTAATGTTAGTAGATGTTACAGCACAGGTCGCCCCCGAGTTACAACGCCGGATAAAGACCGGTATCTGGAAGTTACTGCGAAAAGAAACAGACGGAGCCCAGCATCAGACCTGTCTCGTCAGCTCTCTTCAGCTACCGGTACGACACTTTCAAGGCAGACCGTGTACAGACGCTTAGGGCACATTGGTCTATATGCTCGTAGGCTTGTCAGATGTGTTCCACTTACCGCAACTCACTGCCGCCTGCGATTAACCTGGAGTAGAGAGCATGCATTGTAGACACCACAACAGTGGTCTTGTGAGATGTTTTCCGACGAGTTCAGGTTTAGTTTGCAGTCTGATTCTCGCCGGACTTTAATATGGAGAACGCCAGGTACCAGTTACCTCCAAGAGAACACCATTGACCGACACCGTTACGGTGGTGCAGGATGGCTCGTTTGGGGAGGAATTATTCTTGGTTCCAGAACTGACTGCATGTTCAGAGTGTAACGATGACAGGCCACATCTATCGGGATGTCATTCTGGAACAACATGTATATTTGTTTCGGGGCGCCATGGGTGTTGAATTTCTGTTTATAGATGACAATGCCCGTCCTCACCGTGCAAACATTGTAGACGAATGCCTTCAATCGGATGATATCACCCGTATGGATTGGCCAGCATACTCACCGGACTTGAATCCAATAGAGCATGTGTGAGATATGCTTGGCCGATGAATTGCAGCCCGTCAACCCCCTCCCACCTGTCTACGGGAACTTCGGAGGGTATTGCTTGGTGAGTGGTGTAATATTCCCCGAGATCAGATTGATAATTTGATACTCAGCATGCCTAGGTGTTGTAAGGCCTGTATTGCATCGTCCGGGAGATATACTCCGTATTAACCGTCATAAAACCATGCTATATTGTTTTTTGTAAATAGGTTCTTTTTTGAAATTTGCTCCAGGGAGTAAAAATCGCAATTTTTATTAATTGTGTCAAACATATAGCATCTTTTTTGCTCTTTATCTTTTGTTTAATAAATAGACTTTACAAATCAGTCAAATTTGTTTTGCTTTTGTCTCTTTCTTTGCCTGAACTTCATTATCCTTAATTAATGGATATGAGTGTAATTGATGAATGTAATTTTTTCCAAATTTCTGGCAGTCGGTTATTCCATAAATTCTCTTTGCAATCTTAATATAACATAAAGTGTGTCTATTTTTGACCCTTTTAAACCTTATGCTGTTGTTCTTTTGATATTAGAATATATCAGTGGTTTTATATGTCTAACATTTCTGGTACTCCGAAAATAATATATGTATGAATACTTCTAATGCAAGACACCACAGCTAAATAAACTCTTCAGCTTCTTCTTTAATGATAAAATATAGCGAAATTGTAAGATTTTTAAGGAAGTTAGTACAATTTAAAGCACACTGAAGTTTTTTTTTAAATGATGAATTAGTAGATAGTACAAAAATTAATTTCATCTTTCTTAAAAAAAGCTTCAGCTTCTATCATCTAGTCGAAAGTATTTTAGCACACACATTTCCAATGAAGATCTGTTACACTATGTCTGTTATATTTTCTAACGCCACTTGTCTGACGGTGTCAGATCGAGGTCTACGAAATTAATCGCGGCAAAGGGATAGATGCTCGCCAGTCGTTATCCGTAGCTTTGAGCGCCATATATGGGACAGTATGAATTGGCTGGGTTCCATCTCAATTTTGAGGGAAAATACCTTGGACGGGGTCAGGAGCCTCCCACCTCTCTTCCGTATCCACCAAATTCACGAGAGTACTTGTGACTCGACAGCTTTTTAGAGTGCCCCAGGCTGCAAAGGTACTACATATTTACAAACACCCATGCCTTCTCCAGGATTCAAACCCAGGCCCTATGGCACAGCAGTCAGCGTCACTAATCACTATGCAGCCGTAAAAGGCATTAAGTTGATCGCGATCGACTGGTGGACCGCCAATACATTTTTGGGTGACCGCCTTCACGTAAGGCCTAAGACTCGCATACTAAAATAAATATTGCTGTCGAACACCAACTCCAGTTAGACTGGAGTATCGGCTCTTCACAATGCATGCCACTAGGAGTAGATGACACATGTACTATTATTGGAAGCACACGATGACGCTTAGCACATTCTCTTGGACTATAGAAGGAAAATGCGATCACCACGATATCAGCCATAGAAATGCTTTCCCCCACATGTCGACTAAAGAATAATATAAACGTTGACCAGCTCTTCCCGTGATAGCACGGGATTGGCTACTGAACTATCACCCCACTGCTCACGCTTCCGCGGGATTGGATTCTTGTGTTGATACTATGTCTCGCGATAGAAGGCACCCGGAAGCGAACGTGCTAAGGACATACATCGGTTAATGGACGAAGTAAAGTATCCCAATTTAAAAAAAGTTGCATTTCATTTAACATCATTCTCTACCTGAGAAAATTTACATTTTCAACAATGAATATAATTAAGACAACATATAATTCCCGTTTCACAGACGACCACTTGGAATCCAGAGCAAGATTAGCAGCTAGTAATTATATACCCGCATATTCAAGATTGGTGCGGAAAGTATGCAGACTAAGTCTTCTACTGAGAACTATAAAATTCTACGAGAACTAATTTAAATGAGAATGATTTATTTTTAATGTATTTTGAGTTGTTTTATAATAAATGCATCATCTGATGTTATTAAGTTTGTGGGTATAATTATTATGTTCTCATCTTGCGTTTTGCTTAAAACGTGGTATTAAAAGAGTAAGTTTTTTTATTGTAATTTTGTACAGGTAAGTGTATATTCTGTATTTATTATTATTAGAACATATAAATATATTGTTGAGCTATTTTTGAAGCTTACTTTTTGTATATATACGCCACTGGGAGACCGTAACACCTTAAAAAAATCAGAAGTAGACCGTGTCATGTAAAAGTCTGCCCACCCCGGCTACGTAGGATAAGCGACACTGTCTCAGTAGTTAAGTTTACTTGTTCAATATGAAACAGAATCACCAACACCCGTCGAGTTATTTACTCGACAAGTGGCCGGGGCAGTAACTGAAGCAGTCTTGAGAAATCTATAACTATTCAATTAAGAATTTACTAAAGAAAAGGCAAAAGTCAATCAATTACAGCCATTCAAATGCCTACTGATATGAGGTTGTAGCTCGAAAGAGTTGGGTACTCAAGTCATCCACCCAATGATATATTTTAATTATTAATTTCATTTCATAGGATTTTTAAATTAGGGTGTAGTCCAATATTTTTCGTCCTTACGTTAATCTAACACTGCGTGATTCTTTCACTATTGGATGAGAGGGTCATACAAACCGGTTAGATATGATACATGCTAGTTTGAATTAATATTTCCGTGAAATACTTTTTTCAATAATTAAATAATTGAAGGGAAAGATAATTATGTGGTAAAAAACAACAAGTGTTGTATAATTTTTAAATAACTAAATCCTAGTTTTAAGACATTGAAACCCAGTAAAAATTTCCTTTTTTTCCCAGAATGTTTGTGCACTGTCTTATTAAAGCCTCAGAGTTGCTTAATTATGCAAATTAATGTTTTACCGTATCAGAATTTATCGATCACAATTTTAAATCATGTATATAAAATGTAATAGTACACATTAAAAAAGTTTTTTAGAGAATACTATACAAGTTTTTCCAAGAACAAAAATGTTTAAATGTAATTTTATTTAGTTTTAAAGTGTTAAACGACGCATTTTTTTGTTGCATAAACACCACTTTCAGGTACTTTCGTCTACGTATTTTTACAATTATAACCCCCTCCCATGAAAGTATTCTGTGTACACAGATGACTAACATATTTAATTTTATATAAATATATTCGAAAAAACAGTTTAAACCTAAAAAAGAAAATTATAGTGATAAATTTTTTTTGCATTGTTAAAATTTTGTCTATTGTACGCATAGTTTCGACTCATCGTCTTTTAATTTAGTCGAATAAAGCCAAATATTGTTCTTCAAGATATTATCATAATCTTAGCATTAATAATTTATTTAGGGTTCTTCAAAAATAAGTAAGAGTGAATGATATAGTGTCAAAAGGAAAAAAAATGATTATACCAAACAATATAAATAAGAAAGTTTCAAACTTTCGTGCTGCCATGTATAATTTACAAATTCCAACACAACTTTCGTGATATTTTTCGCATTTGTAAGGAATATGTTGTGGGTTTTAAAAGTATGATAAAGTAACAGTTAACAATAAATTTAAATAAATAACAATAAAAAAAATGGCATCGAATAATAAAAAACAAATTTTAGCACTCTTTGTGCTGCCATCTATTGTACAAAAATTGTACTAGCTTCGTGATACTTTTTACATTCGTATGATTGTGTCGTGATGCCATGTGTGGAGTTCTCTCTTTCTTTTAAGTATAAATATAAAGTAAAAATTAATTTTATAAATTATTATATGACAAAAAATGATAAAACCTTGAAATTGTGTTACTTTTCTATTTTGTAATGCGTTGTGTGTGTTGAATTGAAGATAATAATCCTCATTAGAAGATCTTAAAATCAAATGGTCGATTTAAATATATATATATATATATATGCAATCGAACCTCTACATAACGAACCTCTATATTGCGAATTTTTTCCAGGAACCTTGAACATTTCATGATTATTTTCGTAAAATAACCTCTTTATAGTGAAATGCATTTTCCATATAACAAGCTTTTTCTTTTGTGATTCAATTTTTTTTCTCCCTTTTTTCAAAAGTATTTCTGAAAAAAATTTCAAGTTATTCCCTCTTTAACGCATTTTATGGTGGTCATAAATCTTGAACTGGTTTCATTAGAACCTAACTCGCCGAGAGCATTAGAGTTCTGGACGTTTCCTCCCCGAAGTGCAACCTTTAACCCCCATTGTCCAGATCATTAGAAACATCTTCGATATCCCTTTAACAATCAGTGGAGTTGTCCTGTGTTCATATGTTATAATTATAAAATAATGCATGTTTAATATTACTTGCATGCTTTAAATTTGAAAATGTCCTTAAAATTCATCAATTTTAGTAAAAAATTGTTTTCTTAATATTGAAAATACAGTGACACATTCAGCATTGCTTTTTCATGTTTTCCTTGCAGCTTTTCTTTCTTTCTTATTTTTTGATGGGTTAGATTTATAAAATAAACATATATTAATTTTTAAAAATGTATGAATAATGACTTTCTTTAATATATAACATTTATGAACTTAAAATTTGTTTTATGTGGTTTATAAAGTGTATAAAAGATGAACCTCTATATAACGAACTTTTTCCGGGATTATATATATATATATATATATATATATATAGATTATATATATATATATATATTATATATATATTATATATATATTATATATATTATATATATATTATATATATATATATATATATATATATATATATACATATATAATTTAAAAAATTGAATAAAATATAAACCTATTGATTAACTTAACAATAAAAATTGAAGTAGAAATAATTTCCGCATAACACAAAATTTCTGTAGCACATATTTACTTCAAGATTGATTGAGTATTGCGTAGAACACTCGCAGGACATGGCATGCAATAAAAGATATTAAAAGCGAACTTTATCAAATTTGAAATTAGGGAAATCCTTGTAAAACAGCTCAATAAGAGTGATAAAGCTTTTAAGTGCAAAAGATACCTCATTTGACATTTTTCATTCGAGCGCATATGTACCCAGATTTCTTGCAGGATTTTCGTGAACTATTCTTCTTAAGTCCACTTTTAAAACTTTAATTATGTCTCTCTTTTGGATGCGTCGTTTAAAAATCCTCGGGTAAGTAGTAATCGCCATTTCTTAAAGAAAAAGTTAAATAGTGACGGTTAATATTGCTCAGTGATGACGAGAAGGCATTGTCTGATTCATGTTAGTTTATATTATTTCTGATGAAAATTTTAATGAGGATATTAATCTTAATTGTGAAAACTAGGTTGGGGGGAGGGGGCACTTCTTGTCCGTACCTGTATACTTAAAATATTAAGGTGATTAAATCAGCAGTATTCATATAAAAGTATATATGAAACCACACGATGTAGATTATTATTATTTTTCAAAGAAATTACTTTTAAGTTATCTTTCTCTTAAGAGAATTCGAATAATTTATTTACTTGAAACACAATTTAGGTATACAATTCTTTTAATAAATGTGGTACATATATAAATATTTATAATATGAAAATGATTCAAAAACACATATTTACAGAATAGATTGTTCCATGATAAATTAAAGTTCGATTGGCGTTACATTTATTTATTCAAGCAAAATACTTAAGTAATAAAATTAGGCGTCAAAAAGTATTTTGATACTTCAATAATAAAAAAAAGATAAGAAAAATAGTTAATTTATTTCACCAAATGTCTTTTGTCAAGAATAACAGACAAATATAAGTCATACAAATTAGTAGATAAATGAAGAAAGAACAAAGATCACACACAAAAAGGTCTCGAATAATTTGCAAATAATAAATAGCTGTCAGGAAACTAAAATGACAAGACGAATACTTTAAGGTCATTAAAATCTATAAGAAATGCTAAAATGAATGACCACATTTTATTTTTCACTAGACTAAACTACAAAAGACTATAATAGTAATAATCTTATACAGAAATTCAATAATTTATTTGTGTTTTTTTAAGTTTTTTGTCAGAAAACTTTTAAAAAAATGATTCTGTAAACAAAAATAACTGTACCTGCATGCAATTATAATAGAATTACTCTTTAAAAATACAAGTAAATATCCAAAAGCTCCAAAGACTTAAAGTTCCCCACAATCGTTATTCTAAAATATCTACACAAGAACAATTTTCAAAATAACTTTACTTTTTCTTGCTACACTTTTTCGAATTCTCGCGCAATCTCTGGAATCCTTTCTAGAAGATGTTTTTTGCAATAACAATGTCTGAGATATTTCAACTTAAAGTTTTATTAATTAATTAATTTTCATTTTAATTGAAATTTCAATTTAATGTTCATAAGAAAAACCGACAGTTGAAAGTTTAAATCCAACCCAGTTACAAGCGTTCTGTGTGAGCAGCCCCTCTAAAACATTGAACGACAATCTATTCCATACTCGCTTTAGCATGTTTGGTGCGATGCTCTGAAAAGCTGCAGATATGCGTTCCTTAAGTCAGGGGGATCAACACTTGATGTTTATTGCAGCTCCAAAAAAGAAAAAAAACCCCACAAAGTAACGTCAAATCTGCGAGAAAGGCCGTGGAAGAGAAAGGTCCTGGTATGCACCTGTGACCCCCTACCCCTACTTCATCGGAGAATCATAAATTATTCAAGTTAATCATTTGGTTAATTCGTTCGAACATTCACAAAACGCCATGGTTAAAGAAATATATTTTACCATATTACATGACAGGAGTAATTTTTAGATTATGCTTACTTCTTTATTCCCCCCCTCCTCTCAATGTTATAATTAAATTTCAAAATCAAAAGCGTTCATTTTTATTACAATTTTAGAAATTTTTTCTCTTCCCGTCAAAAAAATTAATCCATTTTCGATTAATCACGTTTTTAACGTTTGTAATTTTTTGTTTTTAGTAAATAATATTAAAAATGATACATTCAAGAGAGAAATGATAGAAGAAAGTGACATTATCCTTTAAATAGTAATAAATCACATACAGCCATATTAAGATAGGAATCATAATGATAAGAAGTACTTATTAGTTAATAAACCAGGGCTTGTTGCTATCAGAGGGGTTTGCATTTCGCATGTGAAGCCAAAGATCAATTTCATGATGCTTGGATTCTGACTGACAGCCGTGATTCAGTTCAGCATTTTTCCAATTGGGCATCTATTGGGAACTAAACTATCCTAAATCAGAGGTTCCCAAACTTTTTTGTCTCATAGACCCCCTTGCCATGTTTTTCGTTCTGGAGTAGACCCTCTGCTTACGTAATATATAATTTTTGCAAATTTATCAACTTAAATGTGTTTATGACAACTTATACTGAGTAACTTTAAAAGATTTGAATTTCTAACTGTTGTGAAGTATTGAGTTTAAAATTTAAGAAACACGTGTTAATGAATTTAAAATTTAAGTGATACATAAAATAATGGATTAACAAACACATGTTTATAATGATAGAGATAAATCAGGTGCTTCAATAACAAATTTTCAACTTTTGTTATCAATCTTGTTAGGTTGAACCCTAAATTTCCTCGGTTAGTAGTGTCCAGCCAATAACCGCGCTGAAATTCTGTAGTAATTACCAAGTAAATGCATTATCAATCCTAGTTTTGAAATCTGAATAAAGGAAATTTAAATATTAAACGTAGGTTGAAACGTCATTTCCCTGGCAGATTAAGAAATTATTGAAAATTTCGTGACGTCCAATATTATACTCCTTTAGCTTAATTCTGACAAGAAACTTTGAAATGATGGTCATTCTTTTAAGAAAATTTATGTTGTTACCTTATAGCTGCCAATTAACCTCATTAAATTTAGTGAATAAATCTATTAAAATCTGGTTTCCATTTGATTACATTTTCTTTTAAAATTAAAGTCACGATCTGGTTTAATGAGAACCACTGTCGTAGACCTCCATTTACACCTCATGGACCCCCAAATTACTCTTTTGCTGCTGTGGACCCCTTGGGGTCTATATAGACCACTTTGGGAATCACTGTTCTAAATCTTCTTCAACAAATTTCTTCTAGTCATAGTGTACATTTAAGTGGGTCTCATTCCACGTGGGCTTGATGGTAATGAGAAAACCTATTTTTTGGCCAGGACTGCGGCTGAGGTAGGGCTGAACCCTATTGGGTCTCTTACGTTTAGCGAGTTATCCACACTTATGAAGATTGATCTCGATCAACTTGGAAGAATTTCTCCTAATCCTCCTTGGTACTTAATCCAGAATGTTCATTCAAGCTTATGCCACGGAAATATCTGACTGCTTTCTCGCGTTTTATGAGCGGTCATATAAAAGTACTTACTTTTCGTTAGGGTCAAGAGATATTCCCGGAGTGCCACTGGCGTTATTTCAAGTGGGTCTCCCCTGCCCACATCTTGGCTTGTTTGGATTTTAAGGGGTGTAGGAAACCTAAAATCTTCTTAATATGACAATTTGAGATTTTCACATTTTCAAATTGTATCGATTTGAACCTTTCAAAAAATACTAAAATACTTAACCTCTAGGGTAATTATATGTCCTTAAAATCTATTTTTAAATAATCATTGAAACTGAGCCATGCCCTTTTAAATGGAGAAAAATGCAAACAAAATATTTTGTTTGTGCTTAAAAGTTGAATGAATAATGGAAATAAAAACATTTAATCCATAATTGCTAAAAAAGTGTTTACATGGAGGTACACAGAATTCCAATGAAATTGTAAACAACGTAATATGGTCTCGTGTACTGAAGAAAATATTTGTACAAATAGAAGTATTATCAATGGGTACATAGGATGCAATTTCATCATTTAATATGGGAAATGTATCAAAAACAGAAATTTTGAGAAAACTTAGGATTGAGCCTTGCGATTACACTGTACAGGCAATGAAGTGCCTCGACAAATACTCATGTTTACAAAAAACAAAGAAAGATAGGAAAGAAAAAGACTTAAAAGGAAGAAAGAGGATGATGCAAATGAAAAAAATGTAGATCTTTTGGAGTATGGGGAGGAATGATTTAATAAAAAAGTAATTATACATTAAATTTCATTAATCTCAAACAGTAAATTTTTGATGTTCTATGTACCTTTTCTGGGAAAATAATGCTCACAGGTATGTAAGTTTTTATGACGTTTATAATGATGTCTAATATATACTGAAATGATCTTTTTGTAAAAAACTATAAAATTTAGTTTTTCAAATTTTTTGTGTCAAAAATAGGTTAAATTTCACTATCTTTGATAAAATATTTTATGAATTATGAAAGAATTCAAAATTATATATAGCTTACAGCTCATTTCAACATGACAAAGGTGTACTTCAAATTGTATAAAAAATTTCAAGCATGTACATATAACGGATTTTGAGAAAAGGTACATTGAAAACAGCCAATTTAACATTGCCAGTATAGTTTCCAACTCCCCTGAAAGAGGAAGAGGTCCTTCAGGAAACTCTTCTGCTTTTAGACTTTTTAAAAAGTTTTGGAGATTGCATACCATATTAGACAATCTTGGATTAGCAACATCTTAATAAATTTCTCAAACCTAATTTTCAAGCCAAAATAATAACGTGGAAAATATACCTTATACGCGTAAGTACATGAATATTTTTGACTGTCAAGAGAAAAACGATTAAAAAATTCAAATTGAATAAACATTCATTAAGTTTTCATTAAAATGCTTAAAGAAAATGAAAGATATATAGTATTTATTATTTATTGAGAAATTTACAGCTAATTATGTGCATTTATGTGAGCTAGTATGACACTAAAGTACCGTAAAATTGTGTACTTTTTAGTTATTTATAGTAATTTACTTTGAAATGCATCATATATAAAAGATGAAAGCTCTTCTAGTTCCTTAAACTCTGTTAGACAACTTTTGATTATTTAAATAAATCAAAAATAATCAAGCCATCCCTTGACTATTTTTATTATTTTTTTAATAGAATGAATAACAAATAAAAGTTTGAGAATAATCTCACGTTAAAATTTCACATATTCATTGGATTAATAAATTCTCAATGAGCAAACAAATTACTCTCAAAACTACACACGCAATTCCATGGCATTAAAACAAATGACAAAAGCAAAATTCCTTTTTGGAAAATTATACTGAAAATGTGCCTTGTCTTCAAATCATGTTTTGTTTAGTCTGTTCGATTTGACCTCTCAAATTTTAACTCTCATCGTGAGCTTCGAACGGTCTGACTATAATGACCCGCTCCCACTTGACTGTAGGCAAAACCGAGCGAATTAGGTTCATTTCATTAAAGTATTAACCCGAGCGAGTCCGGAAATGCGATTCATCGGCTGTGGTCATTGTTTGCTCCGAGCCCTTAATCTCCGCTCTTCAAAAACAAATTGAAGCGCATTATTCGTTAAATAGATCATTCAGCGATTCGCATCTTCGATCACTGTTCTAGAAAGGTAGTTTCGAAATTCAAAAGCGCTGTTCGAAATTATTTTATGATTGATTTTTAATGGACTCGCTCCATTCAGGTTGGCTAAACTAACAATGTGGAGCGCTTTCAGAATTTCGAATAGGCTTTAATTTAACGCTTGAGATTTTCAGAATTTTGTAATAAGGTTTATTCTTATACCAAACTATTCGAAAATAAAAAATTCTTTTCTAAAAATTAAATTCTTTTTTTTTTTACTAGATGACATTTATTGTAATATGAAATTTAAAAAAAAACAACACACATACAAAAGAAAAAGAAGTCGCCTGATCATAATATGAAACTCTGCGTATATAATAGTTTTTAAAGTATATAAAAAATAAAACAAATGTATATGCATGTGTGAAGATTACTCTACTATTTTTATGCATAGATTCTTATGTTCCATTCTGTTTTTTTATCAGAAATATTTAGAAATACATAATATCAAACTCTAAATTGTTAAATGCTCACGTATTACAGCATTTTTAAGAAGCGTTTGATGGCTGTAATGACTTAACCATAAAAACAGTTGTTGATATTTTCTCCCAACATTGACAAGTGTTTATAGAAAAAAATGATAAATGTTTACATTAGGGGTATTCAACCTTTTTTCTGCTGGGCCGCATACATATGTCGGCCATTTCACGCGGGTCGCAACATGAGGGTAAATGGGGGAAGGGGGTAGCATTAAGATCAAGATAACATTGGAAATTTAAAATGTGGAGAAGTGATCATAATATTATAATTCCTGTTTTTGCTTTTTTAAGTATTATTTTTTATGTTTTTTATTTTTGTTACTAAGACTAAATTAGAAACATTTAAGAAACACTCCTTCACAAATTATGCTCCAGTAAACAGTTTCTTATGATTACCAATAATATAACAAACTTCATAGGATGTCTTTGTTACCGCTGTGATATTACCACTGACAAAACCCTTTGTTGTGCTGTTGCAAGGGCTAGTCAAGAAAAAGCCTACTTTTCACTTCTTGAAAGAGATCTTCAAGGAAAAGTGCCATTGAATGATTCCTGTTTGTTGGTGTTACTTAAATACAGCACTTTCGGGACTAAGCAAACAATTACTGATCCATGTTTGTCTTTCACTACAAAATAGTCAACTTCCCAATAGTCTTGAAACGATACATTTTCTTTGAATATTTTTCGCTTGCAAAATATGAAAAATTAATTCCAAATAAAAATTAATTGCAAATAAAAATTAATTCCACCCACTATTCATTCCACTGTTGTCAGTTATCACTAACTGTAATTATTCCAAATAGAAAAAGAATATCAAATCGCACTTGTACGACACTAACAGCAAAAAGAAAAATTGATATACTTGATTTCTTGACAAAGAATTTCGCACCAAATGTTTTATACAATGTTTTATACAATACAAGTGTGAATTTCTCAGAGCAATGGGCCATGACCGGGCCGAAGGTCGAGTATCGCTGGTTTACATTGATTCGTGTTAGAAGAAAACATTGATAAAATCGAAATGCAAGGAAGATAATGTTTTCTTTCTCCAAAGTAGATCGCATCCAAAAGGTAATTTCTGAAAAATCATGCCTTTTTTAATACAAAAATGTAGTAGAGAATTTTCAAACATAATTAATGCATACTGAAATATAATGTGATTTCTTAATAGTTCGAAGAAGCACACGTCTTTATTAAAAAGAGAGGAAACGATGTATAATCGGAGCAAAATGTAATAAAATCTACGAAGAAATATAAATCAATTCTGTGAATTTTCGTAGCACAAACTTAATTTCTAAACTGTGTTACCAATTTATAAACTTGTGACGGGGCTTTCCCACGTTTTTCCTATTGATCCTCTTTGGGAATCTTTGGAGCCAGCATTGAGTTAATTCACAGCCAATCCTATCAGGAAGAAACCGTGATATTCAGGTTAGTTAGCACACTGCTGGCCACCGTAAATGCAACACCCTGAAGGAAGCATGCAAATAACATGAAATTAACAACATGCATTAGCAGAGGTGATATATGTAAATGATTAGGATTTCAGCGGAGACACATCACGCGCGCCTGTGACGCCACCTGAAAGCGCTATTTAAGGCTTGGAGATTACGACAATTTCAAGTTCGGCAATTGTGTTTTTCTTGTGGTTTTTCAAAAAACGATCAGTTACGTCCCGTAGAAAACCGCGATCAGCTTTTGATCAAGTAACCGAGTTCGACAGAGGAAGGATTGTGGCCTACAGAGATTGTGAATTATCTTTCAGAAAAATCAGTAGTCGTGTTGGATGAAACCAAAAAACTGTAATGCGGATATGTGGCCGTTGGATGCAGGAGGGCACGACGGACTGACGTGGTCGATCGCATCTACCTCAGTGCACCACTTCACGCGAGGGCAGGCAAATTGTGCACATGGTAGTGACGGATCACTAAATCACATCATGAACCGTAGCACAGCACATTGAGTCTGTAACGCACCATTCAGTGTCTACACGTACCATTCGACGCCGTTCACAGCAGAGTGGTCTGTCCGCAAGATGCCCATTGCTTGGTCTACCCTTGATGCAGAACCTCAGACGTCTTCGCTACCAATGGTGCGAAGAAAGAAGGATGTGGGCAGCAGAATGGAATGAAGTTTTCTTTACTGACGAGTCACGCATCTGTCTGCAACACCACGATGGTCGGATTCGAATCTGGAGATACCGTGGTGAGAGGATGCTAAACAGCTGCGTTATGCAGCGCCACACTGGTCCTGCGCCGAGTATTATGATATGGGGCGGTTTTGGATATCACTCTAGCACTTCTCTAGTATGCATTGCCGATACTTTAAACAGCCAGCGCTGCATCTCCGAGGTGTTGGGGCCAGTTGTCCTTCCTTCCCTTCAGGGCTTGACCACAGCCATATTTCAACAGGATAATGCGCTACCACACATGACACGCATTGTCCAAAGGTTCTTCGTCAATCCCCAGATTGAATTGCTTCCCTGGTTGGCTCGCTCTCCGGATCTTTCGCCGATAGAAAACATGTGGTCCATGGTTGATCAACAATTGATCCAGATTACTCCCCCAGCTGTCACACCAAATCAACTTTGGCAACGTGTAAAAGCTGCTTGGTCTGCTGTACCCCACGAACACATCCAAAGTCTCTTTGAATCAATGCCGAGAGGCGTGTGGCAGCGGTGATCTCCAACAATGTCGGCTACTCTGGCTACTGATTCTGGCAGGAACCACACTTCACAGAAGTCTATAAATTTAATCATTTGATACTTGGTCAACATGTTATCTACAAAATAAATTTTGTTGTGCTATCTCTTGTCTTTCTTGGTGTTGCATTTACGGTGGCCAGCAGTGTAGACATATAGTGAAGGTTTTGTAATCGTAAAAGAAGAAGGAGAAAGGAAGCTGAGATGCTGAACGCCGTGAGCTGAGGATAAGACATTAAACTTAGAAGCCTAATTACACAACGGGATTTAGCGAGATAAAGAAATTAAGGAAGATAAAGATTCATCGGATAATTTTGCTTAAATATAAGTGGTTAGGATTCCAGGCGCCTATTTACTTAGAATTTAGGGATACGTTACATCACTCCTGATTGCCTTCCTATAGCAAGACTTGTTTTGACCAATATATTTGGATAATAATAAATTGGATTGATTATGGCTATAACTTGGGTGATCAATCATTTCCTCCCACAAATCTAAGTCGCGTTGATGAAGGAATGGTACCCCCATGCAGGGGGTTATCACAAACTGAACGTTTCATTTTTCAAGAGAAAATAAAAATATTTCGCTACAAAAAGTTGCATTTTAAGGTGTAAATTCAGGTTGATGATAGGATTATCTCAAACTTCAAAATGTATTAAATTAGAAACATTTATAATTTCAATCGAAAAAACCGAAGAATGCTTTTTCATCTATGAAAGGGAAATTTTTTGAGATTACCTGATTCTTTTTATTAACGTTTCACCTTGAAATATAGTGGTTATTGGCGACGAACCTAGTAATTTTGAACCATGTTCAAGAGGCGAAAATCATACTCGAGTTTGCACTGATATTTGAACCTCAACATGACAAAAGCAACGACGACCATGACCACTCGACTAATGCCGCAACATATATTAGATTGAAAGGACAGTACATACGATAAGATATAGGTTTTACAATGTAACTCATTGTTTTTTATTAATTACAAGCAAACTACGACAACAACGCCTGAATAGGCATCTAATTCTTTTAACTTCATTGCCACGAGACTCTGAAATTTAACGTGCAGCATCTCCTATTATTCTTCACGACGTTGTAATGGATGGGGCCGTCCCATCCATCAGTGTACGAGTATTAGAAGGAAGATTAGCCATAGTCAAAACAAATACAATTTATTGACAAGTCTCAACAGCCTAACAAATCTGAACAACCCAAGTTAGGAAATACACCTTTAGATAAATATGGGAGCAAAAGCGAGGAAGTCTATATAAAATAATTATTTAATTATAAATTTAATCACTTACTTTTGGAACGTCTTAGCCATACTCATTCCAAATAATCGACGATACGTTCTAAGTTAATCTACTTCAAGCCCACACTATTCCAATTTACATGCATAATTGAACAAATCGTCAATATTAAATACTAAGCAAATAATCTATGATCACTCTCGACTAGCTTTCTACTACTTTACTTTAATCACTAACTGATAATATTTAGCTCCTAATCTATCTATCTCGACTCTAAAAGTTAATGCTTAAAACAAGCCGTGATTTGCATAAGTTACGTCTTCTTCTTCGGGAAAAAGTTTTCAATAGAATAATATTTAAAAAACAGTTTTACCACAAGAGGATTAGCAGGAGGTTCGCGAATAGACCCATTACAACGTATTTTGTGAAATTAGGGTTGGTCGAGCCTTAAATAAACTTCGAGCGTCGTCGATTAAAAATCCTTTACCATGGCCATTGTGGTTCAATTAATATGAATTTAAATGATTAATAAATGACTATATTAATTACGCAGAAAATGAGTTAGTTGTTGATTTCCGAATGGAAACACCCCATGCTAAAAATAATGAATTTCTTTTGAATGAACACAGTGTGTTTGCATTTATTTAAATGAACAAGGATGAAAGAAACTACAAGTTTTCCAGATTTTAATAAGAATGAATCTACTGCAAGAGAGTACATAGAGGTACAGATAAATTCAAATAAACTCCATGAAATTGTTAAAGATATTTATCTTAAAATAAAGATTAGAGATCAAATTCTTATACATTTAGGACAAAGTACCGTTACCTGCTTCGGGAAAATAGATAATTTGGAACAATCGAATGAAACTACAGAGTTAATTCGAACAATTCAAATAAGGAACGCTGCCTGTTATTCAAGGTTATAGATTAGGTTTATCTGTTTCTGAATTTTGAACATATGAAAAAAGCATCGACGAAAACTGAAATCTCACTCAGAGGACATGGAGAAGTAAGCGTTTGCGCAAGCAATACATTGCAGTATCTTTTGCAAAGGATGAAAGGCAAGTGGAAGATAAGAAAGTAGTAGAGGCATTTATATATAATTTGTGTGATCTCCGGTCATGAAATGCTGAATGAAAACAAGAAATGTCATCGAATATTACTTTCATTGCAAGAGTTAAAATTATAATTATTCTTTTTTTAATTATTAAAGTTATTGAAAGTGTGATAAATGCTCTAAAAGTATATATATATATATATATATATATATATATATATATATATATATATATATATATATATATATACTTATAATAGGGAGGTTTTATACTAGGAGGATACTGTACTAGGAAGTCAAAAAGTTCCCAGAATGGTCACCTGCATTGTTGGAGGGGAAATATCTCTTTTAGAGGTTGGCAGCACTAATAAGGAAAACACACAGCTATCTGAAATTCATTTCTGATACTGTTGGAGTTAGCTTCAGATCATTTCTGAATTTTTCATTCGTCGGATTTTAAAATGTCGTTTTCTGAGCAGCATACAAACATCAAATTCTGCATTTTTATCTATAAATCGCATTCTGAAACATTCGAGATGCTGAAGTAAGCACACAGAAATGATGCATTAAAAAACATCTGTGTACGAAAGGCAGAGTATTCGTGAAGGTCGTACAAACATCGAAGAGGATCTACGGACTGGGCGTCCCTCTTCTATCACAGATGAGAATGTTGAGAGCGTTCGAGAAACCTCGAGTGCGGATAGATCAATAACCATTGAGCTATTGCCTCTGAACTTGAATTTCACATAGCTGCATTCACAGCATTCTTCTTGATAATTTGAAAATGCACAACATCGTGTTTGCTTGCACATGGTTCCAAAAAATGTTTTATCACCTGAACAAAAAGAATGAATGTCCAGAGATTTGATTGACATGGGTAATGAAGATGAGAAGAAAATTGTGACAGGTGATGAGACGTGGTGCTTTCTTAACGACCCTCAGACAAAACGCAAATCAAGGGATTGGAAAGCCAAAACATCACTAAGGAAGGAGAAACTTCGCTTGGACAAAATTCGAGGATAAATGCGACGAAGCAACTCAAGGATCTCTCAAAAAATGGATTCCAAAACTGTTTTTAATAATTATACGAACGCTGGAACAATTATGTGGATGCAAGAGAATAGTATTTTGAAGGCCAATAAGTTTAAGTTATTATTCTACTTTTTAATAATTTGTAATTGACCTATTCCAGGAACTTTTCATGTATATATATATATATAACAAAACTTATAGTGTGGCACAATTTGTCGTAACGAGTGGATGTTATTACGAATGAAAGGATAGGGCGTGGCCGGTGGTGAGTGATTCCTGTATTACGTGGCGAGCGGACAATTACTGTAGTATCGAAGAGGCAGTCTTGTAATTTATTATAACTCCAATTTATTGCACTTCTTGAAACACATAGGCAAGTTACAAACATAAAGCATGGAGGGCGCAACTCAGACATAGAAATTACAACACAAAGCAGCCGGCTACATGACGAAAGAACAAAAGAGAAGAGCAAAGAGAGCGGGCTTGACTTGAATGAATGAAAGGCACTGGAATAAATTCATATCCTTCCGTCATTTATCTGTAATAGAGTAGGCCTGGTGTAGTGAGCATGGAGATGAAGTTGGTAGGCGTGGTTTCAATGCCAGTGTCCAATGGGGTGGCAAGAACTTTGCTGAGGGTGAGAGGCTTGGATTGGCTGTTGGGAGTGAGCTTGAGAAAAATTGAGCTTGGATGAAAGATTTGAAATAGAGAGAGTCAATTGAAATAGATAAAAGAACTAAAAGTATGGTGGGGGGGGATTTAAAATAAGTTTTAAAAGAGAACTTATGTAAGGTAAATTAACACTTGTCGATCATAGCTTCTACAATAAGGTAGGCTTGATCATTACTATTTTCGGCATTTTTAAGTTTGGGTAGAAGTTGCAATATTTCTGGAGATCTTTTCAATATTTTAGAGATTAAATAGTTTTGGGGCTAATCGTTAGTATTATCATCTTCACTTAGGATTCCTTGAGATTCTCTTTGTTATTATGATCTATTTTGCTTAGTTTTTCATTCTGATTATCATTTGGGGTGAGGGAGGGGGAGGTGACTCCGCTAACGATGTTAGCGAAAGAAACTCCTTCCTTGCAGACATTGCTTGTGAAAGTTATATTGATTGGAAAGGGCGAGCCCTTTTTTGGTCTGGGAAATTTAGGGCACTTGGTATAACAGGCCGTGTGGACGTATTCCTGGCAATTAATGCAGTATGGATTATGTGGGCTTTCCAAAGTCTTGCTAATATATTCAGCGGGACATCACGTGATCTAGGAGGTGGATGGATGTAGTTTCAACAGTCTCAGTTAGGCGGGTAGCCAATTAAAATAATTACACGGTTGTCCTGAAGGACTGGACCTTAAACAATTCAAGAGCTATTACAAGTTAAATTATTCAAATTATATATATATATATATATATATATATATATATATATATATATATATATATATATATAATCCAAAATAAAAAATCCAATATATAAATATATATATATATATATATATATAATCCAAAATAAAAAATCCAATATATAAATATATATATATATATATATAATCCAAAATAAAATCCAATATATATATATATATATATATATATATATATATATATGCATACAAATATATAAACGAAAATATAAAAATAAACAGATAGTTATAAGCCTAAGATAACTATAATTAGGAAGAAGGCACAGTAGTATAATGACAAACTCCTGGCCTTAGGAACCAGGATTGCAGGTTTAAACATGTTTTGGGGCCGGCCAACCTTCACCTGTAATTTGTCATACTATGTACCAAGAGGAAAGGAAAGAATTATATATGAGGAATTTAAATATTAAAAAATCATTAAACTAATAACATATGAACAAAAACATATATAACCTACTTTTATTCGCAGTGTAGACGTAGGTCGGGAGTGCATCAACTAATAATGTGTTCCCGCTAAATACAAGGGAGTGAAAGCAGATCCGCATAAAATTAATTGCGATAGGATATTAAGAAATTTATATATATATATATATATATATATATATATATATATATATATATATATATATACTTTTAAAAAATCATAAAATAATATTCATATAAATATTAGTGTAAAATATAAATGAAACATAAAAATATATAATTATTAATAAAATTTAATAAGCATGTGGCGCCATCTATTTAATAATTGTAGAATAAATTAGAGATGTTGTAGAATTTAAAAAAATCATTACAAAATATAATGACAGTAAATAATTACAGTAATACAAACTGTATCATTAGAAACCAATATAAATATAATTACAAAGAAAGTTAGCAGGATATCCATGTTCAATACAGTGATTAAAAATTTATTAAGATTTAAAAAAATATTAGCTTTATCGCTAACTAATACATTATTACGATAAATATAGTTAAACATAATATTTCTATATATAGATATTGATAAATTTGAATTCCAGTAAGGCACTTTGATGATATTAAAATTAAAGGCATCTCTTTTATCATAAATATTACTATGTAATTTCAAATCCTTAATATACAGTGTTACATCTAGCTAATTAGTTTTGTGATTGGATTATTATTAATTTTAACTAAGTTTAAGTAAGCCGGATAAAAATTAATAATGGGATTTAAATTATCATTTTTACCAAAAATAATTAAGTCATCAATATATCTAAAAATATAGTAGTCATTATTAATAATATAATTATATTCATAAAAATGTAAATATAGATTAGCCAAACTATTGCTAGCTAGGCCCCCTTGTGGGAGTCCTTTCTCTTGATTATATAAAAAACCATTAAAATTAATATAATTTTTTTTTAAGAAAAAATCTATGAGAGTTTTAAATTTGTTAATATTAATATTAAGATTATACATACTGTAGTTTTCTAAAATTACTTTAATAATATCATATATATCAATGGAATTGAAAAGATCTTCAAAGTCATAGCTATGAACTGAGTAAATATTTTTATTAAAAAAATCTATAATCTCTTAACTATTTTTAATTATATCTTTATTACATTGCTGATTAATAAAGTTTTGTAGAATATTATGAAGTAATTTGCCTGCAGTAGTAATATATGTTCTAAAACCATTTGCCGCAGTTCTAAATTTAACAGGACTTTTATGGAATTTTGGAGTTAATATATATATATATATATATATATATATATATCACTATATATATATATATATATATATATATATATATATATATATATATACTCGTGATCAGTAGCGAACAGGGGAATTTTTCAAAGGAAAGGGGGGGGATGCGCAGGGTCGGAAGTTCATCCTTCTCGTATTATGTACCAATACGCCCCAACATATTCTTTTGATTTAGTCGATTATCGGGGAAAAACAGTAAAAAATTAATATTGAATAAATGATTAGCCTTAATTAGTTAAATTAAGTATTAATAATAAATTCTTAATTAAATTTTATAAAATAATAGTATATTTTATAAGTTATTTTATATTATATATTATATTTTATTTATAGTATATTGTATTTCCCATTATAAAACTATTTGTGATTAATTTTTATATAAAATATCATTTAATATTTATTGTATATTTTATTATAAACATTATTTATTAATATAAAAATATATTTATAAAATATATAATACAAATATTTATATAATTACAGTAATTTTTTTACTTTATAAAATACAAAATAATTACATAAAATATCATTTAATATTTAATAAAACTTTCATAAATGAATTTATTTAATTATATAATAAAAATAACTTGTATGTTTTATTAATATAATAAAAAGGACATGTCTTTTTTACATAATATTAGTTCAATTCTTTTATAATTACATAAAATATTTAATAAGTCCTTTTTAAATAAATTTGTTTAATTTTAAAATAATTAAATGAATTGAAAAAAAAGATGATGACACGTGATTCGAATCCTATCCGCCAGCACAGAAAGCAGGCGTTCTACTAAGCATGCCACTGAACCGCTGGTGGTAAATAAATCTTAATTGTATAAAAGCTAAGCATCAATTTCGTAGGCTATTGTCTCTGAATTGACTGGCCATTCGGAGGAATTACATTGAGGGTTGAACACCTTAAAGGAGTACCACTATTACACCAAGTCTGGTCCCAAAATAAATTTCCTTAGTCGTGCCCTCCTCTTGTTAGTTCTTCCCCCTTTTATCACTGATTCTGTTACTCATACTGACGATCTTAACCTGGGTAGACGGAAAAAGGAATTTCAGAATGAAATGCAATCCTCCTACTTTCTACTAATGCTGCATATAAATACGGATGTTTGAATAGCGTTTTGAGATATAACAGTTTATTCATGATGATACACTGTACACACTTCATGTATTTTAATACTTAAATGGATATGATAATGGAAATGAAAATAAATAAAAATACAAGAAATGAAATTTAAAGTTTTAATTTTAAACGTAAGAAATATAAAATGTCCCCAATATTGAAATAATAGCTTAAGAATTTCAAAAGATAACAAAATGTAATTTAAACAAAGAAAAAAAAGTGGGCTACAAACTTATTTAAAATTGCATAGTTCTTCATCTTTAAAACAACCTAGCTCCCTAAAAATGTACTTTTACTAATTTAAAAGTGCAAATAGAAAAAGAATTCAAAATAGAAACTCACTGATATAGTTTTGTAAATAAATTCACTAATATATAACAAGTAATATAAAAAAATTAAGTCAATTCCTATTTAGGTGTCCAAAGAAAAATTTTACTTTAGTTACTTATTATTAAATAATTACAATTAATATAAATATATATATACATATCACTAAATCACAGTATTAAATGGCAAAATAGAAATCGATCTTCCTTGCTATATGATGTTAGACTATTCATTTTGTTTGTTATTATTTATTCTTTCATAACCCAGGTAGGATTCAAACCCACGACCTTCGGATTAGAAGTACAACGTGCTACCGATTGCACTTCAGAGACACAAGCAACGCTTTTCCTTTTTGTACATGGTTTTGGACTATTATTTTTGTTACTATTTTTATTCATTAAATAAATTTAATTAGTGAATTGATACTTGAAAAATGTACAAGTTTAAAAAAATGTATTTGAACTTGAGTTTATGGATAAAACGTATTTTATTAACGATTTAAAATTTCAACTATATATATATATATATATGAAGAGTGTGAACTACACTGGTGTGCAAAAATTAAGGACGAAGTCGAAAAATTAGCATATCAGCTGAACGAAGAGGCAGAGTGGACAGAAAGACCATTAAGAAGATTAAGTAAGGTGATGTACGGTAGCACATGCGTAGATATACAGGTAGACGTAATGGGGGAGTGTCTGAGTAGTATAAAGCATGTTGTCGGTGTAAGATCAGTATTTCTGGCAAAGAGATTGCACGCCGTATAGCAGTTAAAATCACACCGAGTTGCTGCCTCAGCGAGAAATGGCGAATAATCAATCTGTTAGACGACATCTGGATGCTTTTATCCGAGGTCGAATCATTGGGAAGTTGGAGGAAGGCCGCAGTGTGACAAGTGTGGCTGCAGAGTCCGGAATTGCTCACAGCATCGTTTCACGACTTTGGAGACAATTTCAAACTACAGGAACAGCTATCCGGAGGTTCAGTAGTGGTCGTCCACGAGGAACCACTCCCGCAGATGACCGGTACATTGTCTTACAGGCCAGAAGAAACAGGCGGCAGACAGCGGGAGAAATCGCTAGACACACGACACAGGCGACTGGACGACCGATATCGCGTTTTACCGTGGCCAGAAGACTGCACGGTGGTGGTCTGTTTGCACGACGCCCTGTACGGTGTGTACCTTTAACGCCTGCCCATCGGAGAAGGCGTTCTCTGTGGTGCCGAGAACACCGGAATTGGAGAGACAATAAATGGGGACGAGTACTCTTTACAGATGAGAGCAGATTCAGTTTGAGTAGCGATTCTCATCGCATACTCATCTGGAGAGAGCAGGAAGCCGCAATCTCCCTCGAACATCATTGAAAGGGACAGGTATGGAGGTTGCGGTGTTCTCGTTTGGGGAGGCATCATGCTTGGTAGTCGTACAGACCTTCACATCTTCGACGCAGGTTCAGTCAACGGGACCCGTTATTGTAACGAGATTCTTCTTCTCAGCTCTTAGAGAGTGAAGATATTGAACGTATGGATTGGACGGCACGATCTCTGGATCTCAATCCCATCGAGCATGTATGGGATTTTCTAGGCAGACGCTTGGCAGCTCGTACCTTACCACCAGTAACGATTCGGGAGCTTCGATTGGCGCTGCAAGACGAATGGGCAGCAATGCCTCAACAACTCATTGACACCCTCATTCTCAGCATGGGCAGACGCTGTGAAACCTGCCTAGCAGTCAGGGGAGATCATATCCCCTACTAAAGACCGGATGTTTCTAGCTGGGCACCCATCACAGGGATGTTTCGGCCTTCAGTCGCATTTTGCGCTCCATGCTACTTTTTCAATCAAGCTTCTTTTTATCCCTCTGATTTCTCTTTTAGTAAGTGTTGCTTACATTACACATGTCCTTACGTCTTGGGGATCTTACGGTATTAAATGTGTTGATTTGGAAAGCTTTTGTACAAAGTTATATTGAAAAAACCGTCTCGTCCTTAATTTTTGCACACCAGTGTAATAGTAGGAATTGAAAAAGAAAAAAATTTAACACAGGTCTTGTGGCTGTAAGTGCGATACAATACTTTAAATAAAATTCATAAATAAAAGGCACAAAGATTGATATATTGAGCATTTAGTTTTTTTCATCATTAAAAACATTTTAACTGAAGGAATAACTAATAACAAAATACAAGAAATAATAGTCTCTCAGGGTAGGCTAAATATTATACTGGTTACCATTTCTGCTCGTTCAAAATTCTGAGAGCAACACTGTTCAGGATTTGCTGGGGAAACCAAGACTAACTCTCAAAGCGACCAGCTCACTGAAAGCCTAAGTCAGGGGTGGTGAACCTTTACGGATCCACGTGACATATTTTTCTAAAGAAATGTTTGATGAGGTGCCGTCAAATAATTTTGATTTGTGGTTATTGGGAAAATAATAAAACTAAATACACTAACAACTCAAAACTTTTTATTTACTGCGAAAAAAAATGCATTTTGCTCGCTAAAAAAGTAAATGTTTTATTAAAACGCGTAATTCAAATCAAAGTAACATTAGTGCGACTTCTTTGGTTGAAGATTACAAGTATAGATAACAAATAAGTTATATTAGAATTGTAAAGTGTTACTTTTAGCAGAATGCATGCTGAATTGGAGTCGTCTTCTAAACGGTTTTGAAGCGAGTTTTTAATATTAATTTTTGAAAATAATGACTCGTAGACATAAGTCGTTGAAAATATGGTTAAAATAGCATGCGCCAGATTCTTCACTGTTAAATGCGTCTGGAATCTGTTATACAGTCGATGTTCTACATCCAGGAAATAAAACGTCACCTTTCATAATCATGCCATACTTCCAAATCCACCAAGTTAGAAACTCTCCATTTCACTTACTATCTTGCACTTATTGTTTTATTTGCTGAATTAGCCATGTTAAATTACGGTTAAAAATCGTAAACATAACCGAAATAAACTTTAAAATACAGTTGAATCAACGAAATTTCTTATGCTACAAACTTCGCATCATAAGCACAATTACAGTCTCTCCAGGACGTAACTAAAGCAAGAGAAATAACAAACGCATGTGTTCCCCGCCGCATCGCGACCAAGCACTCGCGCTTGATCGTAATACTGCATAGTGAACTTTGTTATTTTGAACTAAAATACAAACTGTTTTGTTCGGCGAAGTGCCCAAAATATTGTGTCTCATGCCATTAGTGACACGCATACCACTGGTTCGCCATCCCTGTCCGAAGTAATGTAGACCAATGCTTCCCAACACATTTCTATCTCCGCGAACCGGTCAACTTTTGATAATTTTACTGCTTCCCTCTGAGGGAAGGATGTTGATTGTTCATATTTTAGATTTCTTTTATTTAATAGTTTTAATTTAATTGTATTTAAATATGCTTTCAGAATAAAACACAATTACACTAAAAAAGTGAACGCAAAGTGATTTAACAGGAAATATAAAATGATTTCCTTAAAAAACTGCACAAACCCGAGAGAAGTACACCACAGTAAATAAAACAGAAATAATTTAATGTGCCGCGTGCGGCACGGTTCTACTTGATCCATGCATAGGTAGGAATCAAGTCCGCGGCCCGAGGGATAGAGACTACTGATGTAGACCATAAATAATTAATTCATCTTTTTGAGTTTTTTTTATCAACGTCGCACTTTTAAGTAATACAACAGCTTTGGCGATGTGCCTCGTAATTTTCAACTTTATTCAAGTGGATGACACCTGATCTTGGGCCCTACTCTCCAAGCTTCCACACCATGCAAATTGTAGGGCTTTGAGTTTCAACGAATTTAACTTGCCTGAGTCCCTCCTCACGGTGGTTCTTCGGTGGCACTAGGGCTCGAACTCGCAACTCGTCGGCCACGAGTTCATGACCATGAATACTTGGTTACCGTGGCCACCTGTGGACTGTATCTGGAATGTAACTAGAGTCCATGATACTGCACTGGTATTTCTTGTTGGAGCAGTGCACAGGCGTAGGAGAGTTCTCATTGGTTTAGAGCATCGGACTGTAGACGGAAGGCCTGGGTTCGATATCCGAAGTCACCAAAAATACCCTCCGAGTACTCACGGAGTACGTGCTCGTTAAATAAGTGGGTTCGAAAGTCTTGTGGGCTGAATCACGAGTGCAGGGGACTGGAGAATATTTCCCTCTCCTTCAGTTCCATGCAAAAATTGTGGAGGTGGATATAGGTGGTGTCGCCATCTACCGTCCCTTCAGGGAATTTCACCGAGCTAACACCTGTCACCTGTATGGTGCTCAAGGCCTAGGCCAACGACAGCCGTACTTCTAGCCCCTTGACACGATGAATTTCGTGGGCCTTGTTCTGACTATGTCAGACAGTTGGCATTTGCCACAACAACAACAAGAGCATTGGAGCTAGGGGAGTAACATTCAGAGACACGATTCATGACTTTTAAAATAGACAGGATTATATAGGTAGCTGAAGGGAGAATGTTTAGCTTTTGGTCTATAACATAAAGAGGTGGGAAAGGCTTATTATGCTACTTGGTTCGGATTCGACTTTCTGATGTGTGGTTAAACGGATTCTTAATAATAGACTCATTTTGCGCTGACCTATACTGTAAATATTTGGATCCAGAGTTTGAGGGATTTTTTTTCAGTACATAGGCTTTAAGTTACCTTACTGGTTTCTATATCTATAGAATTCCTTAGATTCCAAAGAATATCGAATGAGTTTTCAAATGTTTTTGTTTCTTAAAAAATTTAGGAACGCTAATTAAATTTTGCCTGAATTTTTTATGAATACTTTTCTAGTTCTTTTGAAATGAATAGATGAGTCTAAGTAGAAGAGACAAGTACTTAAGGCAATCAATGGTCACTTAGCTGTAACCTGGATTTTCTATCCGAGAGTCCTTTACATATTTTACAGAAAGATTTTGAAAGATGTTTTGTTTTTTGAAATTTTTTTAGGAAAGAATTTCTGCGAAACACACAAAAATATCTGTTGCAGGTAGTTAGTGATTTGTTACAGATAGTTACTAATGCTACAAAAATTTGCAAGCAGAACATTTTCTGCTTTTGAGGAAGGGCCCTTAGAAACATGGGGTGGTAACATTTGCTACTTCTGCTACATAGCTAATCTGACTAATTTGGTGATAAATATAATCTATTTTATATTTAACCCAGCTCATTTAAATTGACTTTCAAATATAACTAAAAATGTCTTGTTAAAAACATTTTGTATGGACCAATGCTGCAGTTTCTTCTCAAAACCAGCCGTCTCCTAAAGAAAGCCTGTAAAGAGAAAAATTCAATTTCAAAATGTAATAACTGTGTTAATTAGTTTATTAGTATCATAATTTAATTATTTTTAAGTCATTAACGTAACTCAGTCAACTGTAATGAGATTTGCGAAGATTATTCATGATGTTTAAATTGTTTTCCTGATAACTGCGGCAAAAAAGAAAAGTTGGATATACTATACATATTGTGATTGAACGCGTAATACGAAACGTACCCTGGAAGGCCAGTACCGGACATAATAATAGATTTTCGCCACAGCCTTATGAATAATACCACGCTTTCTCTTTCCTTTTATAAGATCTCTTTTCATACAGTTTTGAAATGACACAGTCCAAGAATAGCTTGAATCTTATTTATTCTAATGCTATTTAGGATTTCTGATTGTTATGATCATCGTTTTGTTTAGAGAATTTTAAGAGAATGCAAACTCATTAAATCGAGGAAATAATGAATGACAAACCTCAGAATGAGGGTGATCATAATAGCTAGGACTTCAAATCACTAGTTTAATTTCTAAGGATCCTTCACTTTGTAAAAATCTAAAAAATCACTCCTTAAACACTGACCTAAACATAAAATGCATTCTAAAATTCTCATGAGATCAAAGATTTGTATTACTAGACATCAAGAAAAATATAAAGAACTTGTAAAAATAACTGATTCTCTGATTTTAAAAAAAAAGTAAATACTAAAAAAAAGATTTCGGAAAGCAGTTTTTCAACTCAAAGCATTATTAGAGAGAGAAATTTCTTACAGAATTCAATCATGATGTATGTGACAGATCATACTGAAAACACCAATTGTGATTAATCGCACTGTAATCAAGTGCATTGATTATCAACATGTACCGGGTGTTTCAAAAGTCACGCACACCCACAAGGTAATCTTGTTGCTTGAAAACCAAAAGGGTTGGTTGAGATTTCTGTCACTAGATAGCAGCAGGGGCCCCATCATAAGAAATTTAGAATGTATCAGGCATCAGTTTCAAAATACTTGTCAGTTGTAGTACAAAGGGAGGGGCATGATGTTTTCCCAATAGCAAAAAATAGCCATCATGGAATTTTATTTTACTATAAATTCTCATTGCCGTGTGATAATGCATTTCAGGAGAAATATCCAGGTGAAACAGCACCAAATACATCAACGATAACACTTTTAGTGCAACGGTTCCTTGACACAGGAACAGTTGCAGACAGGAAGTGATCGGGCAGAGCGTCCACAGTGAAAACGAAAGTGGCAGATGTAGAGAAAGAAGACTTCTTTACTTTCAATGGACTTCTTTACAAAGAAGTCCATTGAAAAGACCGTCCGTGTACAAAAACATTATTACGGAATTCATATCCTTGCTGAAAGTGATGAAGGGTATGCTTGGTTGTAGCAAGACGGCGCAACGTGTCACACATCACGGGGCAGTATGGAAGTTTTAACTGAATTTTTCAATGATTCTACCATTTCCAAAGGACTTTGGCCACCTCGTTCACCGGACTTGTCAATTCAGGATTTTGTTCTTTGGAGGTATCTGAAAAATGCGACCTTCAGGAATAATCCCCATACGCTTGAGGAACTTAAGAGTAACATGCTCCTTCATGCAATATCGGACATCAATTTTCCCTCTTCATAAAGTGTCAATTAATCGGTAAAAAGAGTTCGGTTGTGTGTCCAAGAAAACGGACATCATTTTGAACATTTACTGTTATTTTACCATGTCTGACTCCTGACAATAAGGATTATCCTTTATTCTGTTTGTTAACATAATTCATTCGTCTTTAAAACTCAACCGCAAAGGTTGATGGTCGGGACTTTTGAAGCACCCTGTATAATGGTGAACTATTAACTAATATTGCTCTTCTAATAATTTTAATTTAATTCTTTATTAGACCGCGGGACTTCCTACCAACTTTATCAATTTTTAAATGTCTATGGAAAGATATTTTCTCACCCATGATATAATGAGATCATATAGGAAGTGTTGATCCTTTTGATCAACTTCGAGGAAGACATGAATCTGGGCAATGTTCCCGAAAATGGTGGTATGGAATCCTCTACTTCGTAATTGATCTGACTACTGCCATTTCCTGGAAAGTAAGAAGAGATTCAAAGGTTGTTGGTTGGGCTCCGCTAAAACACATGTGAAGAGAACCAGATACGTTTGCACAGCTTGCTATGTCCTCCAATGCGTTCATCCATATGAACTGAAATTTCGTGCACAGTAATACTTATAAATTCTTCAATTTTTGATTGATATATCTTATTTATCTTGTACAGCGTTCAGTATTTTCAAATTATATTTTATAAATATCTTGTGTTAAAAAAATACAAAATGCAAGATGTCCTTCCTTTAAGTTGTTCCCAGTAAAACACATACTTTCCACAAGGAAAAAAATCAAACTTATTTTACGTAATTAGCTAAATAGATTTCAAAAATTCAATTTCAATTCTAAAAATATGTCAACATAATATTACTAGAAAAAAAAGGCTCTATAAAGAGTTAAAGTTTTATTCTGTCTCCAGCAATTTGTATGTATGTTCTTAATTTTATTTTAGTTAATAATTAAGACATGTAAGAATTTAATATTAATGCTAAATGTATAAAACTATGTTTAAACTGTTTCAATGTTAAATATATCTATCCAATCTTCATACATAAAACTTTATACAGTTGGAGTTGGCATTATTTCTTTTATACGGTATTTGAATTCATTAAAGTATATTTCACCATACACACACACTGTTTTTAGTTTAAATGTGTGGGTGTAGAGGGTCCTTTTTTCAAATATAAATAGTTTTTGTTTTGTATTTTTTGCGGTTTCTTGTTAAACGTATCTGCCATGCAGAAAAAAAGTAAAATATACAAAAATTTTCAAAAGAAACATACCGATTAAATTCTTTAAAATGCACAACTTAAAAGTAGTAGAAAAGAGCTGGGTCTGTACAATAACAGAGTTACAAATGGCATTTCTCACCCGTCACTATGCTTTGTCACTTATACAACGGAGTATCAGATTACGTCAAGTGGGCCTTATCTTTTCGAAAGATGCACCTATCGTTTCTCTCTCCTTACCTCGACGGTTTTTCCACCTGTGCGAAATGGCAGTGGATATGAATCATGGCTGTAAAACGCTCCTCGTTGTGTGTGTGGTGTCTGGGTTCGTGTTTTTATTCGGATACCTGCCAATGTTGGAAGATGGCTCAGGTAGGTCATTTTTTCAACTATCGGCAACCCCGTGGGATTCTCACGAGAAAAACTTATTAGCGTAACTATCAGAAAGAGGCGTCTCGAGTATATTGAACAAAGAAAACAGAAATAGTCGGAATGAAATAGAACAACTCAAGGAGAGTATTTTAGAATAGGATTTCTCAAATGTTGCCTTGCACCCAAACAAGCTTTATTGTGATATTGCAGGTATTTAGGGTACACAAACTATCAAGTACCAGTACTTATTTTTACATATAAGATTTTATTTACTAAAATAACCTCTTATCCTCTCGTATACCATTTTTAAGCGAGAACATTTATAATTCCTTTTCTATAAAACTGCTTGCATTTATTTTTAAAAAATGTGGACAATTTCCCTTGCAATTTTAATTAACTATTTAATTGTTTTCTGTGTATATGATGGTGACCGTGATCACGGTCTCGTGTTCGGCGTGTCATGAGTTCGAGCAAGTGACGCTGAAGACCCGCCGTTAAATTTGTCGAGGGTCAAATGGTGAGGTGTGGAAGTTAGTAAAGGGGGTGCCATCTCAGGTGTTGTTCTCCTCACTTGACCATGACTCAAAATTACGAGGACCGTCGTCAACTGACCTCGTGTAGCTTTATAGTGCAGCGTTAATACAACTTATTCTATGTACATGATTGTCCAATGATAAAAATAGGTGGTAATCCAAAGGAGATGTGGAGATAAAGAGAATGGGCATGTATCTCCCCGCCCCCCGCAGATCAATAACTTTTGTTCAGGTCTCTTCTGCAATGCGAGGTTACTTAATTTCCTATTTTCTTACTCTTTACTTCTTACTCTTTCCTATTTTGTGTAAATGTTTCCTTATAGTCTCATCACTTACTTTGAACACTTCTCCAAGCTACTGACATGTTAAATTGGATCTAGTTTCAATCGTTGTTATCAATTTGTCGAATATTTAAAAAGATTTTTTTTACGGTTTGCTTGACCTGGTGTTCATTTAGGGACTAAGTTCCGGAAAAAACATTTTAAGTCACCACTGTGCTGTTCTTAATGTAATAAGCATTCTTCCATAAACAGTACAGTTTTTTCCGAATCTGTAGGATTAATTCAAATTTTAAATCCAAAAAACAAACACGAAAGTGTTGCACTATGTTTCCCATATACTTTTCTCTTGTTGAATATCCAGAATTCTTTAAAAAATTTTATTACAATTTTTGCGATTTCCTGATTTTGTTACTCGTACCTTCACTTTGGGAACTTCACTTTCCCTCGCTTTACAATTAATCGAACATATTGCAAATTTAGAAATTTCCACAGAAATTCTAATAAACTCTGATTTATAAAGCGAGATGAAGCTAATTGATGTCCTAAAGTCCTTATAAAATCAATTCGCCTGCAAAAATTACACTTTCAATTTCCCTAGTTAATGCGTAAATATGTTTTTTCTTTGTTAGTCTTACAGCCGTGTTCACCAATAGCAAGCTCTTAGGCATTCAGCTATTTCTGAGTCTTAACGAATAAGAGGTGAGTTAAAAACCTTAAAAAGTATTCTTTCAACATTGCCATTCAATCCATTCCTCTCAAATTAAAAATTTAAAGCTAATATTTTGAGCATTCAGAGAAATACGAGAACTAAACAAACAAATAAATCATCAGCAATTTTTTAAATCTTATTCACTACAAATCTTAAGAGATCACATTTGATTGGATGATACAAATGTCTCCTGACATTTCTTCTGGCATCCCACAATTCCTCTCTTAATTCTGCTCTTATAGTGAGTGCTCTTACTAAAGATACACAGAAACTTGTGGGTTTCCTGTACTCATATCCAGATACAACCTTTTAAATTAATCTTCTTTCAATTAGAAGTCTTAGGCTGTTAGATATATTTCTCATTAATTCTGCTACTGCCTGTACTTGCATTGGAATACCACTTTTGAAATGTTGGTTAGTCGAATTCTATAACGGTATATTTGAATCATGCTCTAATTTTAATTTCGAATATCTTTTTGTACTTATACTTCGGAATTGCAGAATTTTGAAAAAATTAAATACAATACTGTTGCTGAAACTATTTTGTTACTTTGCCAAATCAAAAATGCCGACATATCTCCCTTACATTTTCCAATTTCAACGGTGGTTGCTAACAGCATCTACAGAAAGGAAATAATTTTGCATGTGCGTATTAAAATTATCAACGTACGTGCATTTTATTCTTAGTTTCATATGCTTAAGAGTAAGTAGTAATGACCTGATATCTTTTGCGGACACACTAAATACTAAATAAACTGAAAAATTTATTGTCGTTTATCATCTGGGCCAGGGCACTATACTTCAACCTAATCATAGTAAAAAAAACACATACATAGATATTATAATTCTCATTAGGTTAGTAATGTAAGGTGGTATTCTTGTTTTAGATTTTGAAGAGGAAGTAGTAGTTATTAGTAAAAACTGCATGTGTCTATGTATGGAGCTGTATTTAGTGAATTATAATCAATTGAAAGGCATGTGATGACCCAAATATAAAGACTATGATATTTTTGTTGTCATAGATTCCCGAGAGATTCTTTGTATGGGTCAGTATTTTTCATCGTATCCCATTCTAAGAATGACCCGTTTAATCAAAACGCCGACTCATACCGATTTTTTTTAAAAAAATTATTCAGATATAACTGTAAAACCCTTAGAAAATCAAAGACCCAAAATATAAACATGAGTATGTTTAGTAAAACAACAGAAAAAGTATTATATTATAAGGAATTAAGAATGGTTTAAATATTACCATGAATTAATTAAATATAATTTGCAAAACAGCACTGAAGTTTTTTAATTACCGAGAAAATACTGATTTTTTGAACTATTTGGTAAGGAAAGGAAAAAATCATTTTCTATTGAAATGAAATTAAAAATATGCAATTTAAAATTTGTTATCGTACTCGTGTTGAAACAGGCAACAGAATATATATATATAGAACCTTCTGTTCATCAAATCTTTCAAACCTAAGAGTAACAAGAGGATTTGATTTTAATTTATTGTATTTATTTATGCCTTAAAAGGTCTCATATACCACTCGATTGATTGATTGAATATTAACGTCGCATTGTTCAGCTACTCGAGGGCTTTTGGCGATGGACCACGTAATTTTGAACTATTGTCAAGTGACGTGGATGACACCTGAGCTAGCACCCCCTCTCCTAACTACCACACCACACCAACGGGAGGACGTTTCAGCTCTCGACAGATTTAACGTGCATCGCTGCCCTACACAGCGGGTCTTTTGTGGTACTGGGCTCGAACTCGTGACAAGGCAAGCCACGATCCGATACCTATACCACTCGGCTACCGCGGCCCACATACCACTCGAAAGACGAGTATAAATTAAAATCTACGACCATGCCTGATTCAATTAAGAGGAAGTTGTTAATAGAAAGTATTGACTATGAATTCTGTCCCATTTGGTCTTTCTTAGGCCATTTCAATCAAAGCAGGTGTTTACATGGAGTATTTAAGAAATATCACTGTGTGTTCACTCATATGTTGTATGAACTGCTTCACCTGGAGAATGAAAACTGCGAAACCTTTCCATTACGCATATGTGCATGAAAAACTGTTCAGGTTATGTATTAACTCATTGAGAAACAAACACTCATCGTTAGTTTAAAAACCATGATAAAGAAATGTGTCTTTAATTTTTTCACACATTATATGTGTCATTTCATTTTTTCACACATTATATGTGTCATTTCATTTTTTCACACATTATATATGTCATTTAATTTTATCACATATCTATTATCAATATTTATGATATTAATATATTTTAAATAATAACAATGCCTCATTGGCTCAATATAATAGAAATTTTAGGCAGGAATATATTTTTTAAATGTATGTAAGAAGAATTCTGAAGAACGATACAATTATTACAACTGTAATTGATTGCATGAGAAGTATTACTGTATTTATTTCCTTATAAGAGAATTATTACTACTATATTTATTGTACCTTATAAGGGTGACATAACTTTTGTATTCATTGCCTTATGTAAGAGAAGAATAAATACCACATACTAACACAAATATTGCCTTAAAATTCAAACATATATAAGGACAATTTTTCCAATTAAATATATTTTTGTTTTATGGGCCTCTAAGATATTGCATTAGGTTCTTGGTGGGCTCCTTGACAAACAACTGAAACGGAAATTTGATGTACTTTTACCCTGGGTGGGCTGTTGAGAAAGATGAGGGGGAAAGATCTTGAACATTGCAAACAAAAGAGAATAAGGGCACAAATCTTAGCGTTTATTAGACATTTCTTGACGTCTTGGAAGCATCAAAGTTTGAAACTGTACATGAAATTTGACGTCTCAATCATTATGTCCCAGGATCTAAGAACTTATTCGGGAACAAACTGAGACTTTTGGTGAACTTCTTTGTTTTGAATCATTCTACAGGGTGTATCTAAACTCTGCGGGAAAACTTTAAGAGGTGATAGTACACATCAAGACAAACAATAGTAAATTGGAAACTTAGGGTCCCAAACGTCTTCCGAAGGAGATAGGCGCCATTAAAGTTTAGGGTCTGAAATTTCAAATGATTATAAAAAGCGGGAAAATAGGTCGATTCGTTAGCGGTTTTCACTAAAAATATTCTTTTTGTCAGTATTTTCTTAAAAAATAAGTTTTAAAGATAAAGCTCAAAAATGTTGGTAGAGGGCACTTTAGACTTTGGAGTAACGAACAACTATTTTTTACTGTTTTTTTATCACATTAAATGCTTTCAAAAGCTTAGACTTACATTTACGTTTGTCGTTAGCAAATAGCTTTGAGCACCTAATAGGTGACAGTGCGATTAGGCTTGATTCTATTCCAACTTTGATGGAGAATCACCCTGGGGGAAGTCAGAGTCTCCCACCTTTCTTCCTCTTCCACCATCCTCACGAGAGGACTTGTGGATCGTCTGTTATTTATAGTACCCTCAAGACACTAAGGTAGTGTACATTTACAAACATCCATGCCTTCTCCGGGCTTTGAACCCAGGCCCAACAGCTCAGCAGTCAGCGTCACTAACCACTATATCCGACGGATGGCCGAAAAACTGGAGTCAAAGATTCTTTGTACAAATAACTATAAGTTACATTTCATTGTATAAATTCTCTTTTAACAACAAGAATGCAATAGAATTTCTAATATATAAACTAAATATCTAACTACTATATTAATCAGACTGTGGCTTATCCTTTTTTAAATGAATAGATGTATTGTGCTCGTTAACACACACTTTCTTTGACGGAATGATCCCATAAATTTGAAAAACTTCTCTACATTTCCTTCTTTTGAAAGTAAATCCCAAATTTTAATTATTTTACGTAAAAAAATATAAGGAGAAAAATAAAATATTTTATAAATTATTTCAGTTGTTATGTTCGAGCCAGCATGGAGATATGTTTTCATTGTTGGCTGTAAATTATGACATTTGGCGACGCTTTTTGATTTGTTGAAAAGGGTCGATGAGCTGATGTACGAATACTGAATAATTTTGAAACAAATGCCTTATTTACAAAACACGCGATTCATCTCAATTATCTGAAAAATAGGAATTTAAAAATATGTCATGTAATAGTTGAAATACTGATAACATTCGGGAGACGTTTCTGTTATTTCTAAATTTATAAACTATACTTATGACGGAAAGCCACGTTCTATTAAAATTTATGTTTTAGGTGACAGTTTTTTTAAGGTGATTCAAAATTTAATTTCATTACAACTAATTTATAATTGTAATTTGTTTAAAATACTTCGCAGAATTTTGTAAATATTCGTAGAGCTTAACATATACCTTTGACATATCCCTTTAACGGAAAAATTCTAGAAAATAGTGACCTGTTTTTCCAGTATCAAAATCATCTCTCCATTTAACAGAATAAGAATGATAATGACAATGACGGTTTGAAAGCACGCATGTTTGTCTTGGAACAGACAATTTATTCGTTATCTGTTCCTGTCGTTGCCAAAACTCGAAACAACTGCAAAATTAATCTTCCGATAAAACACATGTTTATCTATTGCATTCATCAAAAATAACAATGCAAGCATGTAATGTAATGTCGAAGCATTACTTATCACCGTTCTTTATTTTTCTGAAGAAAATCATGTATCTGTTACACTGATACAATTTCAAACCGACTCAGATAACAAGATATATCCTTCGTTGTAATATTTAATTCAAGAGATATTCTCTAGAGGCCACGATTTCTACCTCAAGCATCTTGTAAATGCTTCTTCACATTGGTTAAAAGAGTAAGGAGTATCTTACCTAGGCTTAATTGTTACTTACAAACAGTCGAGACCGAAATACAATCTTTTGTTGTTTTTTTAAGACTTTTCTGCTGAACCCCCATTCAGAGTTTCATAATTCTCCCAGCATTACGTGACCAGCCGAAGTTGTTCATTGTAGAACTCAGCAGATAGCATTAAAAATCATTGTGCTACCCTATTAAGTGGCGTTATTTGTGTTTTGAAGTCTCTAACCCCAGAATGAGTTTTTAAAGTTCTGATAATATGAAAAAGTCACTTGGAACCAAATCAGGAGAATAGGATGGATGTGGCAAGATTTCAAAGAAACAGGACTATTAATATCCAACCACACCTTCAGATTAGTGAACAGATGTACTGCCGGTAAGAAGAAAGTTTTTGGGGATCATTTTATTCTATTTTGATTAGATATCACACAATTAGTTCAGCAATGTACTTTAATGAGCACTATTGATGGTCTAAAGCTTCTCTTGGCAATTTTCTAGAATGAGTTCATGGCAATCTTAAAAAAATAGAGACAGTATGACCTTCTACTATGCTGTAGACAATTTTTATATACATTTATGATGCCCTCGAACCATAAATAAATTAATCTAAGAGTCTGTTTATAATTTACGAGCTTTGTTCTTCCCTTCATGTTCTTACTGTTCTCATTAATGTGTCATAAAACAATGAAAACATATTAAAATGCGACTTAAATTTTGGATTAAGGTATCCGACTACGTTCGGAACCGTGATTTTGCAAAAGCGTATGATTGGATAATATTTATGATCATTAGTGTCACTTAGATAAGAAAATGTATATAAAATTGTTATAAGAATATTATTGCAATAAAAGATTATCCTAAGTCACACAGTGCTTCTCAAACTTTCAATACTGGCGCCCCCCCTTTTCGATCACAATTTTTTTCGCGCCCCCCTTATACATTAATAATGTACTGAATGCAATAATAATGCACTTTGACGCTAAAGCTACAATAGGCGATCTTAATTATAAACCATACAAATTAGTAACATAAGTATTAAATTTTGTATACTACTTTTAAGCAAAATAAATAAATAAAATAATAGGATAATTATTATGTTATTTTTCCTTTCTCTAATTTTTAAATTGAACATATTGCAAAATGCGGTAGCTGCTTAGAAGACAAAATATGGATATCTGCTAAATATAGAAAAATAACTCAGAGGATCAATTAATAATCATAAGCATTCCTTATAAAAACTTTTCTTTCCAAGACAAGCTCATGGACGTCATTAATACTTATTAAACTTGTTCTTAATTTAGTATTAATTAATTAGTTATAAAATATTCTGTGCAGCACTCTGATACATTAAAAGTGTACCGTCTGAAGTGCCCGCTCTTTGCACGAGTTCATTTATAAGAAAATAAAACATTATTGATACAATAGCTGAATTGTAAGGGAAGCAAAGTCAAGTGCTCGACAATGTTTACAAAAACGTAAAATGATTTTTTTAAAATGGTTGCTCAAATTATAATTAGTTTTAAGCGAATTGTAATTTTAAGTCTCACAGAATTAGCATTTATAATTGATGTTAAACAGTACCTTACACAGGAATTTTTCAAGGGGGGCCGGTGTCGAAAGTTCACCAATCTTGTATCAGGTTCCTTTTGATTTTGTCGATTTTCGGGAACAAAACACACTAAAAAACTAATTCTTGAATAAATAATTAGCGTTAATTAATAAAATTAATCATTAATAATAAATACTTAATTAAATTTTTCGTACTATAAACTTAGAATTATAATCAATCGGAAGAAAATCAAGGGCTTTGGGGGGAGGGGTCCGGACCCCCCCCTTGTGTGCGCCACTGATGTTAAATAATGATCAATAATATAAAACATCAATGAAGAATAATTGTATTATTTTTAATATTTAAAGCGAAAAGACTTCAACATGTTTTAACCAGGGAGCAGGCGCGCACTCGATACGGTCGGGGTTATTGAGTCACCCCAATCCTTTTTTTATATAATTATTTTATTGTACACGATACAAATCATGATTCCAATGAATAATTTAATAAAGAGAAAGTTTACTTACCTACTTTTTCAAGGAATTTTCAATTTTTCTTTTGTAATAAATAAACAGTTTTGCTAGAATTAACGATTTCGTAATCTGTGTGTCCCGCGCGACCACTTCCGGGTAAAAAGTATATTCATTATTGATAATATGTATGTTACTGCTAAAAAAATTGTGTTAAACGTTTTTCGTTATGCTTTATATGTTGAGAATATTTATAAAAATATGTCTTGGCCAAGTAATCCTTCATGTGCTTGTGTGTGTGTGTGCTCTCCGTGGTTTTCTAAATATCATTAAACTCTTTTGCATGGAAAAAAGCGCAACAGAGAACACATAACAGAGGGGGCATAAATAACTGTACCAATAACTTAGAAGGTCAAACAGATTACAGCTATAATGTACAGTATTTCAAAAATAATGACAGTGATGAATTTTTTATGTTCCTAAATTTTTTCGATTCTGGGTCTGGGATCTGTTTTTTCTCTGAAAGAGTAGTATGTTAGGTTATATAAAAAAGCGTATTAAAAAATATCTCATCACGGGATTACAGCAAATCAAATAAAAGTTTTTTTTATTTGGTTATAGAATCAAAGATAGCTAATTAGGTATTGAAGAAGTTTTTATTTTTGCTGACTTAATATCGCGCGCGCGTGCCTATAAATTATATCAGAGTAAAAGTGCATTTTTTATTATGTCTGGAAGTATTTTGTTTTAATTCATTCCAGTAAACTAATTATTTTTTAAATCTTTTATTTTCGATATGCTCGCGCCCCCCTCGTAAGGTCATCGCGTCCCCAGGGGGCGCGCCCCACAGTTTGAGAAACACTCTCCTAGGTACAATATTTTGACAAAAAATGAACATAGAATGACCCATTTCCAAAATATTCTCTTTTTGTGAAAAAATGCTTCTATTATAATAATATTTTGCATGTATATAGCTCAGACCTCTGTACAGAGGCTCAATTAGAATTTTTGAAATATTTATTTTAGAAGTGGGTTTATCCATGTTTTACGACCACAGAGGGGAGAAATTTTAAGAAAAAAACGCCGATAATTATTTCAAATGGTTGTAACTCAGAACATAATGTGAATTTTTCAAAAATCATAGTTGAGCCTCAGTACAGAAGTCTGAGCTATATACAGGCATACTACTCAAAAATTCATATTATTTTCAGAATCACCATCAATTGAAATAATTATTCGCGATTTTTCTTAAAATTGCTCCCCTCTGTGGTTGTAAAATATGAATAAACCCACTTCTAAGTTATATATTTCAAAAATTCTAGTTGAACCTCTGAACAGAGGTCTGAGCTTTATACAGGCAAAATATTATTCTAATAGAAGCATTTTTCACAAAAGAACATTTTGAAAAAGGTTATTCTAAGTTAATTTTTTGCCGAAATATTGTATTTAAATAAATTTTTTTTGTCAAAATGTCCTTAAAACAATTTTATGCATGTATTCTAATCTAAGTTATACTAAATATCATGAAAATTATCCATTCATACGCCTTTTTAAAATCACGGTTCCGAACGTAGTCGGATACCTTAAAGAAAAGTTTAGGTTACCCTTTCTCGAAACTATCTCGCTCTGAACTATCGCTAGTAGTTCAAAATCAGCAATATTACGAAACCAATCACATTCTATCAGTGAAAAAATATAAATTTTAACATCTTTAAAAATAATTTGTATAATTTAATGAATTGAAGAAAAGTATTTATGTTATGGAATAAGAAACATACAATTTCTAAAACTTATAATTTCCTCAACTTAATTCTTCGGAAGGAAGATAAATCTTTCATAGTGCCAATTATAATGCAAAATCGCTCATTCACATCATTAGTTTTGTGTGTACTTTACCATATGAACTACAAAAGTTTAGAATATAACTCATTCTCATACAAAGAAATCAAGTTCTTTTAGAAGTATTCATGGAAAGTATCCTTCTTGACACTCGATATCATTAAAATGTGGATCATATCAAATTTGCTTTTTTCGAACCATTTATTCTTTTTATTGGACCTTCAGTAACGGTTTCTCTTCGGCCTCTTCTACTAATCCTCTACAGAAAATTCTTCTCAATGAATTTTTTGATTTCAGAGCCTCTTTCCGTAAAGGAACCGTAATTTATGTAAGTGAATATTTTGTCATTTAAAGTTATTTGCTTCTCAATCAAACGCATGTCATTTTCTTAAAGTAAACACATTCAATATCATTCAAAATTAAACCTTTAGCAATGCACGAGAGAATCAATGCATCACAGATATTTTTCTGTTTCACTAAAAATCGTAGAAAAGGAACGTTAATTATAATACTCAGTCATACCCTTAAAAATAAAGTAAAATTAATAAATAACCAAAAGCGTATTCAAAAAGAATTAATTAAGTACTAGAGACAATTTTTCAAGCAAGAACAATAAAAAAAAAAATTCAAAAAAATTAGTCAGTATTTTTTGAAAAAAAACCCAGCCATTTGCTGATTACAAATAATGAATAGCTATATCAAGAACAAAGAACACTTGATTTAGTCGGTATAATTTCCCATTTCAATGAATCAGGAATAGCTTGGCAGAATGGAATCATTATCTCACCATAAAATCCGATTTAGCTACATTTGTATTTTTCCTTTTGTTTTAACATTCTTCTGTTATATAAAATTTTAGAAAGACGGAAGCCAATAAACGAGCAGCAATAAACCACATTAATGATACACAGTAAGCAGTATTTGTTAAAAAGTGACAATTTACTCATAACTTCCTCTTTTTTTGCTTATTTTTTTTGTTCTAAAAACAACCATATAAAAATGACAAGTCACTTTGAGATATTTGCTCTAGGGTGATTGTGATTGTTGGGTTTTATGGCGCAAGAGCCAAATTTGGCTATACTGCGCCACACGTTTGTTAAAATATTAAAACCATATTAAAAGCGGTGTTAGTCGAAAACAAATAATGCAACACAATCAAAATTTTTAAAGTAATATACGAAAAAGAAAATAAATAATGCAATACAAAATGTAAACCAGAATATCTTAGAAATAAAAAGTAAGTTTTTTCAATAGAAAAAACCAATTCCAATTGTAAATTTGAAATATTTGTCCGTGGTCTGGACGTGAAAAGAAGAAAAGGGAAATTGGAATGGCAAGAAAGAGGGCCGAAAATAGAGAAGGATCACTAGGGTTCGTGAAGCCCGTGTTTACCAAAGACAGTAAACCCCTAGGGAGAAGGAAAAGATCCCTAGGGCACCTCGGGAGCGCGAAACCCGCACTCACCTGAAGAAGGTGAGCCCCCTGAGGGGATATTTGCTCTAGGAGGAGAAAGACCAAGACAAAATATCTTAGTTTGGCATCAAAATTTGGAGCAACGGTCTGTTATCTACGTTTATAGGTTTACTTAAGATTAAGAGAAGCATAAAATCTTGGAAACAGGAAGGCTTTATCTGAGGCTAAATATTTTTGAAAGGAAACAGAATGACACAAAGATCGACCAAAGAACATTAAAAGTTGTTTAGTAATTCAGCTCTGTTTTTGAATTTTAAGACTAATGAATTTTATAGATGTAAAATGTCCCTACTGATTTAAATTTTGGAACTTACAAAAAATATGAAAAAAATACAACTTATTTATTAGTTAAATAAGCGAAAATATTGTGTGTTTGGGGCTTATATATAACTCAAAAACAGACATTTGCTGGGAATGAGCGAAAGTTTAATTTACGCCTCGCCACAAAGGCCACTGGTGAGGGATCTCGTAATTTTGAACCTGTGTCAAGTGATAAGGACGACCCCCTCTAAACTACCACACTACTCCTACAGGAGGACTTTGAGTCACGACAGATTTAATGTGCACCAGCCACTTTACACTCTCTGTGGGTCTTTAAGGGCACGAACTTATGACACGCGAGCCACGAGATCGCGATCATTACCACTAGGCTACCGCAACCCTCCCCCTTACTGGGGAATAAACCTTTTTATGATGGTAGCAGAAATGTTTATAAGAGAATTACAGTCATTCAATTTTTTATAATACAATTTTCTTGAGAAAAACTGCATAAATTACGATGAAACATATTAATCAAAAATTTATAAATTTTTTTATTTATCTCTGGGATCAGAATATTTATTTATGCTTCTAAGACTTTCGATTCATTAATACTGAATTTTAAATATTTTGACTTTTCCATAGAAAACAGAATGATGCAAATAAATATCAAAGTTTTTATAATTTCTTCGAAGATGGATTTGATTTGATTTTTTTTATATTAACGTTGCTTTATGAAAGACGAGAGCTACTGGTACCGGACCTCATAATCTTGAACGAGGAGGAAGTGACACCCAATTCTCCAACAACACCTTCCAAACTTCTGTCTATACCCCAAGAGAACTTTTAGTTTAAACTTATTTAACACGTATCAGCCCCTCGACTCAGCGAGTCTTTAGTGGCACTAGGACTCAAACCTCTAATTCGACGATGCTAGCCATAGATTCGCGACCAAGACCATTCGGCTGCCTGAGTAATTTCAAAAATGGAATTTTGAAAGACCAGTTTAAACGCAGTTTTTTGACACATAGCCGGTTCATGAAATTATAAAAATACTACCATGAGTATTATGTAGTTAATAGAAAGGGAAGTACAAGATTATATGCAGTCCGTCTAAATAAGTTAATTATAGTTCAACCCATTCACTGCCCGCAACCCCGCATCGCGGGGGGGCAGGACTCTAAGGGAACCCAAAGCGTAGGCTATGTTATGGTTTTGCAATCCTTTGTAATCCAGCTTGGGGCCAAAAGCCTGACTTTTACAGAGGGGGGGTATTATTTTTTGTTACGCCACTGTCTCGTAGTAAGAGTGTGCACCAAAACTGCCAGAGACGACATATTTCGTTAGTATGAGCTGTAACTTCAGATTGGTTACATATCTCTATTTGAGTTAAGAATTGTTAAAAGGATGAATGAAAAGATTTATGCAGGGCAAAAACATATTAATTATCAATTTTTATTATTAAAAATATAACTTAGACGATTTAAATTATAACATAAAAACTATTTATATATTAATGTATTCCAATAATTAAGAAAATATTTTTATTTTGTAGTAGTTGTGTTGTTGGTAAGCTTTAAAGCAAGAATCAATGCAAAGTGCTCAATTATTAGGACGCACTGGATAAAAATGCCTAGTCTGCTTACGTATTATTATTATTATTTTGCTTTTAACACATTCGATATGGCTTTGTAGGCATACCTTTTTTCTATGGGAGAAAGATGTTCTAAGTAATGAAACAGTTGTATTTGTATTATAGTTGCTGTTTCCTCCTGCATTAATGCCGTAGTGCCATCAAATAAAGCATAATAACTGATTCCCTAAATTCTACGGAATGTACGGAAATTTCTACGAGTATCCGGTTTTCTAAGAATCCTTAATCCCCTATCTGGTAAAAAAGTCTGCTTGATGAATTGTCTTTTGTGCAATTTTCATGCTAGAAGTGTTCTTCATGGCTAGATTCCCTAAATTGATACATCTTTATCTTTTTATTCCCTCGAGTTCTTTGTTTATGGAACATGCATGCATTCAGCAGGAAAATTTAGAAATAGGGTAGAGTGATTTCCATTAATGAATGGTTTTCCCAAGGTCTGTTAAGTATTACTTAGCAGTCCAATTTTATTACCTTACAACTCTTTATAACTATCATCGCCTTATATGTTTTTCCCAATTAGGATCATTCCCAATTAGGATCATTCCCAATTAGGATCATTATTTATATGCATGAAAATCAGACATAACATTACACATCTGAATGTGGCCAGATAAAACCAGGAGACAAGCTTGTAAAACCAAACAAAAAGAAAAAAAATCTTTGTATAAGATTTTTATTGAGAAAAAAAACAACACTAAGAGATAACTCGTCATTGGCTCTAAGCGCAGGAATAGAATTCAGTGACACTAGGCTAAGAGTTACCTCGTAGTATTTTTTTTCCAATAAGAATTACTGTACGTGATAGAATATTATATCAGTAACTTATGTTTTGTAAAATTTTTTGTTTTCTTATCGTATTCTACAAACGTTTTTAGAAGGCAATGTAGAGCTTTTATTTATAAAAACTTCTCTAAAAATTGGCAGATGTTTGAAAAAAATACAATAGAGTGTTTCCGAGAAAAAATATTCATACCACTAAATTAAGAATTACGTTTGCATAATTGCAAAAAAGATGTTTTTAAAATATTGAAGAAATTGTAAAGAAAAACATTGATTAAATGGGTTTTAAACAAGAAAAAAACCTGAAGGAACATCTTCTGAAACATTTTAAGTCCACAGAATATTAAGAAGCCCAAATCTCAATTTTAAAAGAAAATCGTTCCCCCCAAAAAAAGAACATTATATTAAATGCCATCTATAAAATGGTAAAATTATCTACAAAGATTAAAAATTTTTAAAAATGTTCAAGTCTAAAGTTTGCATATTTTTATCGAAACACATTAAATAAATAAAAACTGCAAAACTTTAGATGAAAGTATTCTTGTTGGAGATTCTGTTTTTTGAAGAAGAAAGAATGGTTTTATTCTAGTGACTGCAACTGAAAACGAATGAATTTTTGTCCTTCTAAGCAAAAAAAAAAAATTACTCAATTATTTTAAAGAAAAGATTTCAAAAGGATTCGTGATTGCGACAGAATTTTGTATATAATAACATTAAGTTAAAAATGAAAGAAAATTTCTTGTAATTCTAAAGTAAACTTTGATTGTTATCAAAGGAAAGTTTTAGAGCCTACATTTAATAAAAGAAAATTCAAGTTTTAAGCGTTACAAATTGTCGAATTGTTCAAATTGTATATGGTTTAGGAGGTCATGGGTCACAATTGGAAAGCGATTGCTTCAATTAAGGAATCAGAAAAATTTTTTGAACCTCTTCGTGTTACCCCAACAGACTTGTTTACGATTGTGAAAACATACTTCTGAAAAAATACTTAAAAACTTTGCGTACACATACTTGATAAACTCTTTCGAGAACTATACAAGAGAAATGACACAAAATTGATTTGACCGTTTTGGAAATATGTTTAGTTTTGCAAAAAACTCAACCAAGAGAAATTATACAAAATCAAGGCTATCCACCAAAAGCAAATTTATGAAAATTTATGATACTTATGGATAGAAAAAGGTCAGAAAAATCGTTTCCTTAAAGATCAAACATTTTTTCCTGCGTTTTAATATATTTTTATCTTCATTAACACATTTTTTGTATTTTTAAACTTTTTAAAAGCTTTCATATGAAGAAAACAATTTTTATAGTCACCCCATATAATACATCTATGTCATAAGGTATGGAAATGTAGAATTTTTCAAGAAGCACATTTATTACATCAAGGTGACATTTCAGTCTGGCACTATATAGATAACCGGAAATGTTCACGATTGTATAGGTGCTCAAAATTAAGAGAATTTTTGTATTTTATAGATTATCTCAGGTATGTACATAAGATGATATAACAAAAAAAAATACCGTATAACAGTTAGAATGCATACGCACATCTCATTAATGCAAGAACGTCTAAAATAGAGTTTACGCAATGATACAGAAATGGTTGAATAGGGATAACGGTATATTACATTCACAAAGTGGGGCAGTTTATGAGGTCTATGAAAAGTCTTACTATTCCTCCAGTAAGACATTTTCGGGTCCTGGATGGCTCTGGAAAGAGGAGAAAGACGAGTTGACAGTCCCTCAAGCAAATCAAATATACTTTAGAAGTTTAAAGTCTGTTGACCAATTCATTTGGTGAATATCCTCATTTCTTAAAAATTCGTTGGCCAGACGTGGATGGTTGATATTATTCATAAAAATTAAACCAATAAATCTCTGAAAGCGCGAATATAGGTTTTAAGCTTAAATCCGCTACGCTGTCACATAGCCTCATATATAGATATCTGAACACTTGTTCAACGCTATGCCTGCCAAGTCTATCAAACTTCTGCTGTCATAATAGTCTCTTTCTCGCATTTTAAAGGGTATGTAGATAGATACTAGAGTTCCCTCCATAAGAAAGTACTTCAAGAATCAACAGTTAGATTGAAATCTAGATTTATAAGTGAATATAAACTGACCTTTCTCCAATGCTGATGCTCTCAGCATCATTCTAGTGGCCGCGGTAGCCGAGTGGTATAGGTATCGGATCGTGGCTTGCCTTGTCACGAGTTCGAGCCCATTAGCACTAAACACCCGCCGTATAGGGCAGCGATGCACATTAAATCTGTCGAGAGCTGAAACGTCCTCCCGTTCGTGTGGTGTGGTAGTTAGGAGAGGGGGGTGCCAGCTCAGGTGTCATCCATGTCACCTGACCATGGTTCAAAATTACGTGGTCCGTCGCCAAAAGCCCTCGTGTAGCTGAACAGTGTGACGTTAATATTCAATCAATTAGCATCATTCTAAGTAAGTTCTTTAGTGCGCATAAGGGAGTGGGACGAAAACATCAGGTCTTCTTTCATACAATCATGCTTTTTATATAGCCTTCCGCAAATAGTGGATGGCCATGGTAAACGAGGGCCATGGTCGTGAACTAGTTCGAATCAAGAAGTCACTGAGATCTACAGTGTAGATGAGCTGATACATGTTAAATCTGTCGGGACACAAAGTCATCCCCCTGGTGTTTAGTGGAAGTTTGGAGAGCAACAGTTCAGGTGTCGTACTCTTCATTCGACCACGTTTCGAGATGACAAGATCAGTCGCCAATAACTTTCGTGTTGCTTCACAAATTTTAAAAGCATATTAAACCTGGAAATGGTGAACTATATGATATATTTTCCCCCTGACACTGTATAAAGTTGACGAGATTTATAATATATAAAGCTGTCTTATAATAATATCTGACTATAATGGTCTAATATCGATCCTCATTGGACATGGTAGAATTTGGACAATGTTTCCCATGTCTTTTCTACATAGATCTGTCTTCATAAGTTTCACTTATGAAGGGTGTAACATTAAAATATCTATCAATCTGCTCTTGAAGTTGCCTTACTTCAAACCTCCCATCCATTCGTCACATCATTTAATGACTTAAACTTTGATGGTTATTTATCTTAACTTCTTGCTCTTAAATTTTCACAAATGGTACTAAAAAAGCAATCGAAATTTATAAAGGTACACGAACGAACAAAGGGCAGAAGCTGCCACAAACGCTTTTAATGCAGCATTTCTCAAACTGTGAGGCGCACCCCCCCTAGAGGGACGTGATAACCCTAAGTTGGGGGCGCGAGCATATCAAAAAGCCGAAAATAAAAGATTTTTAAAAAAAATTATTGATTTACTGAAAGGAAGCAAAACAAAATAATTGTGACATAATAATAAATAAAATACTCGTTTACCCGACTTATCTACTTTTAAATGTATCACAATGTATGTGATAATTAATTTATCAACACTAAATTAAGAACAATTTTAACAATTGCTGTTGACTCTCATGGGTTTGTTTTGAAGAGCAAAGTTTTTTCAAAGGAAGACGGTTGCACACAGTGGCGTAACGTGCACCCCCGCATCGCGGGGGCGGGGGCAGGGTTCTAAAGGGGCCCAAAGCCTGACTGAAAAATTACCCTTTGTAAAATTTAACATGGGGGCTCCAAACCTGACTTCGCAGGGGGGCCCAAAAGTTCTCCTTTACGCCTCTGGTTGCACAGACGGCCAATAGGTCAGTGCTCCGCAACCCTTTTATCGCTGCGGACCGGTCAACGTTTGATAATTTTACCGCGGCCCGCTGAGGGTGGGACACATTGATTGTTTATATTTTAGATCGTTTTGATTTAACAATTTTAATTTAGTTACATTTAAAAATGCCTTCAGAATAAAATATAGTTACACCAAAAATGAATAAAAATGATTTAACGTGGAATATAAAGTGATTTCCGTGAAAAGTTGCGCAAATCCGAGAGAAATGCACCACTTTAAATAAAATGGTAATAGTTTATTGTTCTTTAGGCAGCCCGTTACCATTTGATCCACGGACCGGTACCGGTCCGTGGACCGGGGGTTGCGGATCACTGCAATAGGTTACCAAGACGGTTTCACAGAAGTCCGTGAGAAGGTCAGTTGTGATAGATATCAGTTAGAGAGCAACAGAGACTAGATTATTTTTCTATCAATATTTATACTAATAGAAATGGATGTTGAGGAAATACTTAATTTAATACAAAATTATTTTGAACTCTATTCCAATTTAAATGTTATATTGGAAAAGTAACATAATATATATACTATTACTTAAACTACCTATATACTTACTTAACTAACTATTACTTAAAGCTCTCTTTATTTGAAATATCTATTACTTAAAATAAATGCATATAAAATTTTGATAATTCGTACGGTTGAAAATTAAGGTCGTACTGTAGTTTCAGCGTCAAAGTACATTATTATTGCATTCAATACATAGGAACGCAATATGTTATTTTTAAAAGGAGGGGGCGATGAAAATTCTGATTGAAAATTGGGTCGCAAATATTGAAAGTTTGAGAAGCACTGTTATAACGCATTTTTTCCTAAATACACATTTCACGCGTACTCATATGTAATTGACACTAAGAATTTGAATGTGCGTGTGAAGGGAGGGGGGGGTTCAGTTTTAGTTGTTTTGGAAGAATTCAACTAAACGAGCAAATGTTCTTAATTTTGTATACCAGTGTACATAAGAAGCAATTTTAAGTTTACTGAAATATCGTAAGTTTTGTGTTTCTTAATGAGTAGTAAACAAAAGTAAATTATAAAATCTTGGGGTTTTTTATTATTAATTGAGTGCTAAAAACCCTTTCCTTCCAATAGTTAAGACTGTCATGCCCTCTCCTATGGCTATCCCTTACCTGACGATCCACACCAACCAAGGTCGTCTGGGCAACCAGATGTTTACTTTCTCCGCCTTGTTGGGTCTGGCTCGTCTCAACAATCGTAGAATAGCTCTGATGCCTCCAAACCACAAGGTACTATCAGAATACTTCGACGTCAGCAGATTTCCCATGGTAAGCAACCAAACATACATACTCTTTCATGAAATATCACCATTACACGAAAGTATGATTTATGTAGATATATCTTCTATGATCTTGTTATGGTTTAAATAAAGTTTCTTTGTAAAACATTTGGACCATGTACATCGTTGTGGATAGGTCGTTATTTGCTCAAATCGCTTATGATAGTATCATTTGATGTTATTTGGCACACAAATTTTATGTTAATGTCTGGAGATGAAATAGAGAATTCGATGTATTCGGTAATTTTTTATGCTTCATAGAGCAAGGCATTCTCTAGCATTCTCTAGATATGTTCAAATTCTGATTCTAAAAATGTTTTTGATTAGTGTTGTCGAGGTACCACTACCTCGTGTTGGGTGAGGTGGAAATCACGCTCACAAATTAGATACTTGAGGGGATACGAATTCAGTAGTGATTGAGAAGCCTTTAAAATGGACTCGAAAGGATACAAACAGATATAAACACAATAATCTACTTTTATTAATTTAACGTTAAACCTGGTTACGCGATATATAGACACGACAATAAACTAGTAATAAAAATAGATACTTATCTTTATTGAGATGCAACCTCAGAACCTCGCCTACGAAAAATATTCTAACAAATTCTAAAAGTGGAATAACTATAATTTTGGATGATATATAATTCAGGAATAAGTAACTAATTCCAGACTCTAGTTTAAAAATGAGCGATTACAATTCAGGTAGTCCTCGTTTGGCTATATTGCCTCCATTGTTATTATTCTCTATCTTCCTGACTATTTATATGCTATTTAGTAATGATCTCCGTTTAGTGGAAAGGAGTTGTTCTAGTTCAAAGTGCCAATTTGGCTTGAAGGAAAAAACACGAGCTCTCTCTAGAGAAAATAGATCTTGCATATAGCCCATTGTTTTTATGTTCCGATTCATTTATTTCAGTCTAATGTATATTATTACTGATTACTTTTGTATAATAAAATACTAAAACAAGATCAAAGACTCACAAATAAATTTTTGTAGTCATGTGGCATGCTATTTCAATGGAATTTTAAGTGTATACAAACAAATTTTAAAAAAACAACTTCGAAATTAGATTAAAATCGAACTTTGAATTGAAGCATTCAAAAAGTATGAGAAAGTAGGTAGGAAAAAATATGTAATTAAAAATGAATAATGAGTGTCTCTAAATTCTTGTTCTTTTATAAAGTGCATTTTCTGTGAAAATGAATTCCATGAAAAAAGGAAATAAAGTGTTTAAGAATGATAATCGTAATACGAGAGAGAGAGAATTTAAGGTTTTCAAACAACTAAAATTCAAGCTAAAAAGAGAGAGTTGGCTCCTCTAAACAAAGCCAAAATAAGAACTATATTCTTTTCTTTGTTCATTCAGTGCATTTATTCAGATTATTAAGACTCCTCGTTGTCATCGAATTCCAGAAAACAATTGTTATTCTTATGGAACAGCTAAATACTTTTGAAAATTTGCATTGTAGTAATTATTAATTAAAACAAATTAAAAAACCTTCAAAAGAATTTAAAGAAATACTGGCTGTCGCTTCCAATTAATTCATTTTTTCTCATGCTCTTTCGAAAATATTTGCACAGTGTTTTGAGAATTCTTTGTATATAAAAAATAAAAGAATTAAAAAAAGATTAACCGGAGTAGCAGAAAGAAAGACATATATGATTTCATGTAATATTTTACAAAGTACTTGGAAAATGGATTTTTTTAAAAATATGCACGCTTAAAAAATTATTAGGAATTAAATTTTTTTTTAAAAAAAAACCTTAAATGTTTCAAATATTTTACAAGAAATTCGAAATTTTTTTATGTGGAATTATTAAACAATATTAATTTGTATAAAATACACTTGAAATATAATTCAAAATATTTAAAATAACAGAAATCTATTTAGATGGTACAGTATCGTTTAAAAATGAAGCCTTTACGAAAATTAAAACATATTGTATGACACAATTAGAGTACCAGCTTATTTTACGTAGACGTAAATAGTATCCTTCTCACTCAATAAAAAGTTTCCAAGAAAGATTGAATTAATAATATTCTTAGAAAATTTAATGAATACGAAATTTTTTTCCTTTTGGTCTTCAAAGTTTCTGTTTTAAAAAAACTTTGGCTTACGTATCGACATACGTATAAGCAAACCAAATCATTTCGATAGCGCCACATAGACTCCGCATTTCTTGAAACTTAAAAAGCTTTAATTTAGAAGGAAGAATGGAAGAGTTGAATATGTTTCTCATTAGAGTTTTCAGTCAAACGTTAGAATTTTTCTTCTTCTGAAGTGTCTTTTTCCTAGATAGACGAGAGGTGGTTCCAGCCCACACGTCCATGGTCCATTCGCAACTGGATGATGGAGGCGGATCGTCACATACCACTGGAGACCAACATCATTAAGGGTAACATGTACCCCACCTCGTACACTTTTTTCCACCACGTACAACAAGAAATCAGAGAAATCTTTCGTTTCAGTGATGAAATCAGAGGTCACGTCCAAGACTTCCTCAGACAAGTCAAGAGAGTAAGACCTTGGACGAAGGTCTTCGTTGGGGTGAGTAGTTTTACTCTGTTTACTGCTGAGTTTGTACATACAAAATGAGTAGTGGCAGCGATTATGGATTAGAAATACGGTAGGGATAAGAAATGTATCAACTACAAAAATATAAAGGGGTTCTGAGAAGTATAATGGAGGAAGTAGATGACAAAAATTAAAAAAAAACAGCTACAAAACCGTAAGTTCTTACGTTTTCTGTGAGAATTGAATAAAGAGGTAGAAGTGTTGACGCACTATCTATTTAGGAGTGGTAATAAGGAAAATAGTTTTGTGTAATTGATTAATACTTTTTGAAAGACGTAGTTGATTCCGTAGTTCAAAGTTTTCTTAAAAGCTCCATTAAAAATCTGAATGTTACTTTTAAATTTAGCTCAGGTGTATTTACGAACGGCACAGTTAATAGAAAGATCATTTGAAAGTATATGTACACGTGAATGTTAGCATTAAAACATCAGAGGGTACATGAAGGTTCATAAACGTGGCAAATGCATCTACTGAGCACCAAGGCAACTTAAAAAAGGAAGGAAAACGTATTTCCAGACATGTTCCCTGCAGAAAGGAAAATCTTACGTTCATAATGGCTACAAAAAACCACCAAGATACTTATACACTTAGTAGAATGATCGGGAAGCTTGAAGAGAGGTGTAGTTCGGTGAATATTGCGTAAGAGTTTGAAAATAGCGCAAAGAGTGTAGTTTCAAGAGTTTAGAAAGCAGTTCAAATGCCAGGTACAACTGCAAAAAGATTGGCGTTTATTGGCGAATCAGAACAACGGCAATTGATGATCGATATATCACTCTTAATGCGAAAAAAGACCAGAACCGGACTCGGGCGACTTTGCTCAGCATCTGCGTTCGGAAACAGGACTACAGTTATCACGGTTTTCAATGACCAGAGGTTTGCAAAAAAGTAACCTATTCACCCGACGCCCTGAATGCTGCTCATCGTTGACAGAAGCCCATAGGTTGTATCATTTACATTGGTGTCAAGAATACAAAGCCTGGATATTTCATCAATGCAGCTCCATTCTGTTTACTGATGAGAGTTCTTTTAGTCTGGGCAGTGATTCTCAGTGCCAGTTAATATGGAGGGAGATCGGAATACTGTATCATCCCACTAACATCAGGGAAAATGCGCGGAGAGGCATTATGTTGAATAAATAGAGTTTCATATTGTTAGAACCCCCCTGGGTTCCACCCTGGACACCAAGATTAATTTGAGGCAAATAACCATTAAGAGCAATTTGTATAGTAATAACTTGTACTTATTATATTGATTAAAAAAATATCAGAAACTCTAATAATATATAATATTTCTATGTTACGTCAAACAAAAGGGATTTACCTTTAATATTAAATTGAATTACGAATTATGAAATTAATCAATAATTACGCGTAAGATCAAATAAGGTCTACCTAAATAGGAGGTCCGAGAAATACACGTAACTCGAATTATTAGCTTTCATTAACTTAAACTAATTTCATTAAACTAACGATTGTTTTAAGCGATAACAAACTATATTATATCACCTGTCAATACTTAGGTATTATCACAAGATGTCTTCGTAGATTACTAACCGTAACTCTTCAATATCTCAATCCAATTGAATCCTCCAAACTTGAGGCTACTGCTGCTGGCTCAATAGCCTTCATTCCTACTAGCTTACAACGCTCTACTTAAGTACCCTGTCTACTTTGCATATCCCGTTCGCTTTTTGGAGTTGACGGGAAATATAAGTGAATTTATAATCCCCCAAAAGACACCTAAGAATATTAGTGGAAAGGTTGCTTACCGATTCGTCACAATATTACCGACAATGGCTTACTTAGATTACTCGACAACTCGTTACTGCTATAAAATAATCTCTAACACGTGCGTCTACTCCGAAGTGCCATTGATTCAGACTTTATTTTCGTGGATGACAATGCACATCTATACAGGACCTTTGCTATTAAGGAGCTTCTAAAAAGTGAAGATACACGAAAAATGAATTGAAAAGCGTGCTCCTCTGATTTAAATACTATCGAATAAGCGTAGAATGCTTTGAGAACTGTTTATGTTGACTTCGGAAGGTTTTTAACCCGGATATAGGCACGCACTCGATACTAATGGGTCATGCTGGGTGATTGAGTCACCCCAATGTTTTTTTTAAAATAATTTCTATTGTACACGATAAAAACCGTAAATCCAGTGAATAACTACCTTACTTTTAAGGACTTTTAAATTTTTCTTTGATAATTTGTGAAAAAATACCAACCAAACTGAACCAAGAAATTTCAAATAGACTTTCAGAAGACTTTAATAAAGAACACAAATCGCAGATACTTTTCTCTATTATTACAAAAATTTTATTTGCAGGGAAAACTGTCATATTTTGTTCAAGTTCTCGTAGTTTTATTGTCCCTTGATGAATGACAAATAGCCTGTTGAATTTTTCTTGCTTGTGTCTTTTTGAAAGGGTGAAGTGTGTCTTGTGGTACATTTGTGGCTTTATATATTGTTAGTGGAGTTCTTTAGGTAACTTTTTTGAAAGTTTTCCTTTCCACTCAACCGTTTCATGTTTATCACTTTTCTCGAATTTACTTTAGGTATCATGATAAATATGCAATATTTCAGCAGGTTCTTTCCTTAATTGATGAGTTTCAACTACCTTTAATACAGAGATGCCCGTTTCTCTTTTTATATTCTGCTCATATACATTTATAAATCACAATAAGTCGTACAACACAGCAATCAAAACTACTAAATTATTCTCAAGGTAAAAATGTAGCATGTTCATAGAAAATATTTTGGAGCAAAAGTGGTTGTGGGGAGAACTCAATCAAAACAAGTACTTTTACATTGAAAAAAACGTTCGTCGCTCTAAAAAATGAGAGATATGTGACAAATAGATTTTAGTTCTCAGTAAGTCTATCAGATAGGAGGATAATGTCGAGGTTAGTGGTAACAAATAAACCGTTTTACCAGAATTAGCGATTTCGTGAACCTGGGGTGACTCTGTGCACCACGTGCCCACTCCTGGGTTATGAGCTATGATTGGTAAAGGTTTTTTCGGAAAAGGAAATTTTCACGGAATTTGTTGGTTTTTCAAAATTATATTTCTTTATATGTTTTCATTTTTTAAAAAAAACATAGCCTCAGCAGTTTGACTTCCGTATAAGTAAAACGATTTATTTATGAATTTTTCTATGATATAAAAATATCGTGAGAAGTCAGTAAGAGTTAAAATAAAATTTCCGAAACCTCTCAGTTTCAAATCCAACTGAAGAGATAACTTCATTTCATTTTTTTAGCTTTATCATTACCGAATAATTTAAGACACAGCTATAGGCTCCTGAAATACAGAGAAAATTTTTTAATTTAAAGTTCTTTTTGAAACATACATTTAAAAATACATTAGGTATTTATTTACGACAAAGAAGTACATTAAATTATTGACCGTCAGCAAGGAAATACAGAAATGAGAGACAAACTCTTTTAATTGATTTCGCAATTTTCATCGCAGTTATATAAAATTGATTATATATAAATTTTAATAGCTAAAAAGGAACCAAATTAACATATTAATAAATAAATCAATTAACGTGATTTATAAATTTCTAAAATTTGTTTTCATACGGAACAAGATGTTTTTGCAGATTTATACAGAGAATGGTCCAAAAAGCTAAAATCCAAATTTCATTCGGATTCAGTAATTAATTCTATATATATTCGAAGAAAATCGTTAGTAGGCCATACTAAAATACTTACGTATAAATAACAATATTGTACTTTATATAATACTTTACATTAACTTATCATAATATTATACTTTGCTCGTTTCTTCACATCAACAAAAAATGGATTGACAATTAATATTTATAGCGAAATATATGGTCCCATAAAATTATTCAACGTCGATTTAAAATTTTTGACTTGAATATCTTTTGAACTATTGGTGAGAGGCATTACATTTCGAATTCAAGAAACATATAATCAAATTATCTCTCTCTATGCATTTTACATGTTACAGTTGATATAACTGTGTTTTCCTAACTGTATTTGATAATTTATATTGTCATATTAATATTAAGATTGTCAAATTTTTGTGTGAAAAGAGTATCAATCGTTTGATACAAAAAACGTAGAATAGGAAGAAAGGTTGAATAGGAATTTTTTAATCGTAAGAAGTATTTTAGACATTCATATGACATCGAGAAACCCATTTTAAAGGAACTTTTTAACATTCAGAAATGTTCAAGTATTATTTCATAAACATTGAAATACAGTTTTTTTTTCATGATAAGAATTCAGACGAAAGAAACAATTAGGCAAATAAAAGTTAAATTCTGTAAAATTAAATTAATTGATTAAATAATTGACATCCTGATTTAGTTTTTTTCAGCCATTAACTTCGAAATCAATTTTTGTCTATTTGCAATGAGAATTACAAAAGTTATTTTAGAAGTATTTTTTCTCTCTGATGGTTATATTCAAGTAAAAGTTTGAGAATCTTTGTACTACACTTCCCCCTAAATAATTTTTAGTTTATATTGACAAAAAAAGAGAAAGAAGACTAGGATTTAAATATACAATAATTGGTTCAGTGAAGTTTATGTTCATGTGATTTCTTTTGTGTATTACTTTCTCTAGTACACCTTTATATCAAGTTTAATTTTTTAAAAAAAAAGCACATACACCCCCTTCAAAAGGGATTTGAAGAAAAGAAAAATTCAGAATTAACGAATATTTATTTCTTCTTCCAGATACACGTAAGACGAGGTGACTACATTAAACACACTCCAGGCGGATGGCTGAGAGATTACGAGGGCAGAGAAGTCGACTTGGAGTTTTTTCAAAAAGCTGTGGACTATTTCAAAAGCAAGTACAGTAATGTGACTTTTTTGGCAGTCAGTGAAGATCGTGATTGGTGCAGAAAGCACCTATCGCAGTTCGGTATCCTAACAACACCTGACAGTGCAGGCCCCGCCCAGGACTTGTCATTGCTCATGGAGTGTAACCATACCATCATGACATATGGCACCTACGGATTTTGGGGTGGTTACCTGTCTGGTGGAGAGGTGGTCTATTTCACAGATTTTCTTAAGCCCGATACGTACTTTGCACGGAATTATTTCCGGTATGAAAAAATGTACCCGCCGGAGTGGGTGGGCATATCAACCACCAAACCAGGATACTGGGAAAACTACACGAATCCTTTTCTGAGTTAACAGGATAGCAATGGCTATAGGACATGGAATTATAGTATTTATATCTGTGATAAATATATATTTAAAAGTACAAAACTGTATAATAGAGAGTTAAAGGAAGCTGGCGCATTCGTAGGTGATGGTCAAAATGTTTCGATATTACTGTTGCCAATGATATCTTTGTATTTCCTTATATTTTCGTTTTAATGAATTTCCTAACTATGATATATACGAGGAGGTATCATAATGTTTTGATTGATATTAAAATAATCGAGATAGAAACTTAATTTTTAATTGTTATTTGGAGATTTTCTCTTCGAAGTTACCCTCCAAAGCATCTCCATAGCCAGATACATTTCTCCCAGACTTCCTTGACCGTTTGAAGGTTGTCATTGTAGAACAAAACAGATTGCATATAAGAAATATTGTTTTATCTCTCGAATGAGACCCATTTGTGTTATAAAATCTTCTACCTGCAATAATTTTTTGAGTTTTGGGTATGAAAAAAAAGTATCTTGTGGCAGAGCAGGTTTATCCATTTGGCACTTGGAGTGGGCACCCAGCTAGACTTAACCAGATCCAAGAGCTCCTCCTTAGATCCGCCAGTGCTAAGGGGGCCCGTAGATCTTCTGCGCCCAGGGCCCGAAATGAGATTAAACCGGCACTGGCTTGTGGATGGTTGCACTTCAATCTAACAGGAAACAGTCCTCTACATTCTTCCTTATAGCAACGACGTTCGTAAGTGATGGTCTTTCACTTCGTCTACGAGAGTCATGTGGCCATTTTGAAAATTAATTTTTTGAGTCACAACCGTATTTTATGACTGATTATCATTTTCGTAAGCATCCGTCATTTCATCGTGAATTTTCAAGTTCTCTTAGACATTCAAATTAAGAAATTTAATCACACTGCTAGTCTCTAGTTTTCTCATACTGCGGATTACTTCGTTCAACCGCTTCCTGAAACCAAACATATCAACATAGATAGATATAATTTACAATATTATGTACATAAGGATAAATTATTACCCAAAGCTAATTTTATCCAGATATTACGGTTACTTATATCTCCCTATAAGAACATCCATTACAAGACATAATTTGTTACGATTGCTATTTATCATTATTATATATTGTTACTTACTAGGAACAGCTAGGAAATTCATATTGATTTTGGTCAGTCTAATGTACATATAATAAATTTAAAACTACGAGAGTAAGAGAGAGCTGTTTGTGCAAAACTAAAAGTCCTGGATGAAGCTGAATCAGCGTACCACAGCCGCTGTCAATGGACTTGATACCTTAACATGCTTTAAGGAGGAGAGGGATTACCGGCTCGATGTGTTTCATGTAACTAAGGATTCACACACAAACTGTTACAGATGTCATACAAAATCTTACATTGTTTATAATTTATAGTGCATTGAAACTGTATACTTATTTATGAATCACCTTGTGTAAATAAAGGTAGACCAAAAGTTTAGTTAAACGGCGATAACAATTGACTATTTTGAATTACCTCATTTATCAAAGTAAATTATTTTTTCGTTGACTATATTATTAAAATGGATTTTATTGCATTGTACTTGGAAATTTATTTATATTAATGTAACATAAATAATATTTTACCATTTAAGAAATAGTCGAGCAAAAGTCTCATCCTGTCAAAGTACCGGAGCAGGATGACAATTCTGTTAAAAGCTGGATACATTTTTATATTGTGAGAAAGTATAAGATAATGTATTAATTAGTTAATCTTTATCATATATATATATATATATATATATATATATATATATATATATATACTTTTTCTTGTAAAGTATATACACTGCTGGACAATTGCTAAGGACGGATCACAAATTGCTATGTAGCATAACATTAAGCGAGACATGAGGCCTAGTAGGATAAAATATAGTTGCCACACTGTTCAGACATTAGAATAAAGAATATTTATTGTTCTGGAAAGTGCAAAAGCTGTGAAACATCTGAAAGAAAAAAAAATGTTCATTTGATCTGCGTACGGAGAAATGGAACAATGCATTTAAAAGTCAGTAGGCACCTTAAAGAAAGGTATTAGTACGGGATATGTCCACCGTGGAGTGTGATGCAACATTCCACACATCGTACCATACTTTGCACAACATTATCCAGCAGCTGTTGAGGCAATTTATCCCATTCCTCTGTGAGTGCACGGATGAGGGTGTTTCTGTTTGTCGGAGGATAGTTTCGACCAGCAACTTGCCTCCCCAAAGCATCCCCCACATTTTCAATGGGATTTAGATCTGGAGAACGCGCTGGCCATACGAGACGTTGAATACCCTCGCTGTCTAGACAATCCTGAACAGCGAGTGTTCGATGACATGTTGCGTTGTCGTCCATAAAAACAAATTTATCGCCGACAGCACCACGGAAAAGACGAACATGAGGAAGTAGAACTTCATCAATGTATCGTTGGCCCGTCATAGTCCCATTCGCAACCACATGTAGGCACGTACGGCCATTGATCATGATGCCGGCCCACACCATGATACTGCATGTCGGATATCGGTCCTTTTCCTGGATATTTTCTGGACGATAAGCAGTACCACTCTCGCGCCAGATCAGTTGGCGTCTACAATTCGATGACAGACTGAACCTACTCTCATCTGAGAATAGTACGCATGCCCAGTCCTGTTCAGTCCAATTGTGATGCTCACGACACCATTGCAAACGGGCAGTACGGTACTGTCTGGTCAATGGGACACACACATCAGGTCTGCGTGCGTATAGTCTTCCTCCTTTCAAACGTCTGGCAACAGTTTTTCGCTATATCTGCTTTCCTGAGGCAGCAAGAAACTGATTTTCCACCTGCTGAGCTGTGGTGCGCCTGTTCCTTTTTGCTGATAGGACGATATATCTGTCTTCTGCAGGCGTCGTACTTCTAACACGACCTCCCCCGTGCCGTCTACTACACATTCCAGTAGTTTTAAATGACTTCCACAGCCGTGAAACAACGCTGCGAGCGATGTCGAACTCCCTGGCAACATCTGTTATTTTTCGCCCTTCTTCGATCTTTCCAATAATTCGGCCACGCATAAAATCATCTATGTGATGTCGGGAAGACATGACAAAAATTTTAAGTTCGTCTAGTAAATCTTTCCTGTAAAACTTTGACTTGAAACAACAACTGTCCACACGCGTCAAAACCTTTAAAGCTCTTATGAACGCTATCACGTGATTAACAGACGTGGGGGAAAAATTTGCATACTCATACTTCTTCTTACTAATATCCCGCACTTATTCTAATTTTCCACATTTTGCTTCCTTTCATTTTGTGATTGCTATGGATGATAGTGTTATCCGTCCTTAGCAATTGTCCAGCAGTGTAATAGAAGGGCTGTTGTGTGTGTGTGTGGAATTCAAAATTTTATAGCTTATATTAGAAATATATAGCTTAGTTGTAATTCAAAAGCAGCGTTATTTAGCCATTTTAAAAAGTAATGCAAAGTTTTTTTTTATTATCAATTCTCAAGCATCAATTTCCCTTCAGACGTTGAGCAATCCACGTATCGCCGTCTATCCAGTCTTCAAATAGAGGGTTAATACAGATCTCGTCAAACGCATGACACAACACATTCCTTTCGACTTCATGCATTGGCGTCACAAAGAATATTAGGCCCCCTGCAAAGTCAGGTTTGGAGTCGAAGCACAAATACGCATTTGGTGTAAGTTTGTCTTTGAGCCCCCTAGGATCCCGGCTAACCCACGATGCGGAGGTTGCGGGGGAATACGTTACGTCACTGACTTCATCCGTTACAAGAACATGATTTGTTACTTTCGCTAAAGCTATAAAGCAGTGATTTCCAAAGGGATCCCTATAGACCCCCAGGGGTCTATGACGACCTTCAAGGGGTTCACGTCAGCAAAAAAAAAACAATTTGGAAGTCCATGAGGTGTAAGTGGGAGTCTATGATAGAGGGATTCGCATTAAACTAGATCATGACTTTAATTTTAAAAGAAAATTTAATGAGGTTGAAACCGCCTCCCCCACACAAATTTTACTTATTTAACAGATTTATTTACTAAATTTAATTAGGTTAATTTGCACTAACAAGGTGACAGTATACATTTTTCTAAAACAAGAAACATTTCAGCGGTTTTTTTTCAGAGTTAAGCTAAAGAAGTATAATGCTGGAGGTCGCGAATTTTCTCAATTTGTCACAGACAATCTGTCAGGACGTTTTAACCTATGTTCAACATTTAACTGCCTTTTTTCAGATTTTGAAATCAGGTTTGAGAATGCTTTCACTATGGTAATATCACAGTGGGCAATAAATTTATATGGTCACATTGAAAAAAAATGTCTCATGACAATATATATATATATATATATATATATATATATATATATATATATATATATATATATATATATATATATATATAATATATATATATATATAGGAGCTGATCATAATATCACTAATGAAGATCTTAAAGTTTAGAAACGGATGTCAGTGATTTTAGCTTTAAAAGGGCAAATCTGTTATTTGTCCCAAATTATGGAACATCACGAAGATGTTTTTAATTGCTTTTCCCGGTGAGAAGGAATTTCAGCGTGGTTGCCAACCTCCAAAACAAAACAAATAAAGAAAGGGGGAAAACTGGACACTACTAACAGAGGAGATTTAAGGTTAAACCTGACAAGATTGATACCAAAATGTTGAAAAATTGTTACGGTAGTGCCAAATTGATCCCTCCCACATTAAAATAATTTGCTTGTTTATTTTATTTAACAATTATTTTATATACTAATTAACTTTTAATTTAATTAATTAATATGGGCTTTTTAAATTTTTAACACTATACTTCATTATTTGGAAATTTAATTCGTGTAAAGTAGTAGTAGTAGTACTAGCTGTCAAAAAGGCATTTAAGTTGATAAATTTACAAAAATTCAATATTAATTAAGCAGGGGTCTACCCCATTCCGAAAAACCTGACAAAGAGTCTATGTGACAAAATAGTTTGGGAACCTTTGCTATAAAGGAATCATACGGCTCCATTTTCATTCTTCGATCCATTGACTGCATTGGCAAGCCGTAGCTGCCTTGAAATAAGCAGTGCTATTTCATCAACCTATTTTTTCGTCAATGAAAGCTTGATTTGCAGCTTCTTCGATTGGCAATGTAACGAAATTAATTTCTGTGGCGTGATTAACGAGAATTAAATAAAAATAAGCAGTTATGTTCTGAAAATAATATTGTCTAAAGGAATAGACAAAATGAGACAACTAATTATCTTGCTCGTTAGTACACAGGATCTAACGGTAAAGATATTGAAATTTATTTTTTACAGCGCATCACACAAAATAAAGACGACACCTGAGCCGGCATCCCACTCTCCACACTTCTGCACCACGACAACATGGGAATTTTAGGCCACAACAGATTGAACGTGCATCAACCCTTCTACACCGTGATGTGCAGGGGCAAATGATAGTCTCGAATCAGAACTCGAGCCCGTGACTCGACAACGCCGGTCAGAAGTTCGTCACCATAAACTAGGCTTCCGTGCCACATTATGTGTAAAGTGGTACTTCTTTGTAGAATGAATTTAAACTAAATCGTTTTTCACTTAAGGTATCCGACTACGTGCGGAACCGTGATTCTAAGAAAGCGCATAAATGAATATTTTCCCTGATATTTAGTGTCACTTAGATTAGAATACATGTATAAAATTGTTTTAAGGACACATTATGTCAAAAAAATTTATTTAAATGCACTATTTCGGCAAAAAAGGAACTTAGAATAACCTTCTTTCAAAAGGCTCTCCTTTTATAAAAAATGATTCTATAAAAATAATATTTTGCTTATATAAAATAAAGACTTCTCCAGAGAGTCTGAACTTGGAGTTTTGGAACATTCACATTGTTTTCAGAGTTACCACCAATTGAAATAATTATCGGAGTTTTTTTTCTTAAAATTTCTTCTCTCTGTTGTAGTAAAATATGGATACATTCACTTCTAAGTTCTTCAAAAATTTTAGTTCAGCCTCTGTTTACAGGCAAAATATTATTACAATAGAAGCATTTTTCCTAAAAGGGGAATGCTTCGAAAAATGGGTCATTCTATGTTCATTTTTTGTCAAAATATTGTACTTAAATAATTTTTTATTGTAATAATATTCTTAAAACAATTTTATATACGTTTTCTGATCTAAATTACACTAAATATCATAAATGTTCTCCATTTATACGCTTTAGAAAAATCATTGCTCCGAACGTAGTCGGATACCTTAAACAGCTCATCAACTTGCCCTGGTCTCTCCTAAATCGTTATATTTCTATAGTTGTGTAAAAACCTGTAAAAATTTTTTGAACCTATTGTATAAGTCAGAGCTTCTCAAACTTTCAATACTGGCTCCCCCCTTTTCAATCACAATTTTTATCGCGCCCCCCTTATACATTAATAATGCACTTTGGCAGTAAAGCTACAATACGAGATCTTAATTATAAACCATACAAATTAATAACATAAGTATTAAATTTTAAATACTACTCTTTTAAGCAAAAAAATTAATTAATTAAGTAATAGGATATTTATTATGTTATTTTTCCTTTCTCTAATTTTTAAATTGAACATATTGCAAAATGCGGTGACTGCTTAGAAGACAAAATATGGATATCTGCTAAATATAGAAAAAGAACTCAGAGGGTCAATTTCTAATCATAAGCATTCCTTATAAAAACTTTGCTTTGCAGAACAAGCCCATGGAAGTCGTTAATACTTATTAAACTTGTTCTTAATTTAGTATTAATTAATTAGTTATAAAATACTCTGTGCAGCACTGATACATTTAAAGTATACCGGCCGAAGTACTCGCTCTTTGCCGAAGTTCCTTTATAAGAAAATAAAACATTCTTGATATAATAGCTGTATTGTAAGGAGAGTAAAGCCAAGTGCGCGACAATGTTTACAAAAATGTTAAATGTGTTTTTTTTAAATGATTGCTCAAATCATAATTAGTTTTAAGCGAATTTTAATTTTAAGTCTCACAGAATTAGCATTTATATTTGATGTTAAATAATGAACAATAATATAAAATTCCGATGAAGAATAATTGTATTATTTTTAATATTTTTAAAGCAAAAAGACTTCAACATGTTTTAACCTGAGAGCAGGCTTGCACTCGATATGGTCGAGTGGGATTATTAAGTCACCCCAATCTTTTTTTTTTATAATTTTTTTATTGTACGCGATACAAATCGTTATTCCAGTGAATAATTTAATTAAGAGAAAGTTTACTTACCTACTTTCAAGGACTTTTCAATTTTTCTTACGTAACAAATAAACAGTTTTGCCAGAATTAACAATTTCCTGATCTGTGTGATCTTTTCCTGATCTATTATCCCATATGATAATATGTATGTTACTGCTAAAAACAATTGTTATGCTTTATATGTTTGAAAATAATCATCTTGTTCTAAGTCTTCTCATAGTAATCCATCGAAGTGTGTGTGTGTGCTCTCCGTGGTTTTCCAAATATCATAAAACTCTTTTGCATGGAAAAAAGCGCAACAGAGAACACATAACAGAGGGGTCATAAATAACTGTACCAATAACTTAGAAGGTCAAACAGATTACAGCTATAATGTACAGTATTTCAAAAATAATGACAGTGATGAATTTTTTATGTTCCTAAATTTTTTCGATTCTGGGTCTGGGATCTGTTTTTTCTCTGAAAGAGTAGTATGTTAGGTTAAAAAAAAGCGTTTTAAAAAAATCTCTCATCATGGGATTACAGCAAATCAAATAAAATATTTTTTATTTGGTTATAGGAACAAAGATAGCTAATTAAGTATGGAAGCAGTTTTTTTTTTGATGACTTAATATCGCATATAACTTATATCAGAGTAAAAGTGCATTTTTTATTATGTCTGAAACTATTTTGTTTTAATTCATTCCAGTAAATTAATTACTTTTTAAATCTATTATTTTCGATATGCTCGCGCCCCCCTCGTAAGGTTATCGCGCCCCCCAGTTTGAGAAACACTGGTATAAGTGTTTTTTTTCTTAATCTATTATTTATATGTACCGGATTGAATCCCGTTTGTTCTATTTGTCAAGTAATAAACTTAATTGTGATAGATAATTAGTAATATCTTTTCAAATGTTTATAGCGATTGCTACTGTCAAATATTTGTTTAATGTTTTATTTGGGAAATGTTTATAACTACTGCTACTTTCATGCAGCTCTTTTTATGAAAATGAATAGTATGATTAAATCTATATCAGTATATTTGTTTTATTTTTGTTACTAATTTTTTTTATAATATATCTGTTTTTTATTATATTATTTTTCTTACTTATCTATTCTGTTTGACTCTTTGCCCATTTGCGTTCTAAAATTAATCAAGACAAACAAGAATGATGTGCGAATTTAATTTTTTGTTTATTATTTACTTATTTATTTATTTTTGCATTTAATATACATTGTAAATGAAGATTTTTTTAAAGAGTGTACATTTTTAAAAATATTTTTACCTGAAATTTGAGGAATATTTATTTGATTATAAATAGAAATTTTAATCTATTCATTTAGCTTGCAGATAATTTAATGCATATATATACGTCTCTGTCGGATTATGAATTCTTTAAAGAGCTCTTTAGTTTCAAAATAGACCAGATGAGTTTTCTTGATATTTAACAGATTTGCGGATCAGATAAGAAACAATTCAGTTCATTAATATTTCAGTTACTAATTCCCCGAATTTGTGACCTTGCGGTGTTCAAAGTAATATATAAAGTAATTTGTTACTCATAGATTCGAGCTTAAGAAGTACATCTTGATTTTAGTTAAATTAAAATGCATATTTTTTGTACGATTTACTTTAATTCAATTGGATCTTAACAACCAAATTAAAATATGGTTATTTCACTTTATTTCAACACATCAGAATGTCTTAATTAAACAACAAAAATTATAAACCAGTTTCATATTTATCGTCAAATGTCGTTCACGCATTATTTTTTAAAAATATCAAAGCGATTATATAGCAAGATATATAACATTATTAAACGAGAGAATGACGTAAAACATTCAACCTGCACTTTTCTTGGAATAACAAAATAAAATTACATGCCATTGTTCTGTTTTATGAAAAACACACCGAAATGATTACAAACTTCTTCCATATCTTTAGTTTAAAATAGTATGAGCATTGGGTCACATCCATTTTCTGAATAAGACGTGCGAAAATCAAAATGAATAGTTTCAAAAACAACAAATATTAACTGTTCCTGATAACCTGCTTTTACCAATAATGACACAGTATTCAACCCTTATTAATTATACCAATTCCTTTTGGATAAATTTAAAGAACTATTCCAAGAAAAAAATCTCATATTTAGAAAACTTTTTCAGACAGAAAAATGTGCCAATAGCATTCTAGAGTTTTAATATAAAATAAAATTCGATTAACATTTTTGTTTATACCGGTATAGTGGTTAGTTTTTTTTATGCAATGGGGCTGCGGATTGGTATCTTTACCATTACAGACCTAGTACATCCCCAGTAGCTGGTATCACTCTTTAGTGCGGCACCATATAGACGATACCAGTTATCGCAAGTAATTTTGACGTCCAGTTTCCTCTCCAGAGGTACCTGAGCTCTGACGATGCAAACCTGTATTAGGATTTAATTTTGCCGAGAGCACCCAACCCAAACAGACGCTCTAAGGATCTTTTACATACCGTATAACCATACGACATGGCTGTTGATTTTCTGCATCATGAAAATCCACCGACTTGGGCCGGTGTCGAACCCGCATCCTTGGGTGCAGAAGGTTTAGCGACAAACCAACCACGCCACCTAACTGTCAGTGTTAGTGATATTGACTACCATGCCATTGGGCCAGTGTTTGAATTCTGGAGAAGGCATGGATGTTTGTAAATATATAGTGCCTTCGAGGATGAGGGTACTCTAAATAGCCGTCAAGCCGTAAGTCCTCTCGTGAGATTGATGGAAGGGGAAGAATGTTGGGTGGCCTTTGACTCCCCCCCCAGGGTGTTCCCACTCAAAATTGTGGTTCAATTGAGTCAAATCACACTGTCACTTGAATTTACTCAAAGTTACGGCAAACGATACATGTATATGTAAGTAGCCCTTTGCCGCGATGAATTTCGCTGGCCTTGATCAGATGTTACTGTCGATCAGGTGATATAAGTAACAACAACACAATAAAAGCTTCACTCAAAGTCACATTTTCCATTCCTTCCACAACTAAGAACTTTCGATGAACTTCTTATTTCTGGGGCGCAATGCAAGAACACACAACCAATGTTAAAACATCATTATGTTGGAATTAAGCGTCGTGAAAAAAAACCCCTACGGATAATACCGTTAGAACTATATTCTGAAATTTCATGTTTACACTAATAATTAAAATTGACTCATTATTCCGGCACATAAAAGTAATGTTAATTCTCTCTTTTTATTAACCCTTAAAGAAATACCGATTGTGTTTTTTGTCACTTCTGTTGGGAATTTTGTGTATCTCTAGCTCATATTCAAAAGTGCTCCTTAACTCACGTATGCAAATAAGCAGACATTGGTGGAATTACATTAGAGCAGCGATACTCAACCTGCGGCCCGCGGGCTACATGTGGCCCACTGGGCCTTTTTAAGTGGCCCGGTCATAGCAATTGCTCGGAAAAAAACATTTAATTATAAAAATTTGATGGGAAATTCTTTGTTAAGAAATCAAATATATCAATTTTGTTTTTTGCTGGCGATGTCGTATGGGTGCGAATTGATATTTTTTTCCTGATTAGTGCTAATAGGAAACAGTGGAGTAGCGACCATTTTATGTTTGGAGCTAATTTTTAATTATCATTCAAATCTTGCAAGCGAAAAAAAATGCGAAGAAAATAGGTTACTTCAAGACGATTGGGAAGTTGACTATTCTGTAGTGAAAAACAAGCTTGGATCAGTAACTGTTTCATTTGCAACGAAAGTGTTGTATTTAAAAAATACCAGTAAACAGGAATTATGTTCAATGACACTCTTCGAAGATTTATTTCAAGAGATGATAAATAGGCTTTCTTGAACAATCTACAACAGCAAAAAAGTGCTTTGTCAGTGGTAACAAAGGCATCCTATGAAATTTATTACATTATTGGTAATAATATGAAACCGTTCACTGATACAGAAATTGTAAAAGAATGATTCTTAAATGCTTCCGATTTAGAAAAATTCAGTGGCAAAAATAAAAAATAATAATTAAAAAAAGCAAAATAGGAGTTTTAATATTTTGATCAATTTTCCATATTTTAAATTTTCTATGTTATCTTGGTCTTAAAGCATTTTCTTCCCCCGGTTTTCCATTAATCCTCATGTTGCAGCCCGCATGAAAAAGCTAACATATGTAAGTGGCCCGGCAGAAAAAAAGATTGAGTACCCTTGCATTAGAGGAATGTCTTTCCATGGCGTCATTTCAACCACTAATTTAGACTTTTACTTATTTGAAACTACAGTCGGACCTCTATGTAACGAAGTCGATAAATCCTGGAAAAAAGATAATTATTTGGAAAATTCGTTATATAGAGTCTTCTTTTAATTTATTTTAAAAACCACATAAAACAAATTTTAAATTCATAAACACTATATATTAAAAAAGTAATTATTTACACTTTTTTTAAAATTAGTATATGTTTATTTTATATATCTTATCCATCAAAAAAGAAAAAAAAAACAACTGCAAGGAAAGCAAGAAAAAAGAATATCACTGTATTTTCAATATTAAGAAACTAATTTTATATTAAAATTAAGGAATTTTAAGAACGTTTCTAATTTAAAGCCCACAAGTAAAAAAACATACATTATTTTATAACGAGAACACGGAGACACGGGACAACTCCATTGAGTGTGAAAAGGGATATCGAAGATGCTTCTAGTGAATTGGACAATGGGGGTTAAAGGTTGGACTTCCTGGATGCAACGTTCAGAACTCTATTGCTCTCGGCGAGTTAGGATCTAATAAAACCAGTTCAAAATTTATGACCAATATAAAGTGTATTAAAAATGAGAATAACTTGAAATGTTCAGAAATACTTTAAAAATAGGAAGAAAAAAAATTGAATCAGAAAAGAAAAAGTTCGTTATATGCAGAAAATGCACTTCGCTATAGAGAGGTTATTTTACGAAGAAAATCGTGAAATATGTTCAAGGTTCCGGGAAAAAGTTCCCTATATAGAAAAATTCGCAATATAGAGGTTCGACTGTAATTTTAATATTTTCACTGATTTTCAATACACTTTGTCAAAGAAGAACAATTAAATACATAAATCTTAAGAGAATCAAATGTTTAATTGTAGACACAAATAAAGCAAATCTTTTTAATAGATAATAATAAAGGAGAAAAGAAAATAATTTTTAGTAGATGTAATCATTTGTAATACGTATAGCTTGAAGTCTGAAGGGCCGCAATAAACCGCAAGCGGCTCACAAACCGTGGCTTGCGGACCCCTGTCCTAGAAGATCTATGGTCCGAATAGCTTGCTGTTCTAGTTAATTTTTATTGAAATTTTTGTATGAAGAAATATTTCTTAATATTATATTACAGTTCACTACAAAAAAATATGCAGATTCTATTTATCAATATATATATATATATTCTGTAAATAATAAATATTATATAAAAATTCTACTATAAAAACCTATAATATTCACATCGAAAAGCTGAGTTGTTTTTTTTATTACTTATAATTATTGATAGTAGATCGGCATTTGTAATTAGATAAATAAATAACAAAGAGTTTAAAAATACTTTTCCTCCGATCATGCAATTATAACTGACACAGTTTCTTAATACCAATTCTCACGATTACAAAAACCATTAGAAAAATATCCTTTAATAATTTGTGTTACATTACCTGCCAATTAGTCTATATTTGTAATATGATCCTAATTAATGAAGTGGATTAAACTGAATATTTATTATGGATCACCCTCATACTAGCATCTTTAATAAAACTTTTACGATGCCATTCATTCTAAAAACGAGTCCAAACCAAAGTAAGACTTAGGTAGTCAAAATTGGCAGCATCAATGCGAAAGCGACTTCTATTTGTCGCCTAAATTAATAACTAATAAAATGCATTCGTAAATCCTATTCCTCCAAATTATTTTGATTGTTCTTATTTTCGTTCTGTATGAGAACTGGGCCAGAGAGTTACAGAAATATAACATAATATACCATTAAGAAACACAAACAGGAAAAAAAGAAGTAAAAATTGATCAGAGAAAAAGAAAGAAACGATCTCACCCACGGGCTTCGGTGATAAAGAAAAAAAATCTCTTTTTTTTTTTTGTTCATGAATTGCGCGAGGAAGAGAAGGGAGGGGAGGGAAGAAATCGCACAAAAGAAAAATTGGCCAAGAAATCAAGAGACATGACCAAAAAGAGAGGCTCCTTAATGTCGTAATTGACAATTCGCCGCCCATTGTCCATCCCTATTATCACAGTTACGAGATCGGGTGATGGGGAACCGTGAGTGATTACTCCGCCATGTTTGGACACATTTTAAACTCATGAATGTTAGCCGTTACAGTCAGTACGTCAAAATCGAAATTTTCAGTAAGAAAGTAAAAATGACGTGTTTTGAAATTCTTGCTCTTATGGAAATTATCAAAAATCTTCCTAGCTAATATTCATCACATATTTTTTGCCATTAGTTTTTTTCTGATTTAAGCATTTATTTGAAATCCGTAGCTATGAAAATATAAATATTGTGAATTTGAAAATTAATTATCGTTTGATCGTTTTTGAAAAATTATTCATTGTAATTCAGTGCTTCACAAATTTTCACTACTGACGACCCAATTTTCAATCATAATTTTTATCGCGCCCCCCTAAAAATAATAATGTATTGAAATCATTAATAATGCATTATTTGGCCGTATATTGTTACGAATTTAGTGCGAAGATTACTTAAAACAGTGTAAATAATTTACAGTTGGGTGTACAATACGTTTATATCACTATATGTTGTATTTGTTTTAAGTTAAAATTGCTATATTTCAAGCAACGCTAGTCCTTACATTGCAATGGCGGTTCAATTGAAACTTAGCGAAATCTTGGCGATAGAGGAAATTTGGCATCAATTTCGGCGACTATTTAGGCGAATTTAATGTCCACTGTGTTGGCCATTTTTAGCGAATTGGCGACCCTATAAATCTGTTTCTTTTGAAAATTAGTGGAGAAATTACAAATATTAAGATCTATGACGCAAGTTGATCTTTCTCGAAAGATTCGTGAGGTCTATAAATAGAGAAACATTCGCTGAAACAAAGTCAGTATTGTTTTGACTAGCAATTAGTAGTCTTGCCTTGACGGTTGAAGATTCGACCAATGATTAGTGATTACCTCGGCTATCGAGTAAAACGAGCGATTGCTTATGAATAATTTTTTACGTACTTATATTTTAGACACTAATAGTTATGTCTGAGTGCTGTTGAAGTTGAAAGGCCTTATGATATTTATTCTGTGAATTTCGCTGTGTATTCTGTATTTCAAGGATTGTTTTTCGATAATAAATTACTATCGTGCGCGATACTGTCTTGTACTTTGCGACTGATTTGCATAAAATACTCGATCCCTGATCAACGTAACAATATATATATATATATATATATATATATATATATATATATATATATATATATATATATATACATACATATATCTTTATATATAAAAATCTTCTGTGCGTGTGTTTGTCACTAAACTCCTCCTAAACGGCTGGACCGATTTCGATGAAATTTTTTGTGTGGGCTTAAGTAAATTCGAGAATGGTTTAGATTCACAATTCGGTCCAATATCGCAATTAGTTAATAAGATATTAATTAAAAACATTCAAAAAATAGAACTCAACATGCACCTGCATTGTTGTAACAACGCTATTGTTATAAACAAGTAATATAAAAAAATTTTAAATCAATTCCTACTTAGATCAACCAAGAAAAAATTTATTTTAGCTACTTTTTATTAAATAGTTGCAATTAATATAAATATGTATATACATAGGACAGAATCACAACATTAAGTGGCAATTAATTTTTATTAATTATCATTAAAGTATCGTATTGTCATCCAAAACAATCGTGTATATAAAATTTTCTTTCAACTTCCTTTTAATTCGTGAGGAAAAAACCTTTTCAAATTTTGACATAAGTCGCCAAAAGCGTCGCGAAGTCGCCAACGTGGCTGTGTTTGTAATTTTTTAAATAATTAGTTTTAATCAATTAATTTTTATTAATTATAATTAAATTATTGTATTGTAATCCAAAATAATCGTGTACATTGCATTTCAGCTCAATTGAGCGCTTTAAAATGTATTTTATTAACGATTGAAAATTCCACCAAGATAAAACAAATAAAAAATAACAAACAAACAAATAAAATATGTATAGAGATCGTGAGTGAATAGTAGGAATTGAAAAAGAAGTAAGTTGGCGTTGAAAATTGATTTTCAGGCAAACTGGCCAAACCTCGTTTGTTACGAAAATGCAGACGATTCACGCTTTTTAGCGTTTTTAATTAATATCTTTTCAAATAATCTTTATATATGTAATTCTTCTGTGCGTGTGTATGTAACTGAACTCCTCCTAAACGGCTGGACCGATTTTGATGAAAGTTTTTGTCTGTTCCAGTGGACTCGAGAATGGTTTAGATTTATAATTCGGTTTAGAAATGTTTATTTAATTAATTTTTTATTTATAAATTGTTAATCTTGGAATGTTTTATATTATATCCGGCAGTCTGCGCTACGATCGCAGTATCGAATATTCATAATCTTTTATTGTAATTCAAGTTGGTCTCGACAGTTGGTGCTGTGATAATTTCAGGAAAATATTTTGTCACTTCGTGTTATTATTTTGTTGAAATAAATCGTGTGTTAATTAAATTATTACATTCAGATGTAATTAGTGTTTGAAAATTTACTCAAATTTAACTCAAGACGGCCTAGATTTTTAAAGCTTATTCATAAAAATTGGGAATTTTTGAATTTAAGATGTGTGTACAGGACAACGTCTGTCGGGTACTCTAATATATATATATATAATATATATATATATATATATATATATATATATATATATATATATATATATATATATATATGTGTGTGTGTGTGTGTGTGTGTGTGTGGAATCGTCAGCTACTGTAATCTCTAGCAAAGCACGCAGTCTTCGCGCGCAGGCGCAGTTAATCAAAACTAAAACTGAAACTTTGACTAATGAGAAAAGAGCAGAGAAAGACTTAGGTACGCGAGCAGGCGTTACCGTAGTCACATCATGGAAATCCAATTGTAGAATAGCTACCTTTTTTTTAATTAATTTTTGTTAAGTTTAAATAAATCTGAAGAAAGACAAATGTCTTGGACCCCTTGTTGTCTCCCACAAATTATGGGGGTTCGGCCGGGATCGATAAAATTTCGAGTTTGATCAAAGTTTGGAACGTGAACAAAAGAAGCGTCCGTGGAGGAGACACGCCGCCATTTTTTGGAAACTTGGCTCACCCTGTGTAGAGGTGAATTCGAACCCTGAATATTCCGCCTGTGTAGAGGTTGGAACTATTGACTTAACACCTGCGAAAAGGTGTCCTATTAATCATTTCAAGAATTATTTTTCGTCTAACAATATAACCTGTGTAGAGGTTGAATTTTTCATTCGAACCCAGTGTGAATATTCCGCCTGTGTAGAGGCCGGAACTATTGAACTATATTTCGTCTAACGATATAACCTGCGAAGACGTGAGATCTATGGAATCAGCGTTTTTCTTCAATTATTGGATACATCGTACGTGTGAGCAACAAGGGAGCTAGAAAAAAAAGGTAGGATCTTTCCATATTTTTTCTAAAATGTATAAAAACGCTCTTAAAGAGGATCTCATAAGAGTTGTTGAGGATCTAGACGGTACTGTGGAGAGTACGGACACCATAGCTAAACTAAAGACTAAAACTGAGAAGAGTAGTTCATTTGAAAGTGATGCAGATTTCGTTAAAACTTTAATTAAAAACTGTATAGATGAGAGGGTATCGCGAAACGAAAGAGAGGCAACTTTAGAAAAACAGAAAATTGAGCTCGCAAAACTACAGTTAGCACAGTTAGAAAAAGAAGTCGAACTACAAACGGCTAAAAATAAAGCATTAAGTTTAAATCCTGCAGCTAAAGTCGAAGAGAAACAGTTCGAAACAAACATAGAAAATATGATCAAAAGCATTAAAACTTTATCTCTTCCTGTTCCCACCAGATCTGAAAATTTTAATCTATTCTTCCAATCATTAGAACGCGCATTTTTAACCAAGAAAAAAAGTGACGAATATAAATCTGAAATTTTAATAAATCTTCTGAGCGAAAGAGCTCATAATGTCTTATTGTATATTAAAAAGGAGGAATTAAATGACTATGAAAAACTAAAATCTATAGTACTCAGAGAATTCCAAGTAACCCCTCGCGAGTGTTTAAACTCATTTAAAAATGCTGTAAAATCATCAGGCGAGACATACATCCAATTTGCTGCAAGATTGACGGCAAACTTCCAATATTATTGTTCGTTAAGAAAAGTTAAAATTCCTTTGAATCTCTATGTGATCTTTTAATTTCTGATAAATTATTTGAAACTTTAAATAAGGAAACCGCAACTCATATTGGCATTCGAGAAGCGGAAGATTGATTTAGGCCTATTGATTTAGCTAAAGAGTGCGATATTTATATTTCATCTAGAAGCGGATCACGTAAAGATAACTATCCCCAGAATCTTGAAAGACAAAATAAAAATTGCTATATATGCGGTGATTCATCTCATTACGCAAGAGATTGTGAGAAGCGTTTTAAGCCTAAAGAATCTCACATCCATAATAGAAAAAACGCGAATAGTTTGAAAGTCAAGACCAAAAAACAAAAAAGCGATGAGTTCGCACAGCTCCAATACGTAAACATTTTTGTGAAAAATCAGCCCGTAACAGCCTTGATTGATTCAGGTTGCCAGATCCCAGTTCTAAATTCTTCACGAATTAGAGTGAACAAACCTTCCGAAGAAATAATAACATTAAGCTCATGTTTTGGCGAACAGCGTATGGTAGAAGTTCAACCCATAAATATTTCTCTTACTCAGCACTCTCCCAGTTTAAGTGTTGGAACGGCAATATCACCGACCTTGACCGAAGAATTTATTATACATCTCAGTGTATATACTGAAATAAAGAAACTAAGCCACGCAAAGAGCGATGTTTTATTGAATGAAAGTGAATCCTCTTTAGGTGCCTTTTCTTTTTTATCTGTTGCAAATGTGATAGAAAACTCTAGTTATGATTTGTCACATGTTAAAAACTTTAATATTAGAAATGATTTGAGTTCTCTAATTAAGAATTATAAACCTAATAAAATTAAGAGTACTAAGTTAAAAATGAATATTATATTAAAAGATGATATTCCTGTGTGTCAGAGAGCCGGACGTTTATCTTGTTCTGAGAAATTACAGCTAAACGATCAAATTGATGATTGGTTACAACAAAGTATTATAAAAGAGAGTGTTTCTGATAACCTTTCACCTATGGAGGCTAAACATAGTCGGTTTGCGATGCTCCGGAGGCTCTTCAAGCCCTGGAAGTGGAAACGGAAGAAAAAGAGCAATCGTTTTGAACAGACGTCCAGAACTCTAGAGAGAAAAATATCGATGCGTTCAACCAAAGAGCTTAACTCTCCGTCGGTAACGTACTCGTCGTCCTCTGTTTTAGAAACCTACAACACCGTTGTGGTTACCAACTCTGGGTTTCCTACCGTACTATCGTCATCTCAGAATCATGCCATGCCTGTTAAACACAATGTTTCCCTGTTGAAACTTCCGGATGTCGAAGAGGTGCCTTCACATGATGGGGAAATTGTTCTCTCTGTTCTTCCAGAACCTCCAATATCGTTGAATGATATTGGGCCAATACTACATCCACAGCAGCAGAACACATGAAGATGTGGGGAGAAACTGTCTAGTTCAGCAAAATTATGCCATGTTAAATCTTTGTGTATTTGTTGTATAGTCCTTGTCTGTTCCGTCTTTTTTGTATGTTCCAGATTCTCCTCTGGTCTCCATGAAAAAGAAAAGGAATAAGTACCGCTGCGGACAGCGTGCAGTCAGGCTGGCCGTTGTGGAATTGTCAGCTACTGGAATCTCTAACAAAGCACGCAGTCTTCGCGCGCAGGCGCAGTTAATCAAAACTAAAATTGAAACTTTGACTAATGAGAAAAGAGCAGAAAAAGACTGAGGTTCGCGAGCAGGCGTTACCGTCGTCACATCATGGAAATCCAATTGTAGAATAGCTACCTTTTTTAATTAATTTTTGTTAAGTTTAAATAAATCTGAAGAAAGACAAATGTCTTGGACCCCTTCTTGTCTCCCATATATATATATACAGAGTGTTCTTTTCCAGGTATAGAAGTTTAAGTTGGCATTACTTTCCAAGATGGCGACCGATTTAACAGCTGTCAAGTGATTTATTCTCAGTTTGGTTTGGCAATTCATCATGAATAGACTAAAGCCAGAACAACGCTTTTAAATTGTGCAATTTTATTTCGAAAATAATGGTCGATTTTCATAAGCGAGTTTTGTTTAACGATGAAGCGCACTTCTGGTTTAATGGCTACGTCAACAAACAAAACTGCTGCATTTGGAGTGAAGCTAATACACAAGTGTATGTCGAAACACCGTTACATCCAGAAAAACTGATTGTTTGGTGCGCTTTATGGGCTGGTGAAATCCTTCAAAAACGATGAAGGCCACAACGTTACAGTCAATGGTGATCGGTATAGAACCATATGATTACTAACTTTTTCATTCCTGAATTGAACAATCATGATGTCCAGGAGCTGTGGTTCCAACAAGACGGCGCAACATGTCACACAGCTCGTGCCACAATCGATTTATTGAAAGACACGTTTGGAGACCGCCTAATTTAACGTTTTGGACCTGTGAATTGGCCTCCAAGATCTTGTGATTTAACACCGTTAGAGTATTTTCTGTGGGGCTATGTAAAGTCATTGGTCTATGCGGATAAGCCACAAACGCTTGACCATTTCGAAGACAACATTCGCCGTGTTATTGCCGATATACGGCCACAAATGTTGGAAAAATTCATCGAAAATTGGACGTCCAGATTGGACTGCATCCGAGCCAGCCGTGGCAGTCCTATGCGAGAAATCATATTTACAATGTAATTTCACAAGATTATCTTTCGAATAAAAAAAATTTAAGTCAATCGAATAATACATCGTTGTTTTATTACAATTTAAAGTTCTATACCTCTCAAAAAACACCCTATATACATAGAGAGAGAGATTTGAAACATTTTTTGAAGAATTTTAACACCAAATTATCAAATGTGAAATAGTATACAAGTAGAACAACAAGAACAAATCCAATCTTAGTTTGCTTTGGATTCAACGAAGAGCACGTGATTGTATTTATGATGTAACGGTCATGAATTTCGCCCCCATTTGATTTTTCAATTTATTTTATTGTTTCTTTTTTATAATTTATTTACACCAGCTTCAGTAGAGCAATTGAGAAGACTGCGTATTTGCGACGATTAATAGTATTTTTAACACTCTTTTATAAGTTTCACTTGTATGTAATAGAATCTTTGAACTCGATTTTTACCCACTTTAAAAGGTCAGTTTAATTAGAAATTTTGCATACTTGTCACGGACCGATGACAAAACAATAATTTCATAATTTTATTTATGAGGATCCTGATCAGGCCAATGAAACAAGGATTTTAAGGATTTCGAGATTTGATGACTAATTCAATACATCGTTTCCAGATTTGGCGAGGTGTCGGATCATGGCTGGCGCGTGTTATGGGTTCGAGCCCAGTACCACTGAAGACCCGCCGTGTAGGGTAGCGATGCATGACAATTCTGTGGAGAGCTCAAAAGTCCTCCCGTTGGTGTGGTGTGGTAGTTAGGAGAGGGGTTGCCATTTCAAGTGTCATCGTCGCCATTTGGCCATGGTTCAAAACTACGAGGTCCGTCACCAAAAGCCCTCGTGTAGCTTAACATTGTGACGTTAATCTTCACTCACTCACTCCAGATTTGGCGACTAATTGTATAAACCATTTTCAGATTTGACGACTAATTTCATATGGCAATTCCAAGTCTGGCAACTAAAAGATTAAGGAGCAACCCTAAAACCGCGAATAGGCTTGCGGTTAATACAAATAAAACAAAAAAAGTGTTCTTTATGTGAAAAAGGGTATGGTGGCTGGGTGCGTAGTTTTTCTGAAAATGGTAATAAAAAAAGACTGGTGCATGTGAATAAAAATAATTTATGTTCTTACTGCTAAATATTTTTTTAATTTTTATAAAGCAATACGTTTGGAAGTGATGATATGAATTAACATTATAGCAATACGTTTAAATGGTGATAGATTTGTGTTCTAACTGCTAAATATTTGTTTATTTTGATAAAGCAATATATGTTTAAAAGTGATGGAATTAACATTATAGCAATACGTTTAAAAGGTGATAATACGATTGACATTTAATATTTCTTCTTTACACACTTTTATTAGTTAAGTAAATTCAACAAAGAATAAATGAAAGTTTTAAAAGCTAAAAAAACAGGCTTTTATTGTAGATGGAACTAAAAAATGAAAAATAAATTATAGTTTAAAAAAATAAATAAAAACACGCTTTTATAGTGAATCGAACTTAAAAGTAAAAAAAAATAACTCTAAATATAAGAATAAAATAATTAACTAGAAAATTATATATAATGTCATTGGGGTAAAAGCGTGGGGTGCTTTGTATTACATTTTTACACTAACTCAGCATTTCAGAATAGAACTAGTAAGAAATTGTAACAATTAATATTGAGCACCCCACGATTTTACCCCAATGACAATATTTTTCTCGTTAATCATTTTATTCGTATATTCTGAATTATTTTTTTTACTTTTTAGTTCGATTCACTATAAAAACGTGTTTTTTAGTTTTTTTTAAAACTATAATTTATTTTATAAAAACTTTGTTACTCATAGCTCTCAGATAAAAATGATTTATTTACCGTTACAAAAATTGTATGTACATTTAGATCTTTCACAAAAATCCAAAAGCTTTTCGTCTCGAATTCGATTTTAAATTTAAGTAAAAAAACATTAAAATATTGTTTTGTATTGTACATTAGAATTACGAGGGAGATAATTTGGTTTTGTAAAGAAAAACACGAGAAAGGTACAGACAAATTATTTTAAATGAGCGATGAAATCAGAGAATTGAGTGGAATTATGTTCAGGAAATATAAAATTTCAGTTCAATTTGTGACGGAGCTACACGGAGTCTTTCAACTAATCCTCATGGGGAATCTTTGGGGCCATCAAATAAGTTATTTCACAGCCAACTCTCTCAAGAAGAAACCCTGATATGCAGATTAGCTAGTAAATATATAATGGAGGTTAAGTAATCGAAAGAAGAGAAGGAGGAAAGGAAGCTGAGTTGCTGAACGTCGTGAGCTTATAGTAAGTATCTGAACTTTTGACACATAATTATAGAACGGGCTTTAGCGAGTTAAAGAAATTAAGGAAGTTAAGATTCATAGGATAACTTTACTTAAAGTTAAGTGGTTAGGATTCCAGGCGCTTATTTACCTAGGATTTAGGGCTACGATATATCACTCTTGATTTCCTCCCTAGAATAAGATTGTCTTTGAGTATTATAATTGATAATAATAAATTGGTTTTATTATGGCTAGCTTGGATCATCAATCATTACCTCCCACAAATCTAGGTCGAATAGATGAAGAGATGGTTTCCCCAGGTAGGGGGTTATCTCAAATTAAAAATATCTCTAATAGATACGTTTTGTCTTTACTTGATCTATACATGATTAAATCTAAAAAAATAAAGATCAGAACATCCCAATTCTTAGAAAAAATATTTGAAGAAATCGAGAATGAAATAAATTTGTATTGATATGTATAGCACTTCCTAAACGAGGAAAAAAATTATATGTTCAATGAACAAGGATTAGAAAACTAACACCTTCTATAACAAAGACGAAACTGTTTTGTTGTTGTTGCTAAGAACCAAAATTATAACTCTTACGAAAAAATGAAAATTATAAAAATTTTTGTTGATGTAACGAAGTTCAAGTGTATAATATATAAACATTTTATTAACGCTTATTTGTAAGTGCATTAAATTTTTCTATCCCACGACCCCAGAATGTCGTTTACTCCTCAACGTCTTCATTGTATTATTTAAATATCTGTACATTTCTCGAAATATGAGTACCAATTGTTGCGCAGGGAAAGATTAGGACACTTCTACATACAGTGACATAAACCACTTAAAATATTCTTCTCATGTTTCAAGCTACATTAAATGCTACCATAGCAACATGAAGGTAGCATTTGTAGAAAGGAAGAAAATGCTTTAATAATAAAAAAAAAGAAACAAATGTACTATTTTTGTTTTACAAATATTCATGTAACCTCATAGTCACATGATACATGCCAATCTAGTTTCTAGCCAATCCGTTCACGTGCCTCATTGTTGCCATCTTTTGTTTTGTACTGAAACTTAACTGTAAAGATTATATATTAATTAATAATAACTCGTAAAGAAAATATATTTTATTTAAAGGTACCTGTGTATTATACATTTTTTTTTTATTTTGAAGAACTTTTAAAATAATCTTGTGATTTGGACATCTTTACCCAACTTTCGAATATGAAATTATGTCAGAATTTTACAAGTTCAAATCTAATGTTAGCGTTGAATTCAATGAACGTTGCATTTCTCATGTGACCTTCATGATTTTGTACTAAGTAGATACTATTAATAAAACAAATTTCCGCATGTAATATCTCTCATTTGTTTGACCTTGAATGCAGTTTTATAGGGTTCACAGTGGAAATGAGTCAGTTATACTAAAATCGTTGTGTATAAGTGTTTCGTTACATAGCATTTGCTTATATGCTCATAAAAAGAATTTCATTCGATTTCCAAACCTTGTGCAGAGCAGATATCCTGAAACGATGACTTGTAGAAAAGGTATAATTCCTGATGAAATTGCTAATTTGTTACGAGAGCTTTCTGAGAATGAATCAGATGGTGGATGGCTTGCTCTAATTGAAGACATAATAAGATTGAGTGAAAGTGACTGCAAAGGATCTGAAGAAAGTGCAGAAATAATTAATAATATTCTAGTAAATCCTGATATATATGTCGCTGGGAATAACACAGAATGGATACCGCATAATAGTAATGTTCCTGGCAGATTTGAGACTCGAAATGTTTTGCGACAAAGCAGTTATCCAATAAGCTTATCAAAACATAACATCAACGTTCGTTTTTTATGATATAATGAGTCATAATATATGATAATTACGTGAAATAATATTAAACAATCTTAATACTATACCCTACAGAACAATAGTTCTACAATTATTTGGTTAATACAATTATTTTACACATTTTAGATCGTGGAGGACGTTTATAAGTTACCGAAATCCCGGACGTTCTAGTGTTAAAAACTCGCTTATTACTTTTGCTTCAGAATTTCGAAAATCATAAATTTTCTATTTTGCAGTTAGATAATTAAGTCACTAATTTTATTTTCCAAAAATACTAATAAAAATTCAGTCAGTACTTTTTTAAAAAAAATAACCATTCAAGTGTATCCCACACTCTTATCCGATTCAAATCCAATCAGCCAAACATGGCGACATTTTCCAAGTTTGTGATTCCCCGAAGCAGAACGTTAGGTACGCGCGAGTCCAGTTTGCACAACGCCATAGAAATGAAACACGCAGGATGTTACGGGGTTCCTATTAGCGGAAGAAAAGAGTGGGAACAAATATGGCGCACAATGGGAAATACAATGTGTAGCTAAAGATACCTTTTATTTTATCAGCAGGTGGAATCGAACACCGGCACAATGAGTCTCTTTTCATTCGGGCACTCGAATCGGGAACGCAGGGTTTTCTTTAACGACTCGGAAGTGGGAAGAGGAACTCGTGCATTTCCACAGACAATCCCTTTCGAAGTTAATCGAACGTTCTTTACTTTGATATTTTTTTAGGCGTGGGTGGATGGAATGTCACACTTACTTTTCAATTGAGAAAATGGAATTGTAGTCATTGGTTCACCGATTCATTCTGTTCGTTTTTATTTCGCAAGTGTGTTCAGTTTTCACGCGATGACCAAAACCCAGGCATTTTGAGATTGAAACATAACGATTTTTGTTTTCAATTGCGTCGTACTAGAGAGTTAAGTAATGGATGAATGGTAGCAAATCCATTCATTTTGATTTTTACGCATTAAGGCGCTCTTTATCGATCATTCTGAATTCTTGAAAGTAATGGAATTTTTATTGCCTTCTCAAACCTAGACTAATTCATTCGATTTGAATATATTAAAGCGGTACCGAAAGAGCGAACATTGGTGAAGGTTTCTCGATAATTGTATTTTCCCGTCGATATTCAAGATAATTCTTAGTATTTATAGAAAACCACTAATGTATCATCAAAGGCGGTATAAAAATAGTTTAGAAAAAAATTAGTGGGAAAATAAAGTTCCAGATTAAACCTTTCTTCATTATTTTCTCTTTCAGGTGCACTTTACTCGAAGTAGAAAATCAGAAATTCAATAGTATTAACATTATGTTCAAAAGGCATAGATTCTGGATCTCACAAGGTCTTCATTTTGTTTTCGGGGTACACGTATTATCGTGAATCTTTTTACACAGTCAACGTTTTATCGTCTTTTCGATCTAATTTAACCCTCCGTCAAGCACAGCTGGCCTGATGGAGGGTTAAATTAGAAAAAGCATTTTGTGTCAAACTAGCAATTTTGGTTGTTTTTGTTTAAGCATCATTTTGTACATTGAACAAGCTCTTTTTCGCAAAATTTGGTGTGTGCTTGCTTTCCACTACCGATGTTTTGAATTAAAATTGATATGAGTAGGGTGGATGGGTGGAGGTCAAATCATGTTAGTGGCCTCTCAGGACAAGTGCGCTTGATTATGCTTCGTTCAGAGGTGCGCCCAATGAAGGATTGACTTTTAAAACGAATGATATAAATTCATAACAGTCTTATGATAAGTGCAAGAACGTGTTCTCCATTTGTTTTATAATTGACTTTAGATTTATATTTGGTGTTCTTTTACATTCCGGATACAGTTTCAAATTGGATAATTAGGTAAAAATGTTCAAATAACAAAATTCTCCGACAGGTTTTTCAAAAAATCAATACATAAATAAAATTCTTACATCACACTGATAATCTATATTTGTATATCTACGTCAGTTATATTGTTGTAAGTAAATATTAGATTGGGGATAAAGAAATCCATTATTTTTTTTTCAGTAGGGTGCTGTAATGATCAATACCTCGTGAAGTATCGAACAAACAATTTCAGATTTATGCTCGTTGGAAAGGTGACATTTGGCACTGAAAAAATTCTTTTGCTCTTTTTTGCTTGGTTTATTCAGTTGTGAGTTACAGGGTGTTAAATATGGAAATCAACAAAGAGAAAATTCGATACATTTTACAGTTTTTCCTTTGGTAAAGGCAAGCCAGGTGGTTGAAATTGTGAATGGTGTTTATGGTCCCAATACTGTCAGAGCCAATTATGAGAAATTTTGGTCAATTATGTGAAAAACATCAATTAATTGCGCCAGAGAAAATTCAAATCAAAATTCTTTATGTACCACGTTATCATAAACTCTTGTAATATTTGCAAATTCAATAATTTATGGAAAAATGTAGGTAAAGAGGCAAAAATTGGCACATGGTTAAAATGACATGAAGTTTTACTGAAGCAAAAAAAGTGCGAAAAATGGACAACAGTTGGTACTTTATATGATAAAAAAGCAATAATTACTACAACAATTTTTTAGCTGAATAAACAATGTACTTTTTAAAAGGGAACCAGGACATCATATACTTTGACAAAATCTATTTTTCAATTTTAGTTCTAAAAAAATAGTGCATATTTTTCTGAATCTAAAAATGTATAATACTTATATCTTTGTTGATAAAATAGCCCTAAAATATGAAAAATAAAAATGCAAACAAATGACCACGTTCCTTTTGACATATTTTAAATGTGTAGTTTCTCCTGTGTTTGATCTATATAAACTTGTGATTTGTTTTTCATTTGAATGAATAATAAATATATCTAAATAGAATAGATGTGCATATAATGAAAAAAATAATTTTTTTGGTATATAATGTCTAATTTTTTGAAAAATAGATTTATATGTGCAAAAAGAAAACTAAGATTTTCAAAAATTTTAGGTTTTATAATTATTTCAAAGAAATTATGCAACTAATTCATTAAAAACTGGTTCATTACGTTTGATATGTTACTTTATATATATGTGTGTAAAATCTTTTGAATATTCAAGAAATATTTTAGCAAGAAAAGGTACCTACATGAAAGTATTACAAGATCTCGAAAATTATGTTCATGTTAACTAAAACATATGAATTTAAAATTACCTTTGTAACTGTAGAAAATGATTAGGCATTATTATAAGGTATATAAAAATGGGCAAGAAAATACTAATCAAATGTATAATATGTGAAAACACATTGTTTTTTTTTTTTTTTTTAGGTTTTCACTTTTTCTCAAAAGCATATTATTTTGCATTTAGGTAAATTTTTTAAAAAAAACTATTGCACTATATACGATTCCAGATTTTTTATACTTCTATAAAAGATACCTATGCACATAGTGAACTTAATTTTTTTCTATTAAAATAATTTCTAATTTTTTAAAAATGGTTTTGTGCATAAAAAAAGCAGAAAAATAAAAATTTTCCAAATTTCAAAGTTTTATAATTTTTTTAAAGAAACTATACTAAAAAATTTTACTTAAAAAATTGGTTCACTCTGTGTTTTGTGTATTATTTTATATATGTGTGAAAAATATTTTGAATAAAAAAAAGATACTTTTTCAAAAAATGGTACCTAAACATAAGTATATATTTTGAGTTCTCAAAAATTATGTATTACTTAAATTAAGTAGGAAAAAAACCTTTTGAACTAGAAAGTTATTTTTATAGTTCTACAGAATAGATAAATTATCTTTATTAAAAACGCAAAAAAATAGAAGTTCTATTGGAAATTTTAAAAGATATATGTCTCTTAAAACAAAGGGTTATGTTCAACATGTCGGTCATCATTCATCAAAAATACATGTAGTAAAGGAACAAAGCTGAGAAGAGCACTGTGTAGCATATCTGTAGGTTCAAGATGTCGGTCATCATTCATCCACAATACATGTTGTAAAGGAACAAAGCTGAGAAGAGCACTGTATAGCATATCTGTAGGTTCAAGATGTCGGTCATCATTTATCCCAATACATGTAGTAAAGGAACAAAGCTGAGAAGAGCACTGTATAGCATATCTGTAGGTTCAAGATGTCGGTCGTCATTCATCCACAATACATGTAGTAAAGGAACAAAGCTGAGAAGAGCACTGTATAGCATATCTGTAGGTTCAAGATGTCGGTCGTCATTCATCTACAATACATGTAGTAAAGCAACAAAGCTGAGAAGAGCACTGTATAGCATATATGTAGGTTCAAGATGTCGGTCGTCATTCATCCACAATACATGTAGTAAAGGAACAAAGCTGAGAAGAGCACTGTATAGCATATCTGTAGGTTCAAGATGTCGGTCGTCATTTATCCACAATACATGTAGTAAAGGAACAAAGCTGAGAAGAGCACTGTATTGCATATCTGTAAGTATGGTGTGAAATTGCCGTCGTAAGTTGTCTTTTAGGACATCTAATAAGGTTGGACGATCGCGGTAGACTTGTGGCTTCAACTAATCCCACAACCAATAATCACTCAAATTGAGGTTTGAGGACTTGGCAGGCTCAAGCATAATGAAAGTGGCTGCTCAGCACGCGTTCTTCACCGAAAGATGTGCCCAAGACATCTTCCATTCTTATAGAAATATGGGGTGCAGCGCCATTCTGCATAAAAGCAGTTCCTTCCAGCTTGTGTTTATCAGTAATGCTAGTGATGATATGACTCTATAAAAAGTGTTTGCAAACCTTTTAGTTGTGGTGCGTCAAAACAACCTACCGTATGATTTAGTGTGCCATACAGTGTGGGACAGTTTTCAAGCAATTTAATTCCAGCAGTTATGCATACAGAGTTAGAAAGTTTTGTTACATATATTTATTTTGCATCATTTAAAGAAATTTCTTAAAGTAAAAATGAACAGCAAAAAATATAACTATTTCTTCAACAAAAATAAAAAAAAATTAAATTGTACATAAATTACGTATTTTTAAACATATTTTTTAAAATAAAAAATAGACAAAGTATAAGTATTTTTTTTCATTATAGTTAAATAAAAAGATAAATGAAAATTTTAATACGAACCTAGTGTTTGCACCTCTGTACTTTCATATCGCAAGGAGTATAATTTGAAACTTTCGATTTGACACGATCTTGAGAACAGTTGTTAAACAACTTCTTTGCGCACTCGAAATATCTTTCATATCATGAATGGTTCAAAATTACGTGGTCCGTCGCCAAAAGCCCTCGTGTAGCTGAACAGTGCGACGTTAATATTCAATCAATCAATCATGAAAGATTCTTTACTTAGATATGTAGAACCAAATGTGGAAAGCAGCATACGTGCAATTTTCTCTTTTTAAACAATTATATCTCTCCTGCAATAACATTCAATAATTTACTGAATTGCCATAATTTAACTTTAGTTTTATCTTTCAGAATTTTTCTTAATTCCGTAAATAATTAGATTTCTGAAGATGTCTGTCAAATAAAATTCATTACAAATTGATCAATTTCTATCAACTCAAAAATTTACAACTTGCAGAGTAGTGCAGAGAGTCACTGAAAATTGTAAAGCGTGCTGCAAAAGGCACACGTGCCATAGGATGCCAACTCCTCTTCTATAACAAATAGGTGTACTTCACACCCGTCATTCTGACAGTTTGCAAAGAAGAACTATGCAGAACCCGATCATGACTGATGTCGGCGATCATTTCTTGCACTTTTTTTGGTTTAATAAAACACCATGAGTGTATGTCATTTCAAGCAAGCATGTAAATATTTACCTCTCTACCTACATTATTCCAGAAATTATTAAATTTTCAAATATTAACGATCTCTTTAGGGTCACCTGGTATATTATATGTATTAAATTGGAGAAAAATGCTTTGAACATGGGAGCTCAGCATTATATTTACATTCATTAATCACGAAGTTCTTAAATGGCTGTCTGGATCAAGTGCTGTTGTACTCTGTTTACGAAATATAAAAAAATTGTAAGACGAAAGGCTTTTAAGAAATTCACTTGAACTTTGGAAGCAGTTAATCAGCAGCATCCCAAAAAACAGGGTATCTCAAATATAGTACTTAAACTCTGCACAGCCATATTCCTCGTTTATGAGTACATAAAAAATACCCAAAGAACTGTGCTTGCACGATCCACAGTTTAAGAGAAAAGTACAGTAAATGATGATGTATGATGGAGCTCCAGCGCATTTTTGTGCTTCTGTATGTGATTCGCTAGATATGTCATGCTCCGGTCGCTGGATTGGGGTCCAGTTCTATGACCTCTACGATCACCTACTCTCATACCACTGGATGTTTTGCCTATGGGGCATTCTCCAAGAATTGGTGCATTGAGACGTACTTAGTTTCTCGTCAGTATGATGCTTGTACTTCAGTGTACAGCGTGCTGCTGTGACGTGTGTACTCATCCATTTGGCGACGTGCTCAAGCCTGCCTCGATATCCACGAAGGGCACTTTGAGCATCTGATTTTATAAATATTTTCAAATACTGCTGTCGATGTATCTAATAATGCTGTGAAGTCCCATTTCGTTTTTCATAATTTTCTTGTAAACTATGCATCGCACAGGTACAGTTATTTGGGCATCTTTTATGTATTCCAACGATAAATCAGAGTTTTATTTATTTTATTTTAATTAAGAACATTTATAACCCCGTGAACCACAAAGTATCAGACGGGGACTCTTACATAGAAGTCAGCGTGAAGCACACATCACAAAGAAGGATTACAACACAAATACCCGGGATTCGAACCCAGCCCCTACGGCACCGTAGTCAATGTCACTAAACACTATACCGGATGGGCGTCGAAATCAGAGTTCGGGTGTTAGTTTTGGGAAACCCTGTATAGTAAATAAAACAAAGTAAAATGATTTAACTAAGATAATCTCCACGATTCAAATCTTTCTGGACAAAATAGACTTTTTATTACAAATAAAAGTGCTTTCTGAATGAAAAGCAATTCTGTCTCTGTAGATAACTTAAGCTAAAACGGAAAGAAAAAACGAAACTAATATCTAAAATCCTTTGTAAAGAATTACATAACACTTTAAAGATTTATTTTGATGCATGAAAACCAAAAATGAAATAAGTTTTGTTAAGCATTTTCACAAAATAAAAATAAGTTAAAGCTCCAGTGCTACTTTTTTTTACGTATGTGCTCCGCTGACCGCTTATAATCATTTAACCTTACTGTTATCTTTCCCCCCTTTCACGCGCCTCTTCCGATAGCTACTTAGAATTCAGTTAACTTTAAAAGCCGTAAGAGAAGCTTAGGAAAAAATAAAAATCGACGCAATCTTCTTTTCTTTTTCCTGTGGTACCTCTCCGCTTCTTTTTCCGCTTTCTTCACATTGTTCGCAGCGCAGCTTTCACTCTTCGATTGTTGTATAACACATTCATTTCGAAGACTGTTCTATCACGAAAGTCAATTTTAGAATTACATTTCCATTTCATAGGGGACAAAAAACAAACAAATCAAAAGTAAAAAGACAGTCGCACGGGTCAAAAGGCTGTTTCCAAATCCGCAGTGAGGATTAAAGTGTATCATTAGCATAATCTTTTGTTTTCATTATCTCAGCGAAACTTTTTTTTGCTTGCGTAACTTCGTGAAAGAGTTCTTTTGTATCACCATTTTTTCGTAAAAGAACCTTTAGTAACATTAGCTTCGATATGATAAGAGAACGGATTACTGAGATTTTATACAGACGCGTAGGTTAATTTTATTCATTTGATTTCTCCCTTTAGAGATTTATAAAAATAGAAATGTTTGATATAATAGAGGGACACATCGGTGTTTTTCCGAAGCTATTTTAAAGACGCTTTCATAGATAAGCTGTCCGAATAGAAGGGGGAATTACATAGCACTTCAAAATAAAAAAATATTTGAAATCTCGCACAATATCCTTTGAGAGAAAATCCCTTGTTTACTAGAAACTTAATTTAAATTTTTTTCTAGTTTCAGTGTTAGAGATGGCAATGAGGGCAGCGTTTCTCAAACTGTGGGGTGCTCCCTCCTTGGAGGAGTGATAACTCTACGAGGGGGCGCGAGCATATTGAAAAGTTGAAAACAAAACATTATTTAAAAAATTATTAATTTACTGAAAGTAAACAAGCAAAATACTTTCTGAAATAATAAAATACACATTTACACTGATAAAATAAAGAGTGTTTTTTTTCAGGTATAGAAGTTTAAGTTGGCATTACTTTCCAAGATGGCGACTGATTTAACAGCTGGCAAGTGATTTATTCTCAGTTTGGTTTGGCAATTCATCATGAATAGACTCACGCCTGAACAACGCTTTTAGATTCGTCGAATGGGCCCAAAACGAGATTGCCGTTGTTCCCGATTTTCATAAGCGAATTTTGTTTAGCGATGAAGAGCACTTCTGGTTGAATGGCTACGCCAACAAACAAAACTGCCGCATTTGGAGTGAAGCTAATCCACAAGTGTATGTCGAAACACTGTTACATCCAGAAAAACTGATTGTTTGGTGCGCTTTATGGGCTGGTGAAATCCTTCAAAAACGATGAAAGCCACAACGTTACAGTCAATGGTGATCAGTATAGAGCCATGATTACTAACTTTTTCATTCCTGAATTGAACAATCATGATGTCCAGGAGCTGTGGTTCCAACAAGACGGCGCAACATGTCACACAGCTTGTGACACAATCGATTTATTGAAAGACACGTTTGGTGAGCGCCCAATTTCACGTTTTGGACCTGTGAATTGGCCTCCAAAATCTTGTGATTTAACACCGGTAGACTATTTTCTGTGGGGCTATGTAAAGTCATTGGTCTGTGCGGATAAGCCACAAACGCTTGACCCTTTGGAAGACAACATTCGCCGTGTTATTGCCGATATACGGCCACAAATGTTGGAAAAAGTCATCGAAAATTGAACGTCCAGATTGGACTACATCCGAGTCAGCCGTGGCAGTCCTATGCCAGGAATCCTATTTAAAATGTAATGCCACAAGATTATGTTTCGAATAAAAAAAGTTCATGTCAATCGAATACTACATCGTTGTTTTATTGCAATTTAAAGTTATATACCTCTCAAAAAACACCCTTTACATTTGTAAGTGAATCAGTGCTATACAATGTATTTTAGTATTAATTTAAAAATACTAAGAACAAGTTTATCATTACCCATGGGCTTGTATTAACACTTCTCTTGATATTATGAATCCCTCCGCTCCCCAATGCCGCCATTTTTCACACAGATGTTCGTATTTTGATGTTTTTTGAGGAAAGAGGGGGAGGAGAAAAAGAAAAACTAAGCAAATAATCTAAAATAAGTCAATCCTTCACAAACACTGTCAATAGCTTTTTAATGCATTTCAAAGCCTTCGAAATAATTTTATGGATAGCAGAGCACAGAAAATATCGTACTTTGGAAAGACGTATATATACGCCCAAAATTAACGCTTTGGCTGTGTAAGACGTTTATATACGTCGGTGGCACATAAGAGGTTACGGTCGTATTGCAGCTTTAGTGTCAAAGTATAGTATTATTGAATTCAATGCATTGTTATTGTTTGGAGGGGGCGCTATGAAATTGATGATTGAGTGAGTGATTGAATATTAACGTCGCACTGTTTAACTACACGAGGGCTTTTGGCGACGGTCCACGTAATTTTGAATCATGGTCAAGTGACGCGGATGACACCTGAGCTGGCACCTCCTCTCCTAACTACCACACCACGCCAATGGGCGGACGTTTTAGCTCTAGACAGATTTAACGTGCATCGCTGCCCTACATGGCGGGTCTTAGGGGTACTGGGCTCGAACTCGTGACAAGGCAAGCCACGATCCAATACCTATACCACTCGGCTACCGCGCCCACAAAATGATGATTGAATATTGGGTCGCGAATATTGAAAGTTTGAGAAACACTGAATTAGGGAAACTCAATTTTATACAAACTCAGAAAACAATTTTTGTTAAATCCGTACAACTGCTATTGATATTATATAATGAGAAGAACTAAGTGAGTTATTGTAGAGGCTTTCAGTGCACTCGAGACAGCAGCATAAAACATGATTGACGGTCAACGAAGAAAAACTAAATTCATTGCAATAATAATCGAAATCTCAAATCTATAACCTCTAAAAATTAATGAATATGAGTTTGAACAAGTGGCTCAAGTTAAATAAGGCACAATTGTAAATAATATTAATGAAATAAAAATTGATATCAAAAATAGAATACAGATGGCTAACAGATGTTTTCATGGATTGCGAAACAGTTTAAATTTAAATACATAATAAGTAAAACAAAAATAGTTATACGACTCTAGTAAGATCAATTGCTTAATATGGAAGCAAATGCTGGACAATCAACAAAGAGTAAGAGAAACTGATGACTTTCGAGAAAAAAATCTTGAGAAAAACTTTGGTGCAGTTAGAGAAAATGGAATCTTAAGAATACAATACAACATTGAACTTCGATTGAAATACAGAGAACTCATACAGCGATGAAAATCCTGTCAAGAAAATAATTTTCCACACTCCAAAGGGAAAAAAGAAAGACTAAGAATAAGGTGTATGAAATAAGTAGAAAGTGGATGAAGAACTCAGTTTTCAATTATTTGAAAACATACAGAAGATGTGAAATAATGCGGGAAAAACCGAGCTCAGAGTGTAAATTTTCACTGTGCTCGAGCTACACTCGTGATGAGCAAGGATGCTACGTTCCTCCTTCCCGAGCTTAATTCGGGAAAAGCTGGGATGAGTATAATCCAGATATTCTTTTATCTCATTTAATAGTCTGAATTACTTTTATTAATTTTCAAAACCAGAACGTCTTCATTTCAACATTCAAACAAAAAAGTTAGCTTTTTTTCTAGGAGTGATACTTGATAGCTTGGCATATTTTCTAAAAGAAAATTGCCCAGACTTTCAATTATCGTCACCAAGAAACTTTTTTTAAAAAAAAATTTACATAAAGTATTTGATCTTTAACAGAGGAAATTTATATGGAACTAGCTGCATGGCCCGGCGTTGCTCGGGCTTTCTCTACTTTTATAAATTTTCCCTTTCCTTCACAAAATCAGCAATTCTAATACTCTTTTTCAAAATGACTCCCCCTTCTTCCGCTTAGCCCGGCATTGCTCGGGCTTTTACCGAGGGTATAACTTAAAATTCCCTGCTTCGAAATTTTTTCGCTTCTTTTATGTCAGACAGGTTTATCCCCACCCGGTGTTGCATGAACATTTTTAAATGCATTAACACATTGTCATGAAAATTCCCTTTTCCCTCTCGCTATGATATATCCCGAGTAAGTGAACAGTGTAGGACTTTAATATTCACTCACTCACTTTGCAACTTTTTAGAACCCAGAAACGAAAATGTACCTTTTTAAAAATAGTTGCATGTTGAGAAAAGTAGAAATTTTTATAATTACAAAATTTCACAACTGTATTAAATGTTGAATTAAAATTGTGCGCATTTTTTTAAATCTTCGATACATGGAAAAAAAGTTTTATGCAATTATTTCTATAAATGAAAAAATTATAAAAACTTTGAATTTGATAAGTAGTTAATAAATATTTAAAATTTGAGTAGATTTAACTTTGTGTGAGATGCAACATATTTAAAAAATAAAATACTATAGAGAATTAAAATTTATTTAAGTAATTCCCAGTTGAATAAAAACGTTACTTTGTCTTCTATATTTTTTAAAAATATTAAAACTTCCTTTTTTTACTAATTATTATAATACTTATTATTACACATTCTTGAAAGGTTTAGAATTATGCATTGGCAGACTTGTAAAACCTTCGATATACATCCAGTATCAATTTTACTGTAGCCTTTTTCAACTAAATTTGTTTTGTATTTCGACATTATCTTTTGAACTGTAAATTTGTTTCAATATTTTTTGAGCCATTATAGATAGTATTTAAATTTTAAATTATCGCCTTGTGTGCTTAGTGGAAACTATTATTACAACTGCATTCAAATGGGAGAATCGATCTTAAGTTGAATTTAAGACATTTATTGAGTGTGAGGACCTGTTAATATTTAACTATGCAAATATCGTTTTTGCTCAAGTTGAGGAAATCGAAAAGTACTCCGAATCTTCGAACTCTGTGTAAGCGACCTTAAATTACCATAGCTGAAAACTATATAGCACGATTTAATTTAATAATAAATTAGCCACAAATTATCCTTTTTAGCAAGACTTTATAAAGAAGTGATAATTTAATGAATGTTATTGTTATGGATTGGTTATTGAAATAACAATACAATTTCTTCTTTCCAAACACAACTTAGCATATATTATTACCCTTCTTTTACTGAACAAAGAACTGCATAGCGTTTATCTTCTTTCATAATGGAGACATCCATGTTTGCTAGTTACGGCCTTTCCTTCTGTCGCCATTATGAAATAAAGCACAAACATGAAGAGTTAACCATTCAAATTTTCTTCTCTTTTCTTTTTGACCAAACTCATTTGCATATGGTATTTATTTGTTCGGTTTCGTTTCTTTAAAAAATCTTTCAAATGCAACGTACATCCTGTGTAGTTTGCATAAAGAAACAAGTGAGGATTATAACGTGTGATGTGTTCTACACTCTTTCTATTGTTAAAACATCTTCCTGCTATTCACTGTGTACTTGTTAAATACGCAATAAGTTTTCTTTAACACTAATACATTTATCGGAGGAGTTGATGTTTTTCGCTCTTCTTTTTTATTGCGAGCATCTGTGCATCGTTGTTGTGTATCGCATATGTTAAATTTTTTTTCTCCAGAATACATATTATAATTATGCTTACAATTCCATGCGTAATATTTATTTCCTTAATTAAACTTTTAAGGCCCTGTGGTCAATTTGTATCGTATAGCGCTTTCACACCACAGGCCCGGGTTCTATTCCTGGGCTGGACAAGGCGACTCAGCCTTAACACTGGGGGTCTCGCTTCAGACTGATCACCTGATCGGGACATCTGCTCATACACCTCAGCACCCAATGGTCACGTATACTGGGAAGGGCATAGTTATCCCTGACCCTCATGGGCTGTTGCGCCACTGAGTTTGAGTTAAACTTTTGCTTATAACTACAGTAATACCCCGAACGCGATAGGGGGAACTGAGTGATAACCGTGAGAGTTGAATTCGCGTAAATGGGGGTATTATTTCGCATATAAATAAATATAAATTAATTTTTTAATTGGTCCCGGAGATGAAAGTAAATTAAAATTTAGGGGAAAAAATGCTTAATAAAATCTGAGATAGCTCAAATACAAAATCACAAACCGAAGTTATTTTGATGTAGAAGGCTTTGTAAATCTAACAAAATAGTTTAAGTGCGCAAAGACTTTTTCTCCCTCAAAATTTCATAGTGTTTTGCTAATATTTTTTTATTCTTTGTGAAAACATATGCTCTTCATTGGAATCTATATTTTATAAAATTTTTAACCCCTTTTTATTTAAACTGAAGCAAGTTCCGAACACCATGCTATCTCATGATTGAAGACTCAAGTTCTTCAATGTCTTACTTTTACTCATGCATTTCTGCGAGCTCATCAATTGCCATTTGTGGGATAACTCATGCAGTTCTTGGATGTTCTCACTATCCACTTCGAAATTTATTTTCCTGACGAGATCGTGCGACAATTTTTTCAATCACATAACCAATTTTATCAAGCTCTGACACTGATCTGGCCTGAATTTCAGTAATGAAAAAAAGACAATTTTCTCTCGACCCATTTAAAAATTTTCTATGAGTAATCGAGTTATGTAGTGCTCAGCAAAAAATTAATCGAGGAGATTTGAAAATCGCGTAACTCCGGGGTAGCGTAGATCGTATTACTGTATTTCAAATATTTGATGTAAAATCTTGATTTTTTTTCGCCAATGAATTAGGTGATGAATCTTTATTCTTGTTGGGTTAATTTTTCTGTAAACATCTATATCAGAGGTCAGCAAAGTGGTGGTCCGCGAGATCCCCAGAAAAATGTGGTATTACGTTATGTTTTAAGAGGCATTGATTGTGTTCTTAGATAACAATTTTTTAGAAGTATATTTAGCACTTAAAAAGTCATGTTAACGGGCCGCGGGATTTCAATTATGAATTTACTGTTCCGAGAGGTCAAAAAGTTTGGCGACCGCTGATCTATACTACTGTTGATCGCTCAAGAAATTACGTACCCGCGGTAGACAGGAGGTCCTGGTAACGAACTCATGACCAGTATTTCTCAGTCGAATCGTGGTTTTGAATAACAGTATCACCAAAAACACGCCGTATAGAACAGATGATGTCCGTAAAGAGAGTATCGAGGCTCAACTCAAAATCCTCACATTCATGAATAAACCCACTTCTAAGTTACATATTTCAAAAATTCTAGTTGAGCCTCTGTAGAGAGATCTAAGCTATATACAGGCAAAATATTATTACAATAGAAGCATTTTTCTCAAAAGGAGAACATTTGGGATAAAAATTATTCTAAGTTAATTTTTTGCCGAAATATTATACTTAAATAAATTTTTTTTGTCAAAATGTCCTTAAAACAATTTTATGCGTATATTCTAATCTAAATGACACTAAATATCATGAAAATTATCCATTTATCGTTCCGAACGTAGTCGGATACCTTAACTGTGATTTCAGTTAAAAAATTCTCTCAATGAGGAAGATGGGATTTATGCAGATTAGAACTTCTATTTAAGTGTTTGCATTAGAGTAAGTGATGAGGGCTGAAAATAGATATGGAAGCGTGAATAATATTACGACCGGATGTCGTATAGTTAAGCAAGTTATCCAAAGATAATCCCAGAAAAGGAGTCAAGAGCGCTCCAATAATAATAATAATATAAGTGTGTTTATTTATATAATAATTAAATTAATCCAACGTGATTGCTTACCGGGTTTAATGTTTTAGTGCATTCTCTCCCTTAAATTGTCTAGAGTGATTAAGTGAAAGTGATGATAAAATTGTGTTTGAATTATATGGCTGATCTTTATTCGAACACCCAAACAGCAGCGTCCTCTGGGGCGTTGCAAGTTAAGGTATCCGACTGCGTTCGGAAACGTGATTTTGCAAAAGCCTGCTAAAGAATACTTTTTTATATTTAGTGTCACTTATAGATTATAATACACGCATAAAATAGTCTTAAGAATATTATTACTATCAAACGTTATTTAAATGAAATATTTTGGCAAAAAAGAACATAGAATTATATATTTTTAAAATATTCTCCTTTTATGAAAATTGCTTCTATAATAATAATATTTTGCCTGTATATAGCTCAGACCTCTATACAGAGCCTGAAATAGGAATTTTGAAATATATACCTTAGAAGTGGATTTATTCATATTTTTGTAGGGTTGGATATGAGCAATGGACAACCCCTCCCCCTGTACTTAGGGTGGAGCAGTTCACACCCCGTCACACCCCGTCAGGAATGTCCGACTAAAGGACACACGGGAAAATACGCAGACGGACGTTAGGGACGCTAAGCTTTAGACGTAGGAGAAAGACGTTCTCCTTTGCTGTTTAGTATAATTTAGATATTTCATCCTTCATCTTATTAAATAAAGCATTTATCATCCTTAGGTTGTAGTCATTTTCCCATATTTGGGGGCTTGACCTTTCTCTTGCATATTAAAGAAAATCTCCTCTAGACGAGAGAAAATTTTTAAGACGCGTTAATATTTTTCTTCAGTGGACGCTACATTGCAAAAAGCGTAAAAACGACTTGTTGCTGTTGGACTTTATTTTTCTTGGATTCCTATAGTGCCTCAACTGGTTCTGGATTTATTCTGCGGACTGCTTCCCAACCCCAGGTAGGCAAAATTTAATTAAACGTATTTGTTTTGTTTGTTTATTTTGGCTTTAAAATTACTGTATTTAGTAGTTTTAACTCAGAGTATGATAGGGAAATTTCGATTACAACCGTGCACCGTCTATAAATTTTCAAAGTGATTAATTTTGTATATTAAGATGTCCTGTAAAAATATTAAATTAGGCGATATTCCTATATTTGCTAATTCGTTGAAATGTGGTACAACTCGTGCTGTAAAAACATTAAATTCTATATTAGGATTCACCGAATTTGACCGTTCTTCGCGAAATAAAATAAGAAATTTTTCTACATTCCCTAAAGAATTTAGAGTTGAAGAACACAAAGAAAAATTTTTAACCGAATTCTCATTGCCTGATTTCATCTCAGTCGCTAATTTATTGCATTTAGACGTAGAAACAAATGAGCAAAATTTATGCAATAGTATATTTAAAGCGTTGAAGAACTTAGATGAGTTCCAACTAACATTAAATAATTCGGAGACATCCTTTTCTGAAGGTGAAAACGTAGTTTCAAAAACCACGTTTCAAAAACGAATCACGTTAGACAGGAATTTTTTAATCGGAAGGGACAGACCAGCACTCCTCTTTTCAACATCCGGTCAGTAATGCACCCCTACCCAGCATTCAAGGTTATTCTTTCATGCCAGCACATCAAAACGTTTCATCTCTTTGTACACAAAATACCTTTCCTCCCTATTCAAACGATGCTTCCCTTACACAGATGAATACTCAGTTTTGGACTTAATTGCGGGATATTTCGAAGACTAGTAGAAAATTTACCGGGGAAGATTTTTATTCTGTAAATAGTTTCTTTCGCGATGTTGAAGAAAATTTTGATTTATTCCCAGCTATCAGTTCTTCTCAAAAATTAATTTTCGCGAAACGTCTAGTATGTGGAACTGCTAAATCATTTCTTTTTTCACAAAGAAATTTAAATACATACGAGTCATTCAAAAAAGCTTTAATTGTAGAATTTTCGGATTCAGTTAACTCCATAGAAATTCACCGCGAATTAGAAAAAAGAAAAATGTATAAAACCGAGACTTTAATGCAATATTTTAATTCCATGCGTGAATTAGCAAATAGATGTGATTCAAAAATTGACGAAGCATCAATTATCCAGTACGTCATTAATGGAATTGATGGGCCTCGTTCTGATAAAATAATCCTCTATGGTGCAAACTCATTTTCCGAATTTAAGCAGAAATTACGTACCTATGAAACTGTCATTAAAAACATGGGAATACATAACTCTAATTCACCGAATTTTCGTCATTCATATGAAAGCCGAGGACGCGATTTTAAACAACAAAGCTTCCAAAGAAAACCCACAAAGTTTAACGTTTCCGACGCAGCTAAAAATCCCCAACGTTGTTTTAATTGTAATGATATAGGTCACCTATCCAAATCTTGTCCTAATCATTCACGTGGCCCCAGATGCCTCTCATGCAATCTTTATGGTCACAAATCATTTGAATGCCGACGAGCTAAGTTAATAACACTTCTACACCACCTTCTGGTGTAAATGCTGTGCATGAATTGCCTTCCCCTATTAATATGTTTAAAGACGTAACAATTTTTGGCCGTAAACTTAACGGGTTAGTAGACGCAGGCAGCAATTTAACACTATTAAGAAATTCTACTTACATAAATATAGATGCACCGCCACTGAAACAAACCAACACATTATTAACAGGTTATGGTTTTGGTCAGGTGTGATAGGAACTTTTGATTCCGAAATTACTATCGATGATCAAATTTTTCCTGTTACTATTTCTGTTGTACCAAATTCTTGTACAAATTATGACCTTATAATCGGTTGTGACGTAATTAAACAAGCACATCTAAATATATCGCCTACAGGCGCAAAATTTGCACAAATTTTAAGGCCTTCTGATAATGCAAATGAAAATTTTATTATAACGATTTCTGACGGTTCACCCACATTTGATATCGGTCCAAATGTTTCTCAACATAATCGAGCTGAAGTCGAACAACTGCTATCGGCATACAAGCCTAAAAAAACAAAAACTGTAAACATTGAGCTTGATATCGCTCTCACAGACGACGAACCGATATTTCATAAGCCCCGACGTTTGCCATTTGCTGAACGAGATATAGTGGATGCTCAAGTTGATGAATAGGTTAAAAATGGAATTGTTGAGCCGTGTTCATCCCCTTACTCTAGTCAAGTTGTGGCAGTAAAGAAAAAGACGGGAAATCAAGAGTTTGCATTGATTATAGACGCTTAAATCTCAAACTTATTAAAGATAACTATCATCTTCCTTTAATTGACGATATTTTAGATTGTCTCCAAAATGCTAAAATATTTACTACTCTAGATCTAAAAAATGGATTTTTCCATGTCGCGGTAAATGAAAGGAACCGTAAATTTATTAGTTTTGTTACTCACAATGGTCAGTATCAATTTAGACGAATACCTTTTGGACTAAGTACTTGTCCTTCCACCTTTATGCGGTACATAAATGCCATTTTCCGACATCTGATTTCGAAAAGTATTGTTCTCCCATATATGGATGATGTCGTTATTGCCGCTGCTAATGAGTCCCAAGCCCTTGAATATCTAAACATTGTTCTAGAGGTAGCTTGTGATTACGGACTTGAAATACATTTTTAAAAATGTCAATTTTTACATAATACAATTGAGTTTCTTGGCCATATTATAGAAAACGGTAGATTGTTTCCTTCCCCTTCAAAAACTAAAGCTGTTATTAATTATCCTGATCTTAAAAATATTAAAGACGTTCGCCGATTTCTAGGTCTTACTGGCTATTTTAGAAAGTTTTTACCCTCATATTCGACCATAGCAAAACCTTTGAGTGACTTCCTTCGTAAAGACTCCCTTTTCCAATTTTATGCTGAACAACAGACAGCATTTCAAAAATTAAAATACTTACTTTCCCAACAACCCGTTTTAAGTATTTTTAACCAAAATTCTCCCACTAAGATTCACACTGACGCGTCAATCGATGGTTTGGGTGCAGTCCTACTCCAAAAATCCATACATGACAACCAGTTTCACCCTGTATTCTACATGTCAAAAAAGACATCAGACCATGAAAGAAAGTACACGAGTTTCGAACTAGAAAAGTCCTTGCAGTGGTCGAAGCACTTAAAAAGTTTCGCATCTATGTACTAGGAACATCATTCAAAATTATTACTGACTGTGACGCCCTCGTCAAAACACTAAGTAAAAAAGAGCTTAACCCCGGGATAGCCAGATGGGCACTTTATCTCCAAGAATTTAACTATACACTAGAACACCGTACATGCTCAAAGATGGCTCATGTGGATGCTCTTAGTTGACCTCCACATTGTATGCTAATCCAAAATAGTGTCCATCTTCAATTTCTCAAAGCACAACAGGCTGATGACCAAATAACAGCGATAAAGACGCTTCTAGAAACAACGCCGCATGATAACTATATCGTACAAAACAACTTTCTGTACAAAACAGTGAATGTCACCGATTTACTAGTGGTACCTGACAAAATGCAGGCTAACATCATTAAAACTGCACATGAACGTGGCCATTTTGCTGTTCTACGCACACAAGATTTAGTTAGCAAAGACTTTTACATCCCACGACTTAAAGACAAAGTTGAAAAATGCATTCAAAACTGTGTTACATGCATTCTCGCAAACCGGAAACGTGGTAAACAAGATGGCACGCTTAACCCGATAGAAAAAAACGATTTACCACTCCATACATTTCATCTAGATCATTTGGGTCCCCTAGCGACAACTTCTAAGAAATATAAGCATGTTTTTTCAGTGATTGACGCATTCAGTAAATTTACATGGCTGTATTCCACTAGATCTACGGACGCTGCAAAAGCCATAAATCGATTAGAAAACCAAAGACATGTCTTCGGAAACCCCGCTAGGATTATCACTGATAAAGGATCCGCATTTACTTCCTACGTTTTTGAAGATTACTGTAAAAAGCAAAACATCCTTCATATCTCCATTACAACTGGTCTCCCAAGATCTAATGGCCAAATTGAAAAACAAAATTCCACCATCATTGCTGTGCTGTCAAAACTTTCTGTCGACCATCCTCAGAAATGGTACTCTCACGTACTCCACCTGCAAGAAATCCTGAACTCAACTTTTCAAAGAAGCATTAAGATGACTCCATTTGAGCTCCTTTTCGGCACCAAGATGAAGTCTTGCCAGGACATTGAGATTGTCGAACTTCTTAACGATGAGATTACAGCTCAATTCCAAGAACAACGTGATGCTCTCCGTCAAGATGCCAAAAAGCAAAACTACAAAGTTCAAGATAAGAATTTCCGCACGTACAATCTCCGGCGCAGACAAGCTCATAAATATCAACTACATGACCTAGTAGCAATTAAACGCACTCAGTTTGGTTCAGGCTTGAAACTTAAGCAAAAATACCTCGGACCACACAAAGTTACAAAAGTCAAGCACAATGACACTTATGACGTAGAAAAGTGTGATTTTGTCGACGGACCATCAAAAATGTCTACTTGTGCAGAATTCATGAAACTCTGGCCAAACCAAACTAACTCTACTTGATTTCTCCATTAAAAACTGTTCACAATTTTTCTTCCTGTGAAAGACTTTCGTTATGGACATTAACAACAGACTTTTTACCTATTTATTTATTTTTGATTCCATTTTTATTGAATGACTCTAACATTTTCTTATTTCATTTTAGTACAAATTTAAGTGTTTAGAAGTAGGAGCATCTTGTTTTAATATGTTCCTGTTCCTTATTCCAGATTCTTATTTTAGCCTTGATCTTATTTGTATCGTTAACATAATTTGTTTTACCCCAGTGGTAATGTATGAAATTTTTTCTATTTATGAAATATTACTTTAAATTTGTTTATTTTTCAGGATTTTTGTACTTTTTCTTTGATGATATTTTGTGTTGTGTATAATTCTTTCATCTACTGTGTAACAGTGTACATTTTTAATATTCCATTACTATGTATCTGTACATTTTATCATTGTATATAATCAGGCGAGGTCGCCTTCCCGGTCATGATGGCCGATGTAGGGTTGGATATGAGCAATGGACAACCCCTCCTCCTGTACTTAGGGTGGAGCAGTCCACTCTGACGTCACACCCCGTCAGGAATGTCCGACTAAAGGACACACGGGAAAATACGCAGACGGACGTTAGGGACGCTAAGCTTTAGACGTAGGAGAAAGACGTTCTCCTTTGTTGTTTAGTATAATTTAGATATTTCATCCTTCATCTTGTTAAATAAAGCATTTATCATCCTTAGGTTGTAGTCATTTTCCGATATTTTAATACATCAAAATGAAAACATTTTAGAAAAACAACACTGATTATTATGTAAATTGTTAGTAACTCTGAAAAAAAATGTGAATTTTTCAGTAATCTCCTAGTTCAGTCTCTCTTGAGAAGTCTTGGCTATCAAAAGGCGAAATATTATTATTATAGAATCATTTTTTATAAAAGGAGAACATTTTGAAAAAAAATAATTCTATGTTCATTTTTTCCAAACTATCGCATTTAAATAATTTTTATTGTAATAATATTCTTAAAACAATTCTTTACAAGTACCCTAATCTAAGTGACACTAAATACCATGAAAATTATACATTTATACGCTTTTTTTAAATCACGGTTCCGAACGTAGTCGAATACCTTAAGATGATACACTTGAATCTACATATTACTAATTATCGGCAAAATGGGTGGAGTCTCATATTCGGCCAAACTTCAAAACCTTCTTGCCTTCCTGGCTGATTTGTCCAACATCCAGAATCTAATTGGTTAAATCTTACAAAGTATCAGAATTCAGTTTTGGTTGCGATTATATAACAGCAACCTTCTCTGGAGACAATATCTTCTGAAATCCTCCGAAGACCCTGCTGACGTTCGGTTATCTCAAAAGAGCATTTTTCATATGATCGTCTTCAACCCCGATTCCGATAACCGTCTCCGAAATTTAATCCTTCTTAAGAGAGTGAGCAAACAAAAGAAAGGTCTCCCACGCGGGCAGACATTTCATCACTTTCTCCTGTAGACAATGGACTGGAAAAACGACGACACCTGGTTCCGGCAGGAGAGCCCGATTGATTGAGTGTGCGTGGGTATGATGGTGATTAATCGGAAGTAATCCGATTAACCGTCTCCTCTCAGATTCACCAATCGATAGGATGTGAAATTTTACTTTTTTGTGAACAGGTGACCAAAAACTATTTTAAAAAATTTAAAATGCAAGCGATGACAATATTGATTCTAAAACACGCGTTTAATAAATTATCTGTTGTGACAAAGCTTGAAATACAATCTTTAATATTAAGATTTTATCCTTTACGTGTACTTTACATTTAATAGTTTTAACTCCTTCCCGGCTTTTCCCGAGCTGAGTTCGAGCAGGGAAAACGTACCTTCCTGCTCATCCCGAGTGTACCTCGGGCACTGTGAAAATTTACATACTGCACTCAGTCTTTCCCTCATTATTTCACATGTGCTTTTTGTTGTTTCAAATAATTGAAAATACCACTCGGTGGAATTTTCTGCAAAAAGAGAACGTCTTACTGCTGAACAAGCCCTTCAGACTTGTATAAAAGACACTTTGTTAACTACATTTCCCCAACAGAGAAGAAACTAATACAACACGTAGTGCATTATTTGTAGCTAAAAGAGAGACAGTAAAGGGAAGAAGATAAGAAGATAAACAAAAGATTCTTCCGTCCAGATTGCGATGTTGCGTTATGTGCATTACGGTTTTTTCGAATTTATCATACACGATCGAATTTTGATTATTAATTTTAGAATTGTTTATGCAAATGTAATCAAAGGATGAAAATCATACTTGTAATTCAAGATGTACATTTCATGTAAATGTCTCATTTATTTAAATAGATTTTTTTACATTAAGTTTTATGAAATTTCATACGCTAATGATTCTATTATGCTTAAAAAGATATGCACATGCTTGAAAATATGCATAAAAGTTGACATTTCTTTTACATGTAATCCAGAAATAAAATGAAACTGGAAGGGGTTACAATAGGTTAAGATAACTAATGAGGAATCTCTCTCTCTCTCTCTCTCTCTAATCTCTTATATTCTTAAAAAAATAACTAATCCAACACGATTACTGCTGAACTACATATAAAAACATACTAACAAATTAACGATAGCTGATAAGTAATGAACTCTTTTTGCAGAATATGCAATTGATGTATTTATAAGTAAATTGAATTACATTTTTATATACGCCTTTCTTTCTCTCTCTCTTATATAAATGTACGTATATGTGTGTGTGTAGCGCAGATTACCTTAATACACTGCTGGCCACCGTAAATGCAACACCAAGAAAGACAAGAGATAGCACAACAAAATTTATTTTGTAGATAACATGTTGACCAAGTATCAAATGATTAAATTTATAGACTTCTGTGAAGTGTGGTTCCTGCCAGAATCAGTAGCCAGAGTAGCCGCCATTGTTGGAGATCACCGATGCCACACGCCTCGGCATTGATTCAAAGAGACTTTGGATGTGTTCTTGGGGTACAGCAAACCAAGCAGCTTCCTCACGTTGCCAAAGTTGATCTGCAGTGGCAGCTGGGGGTGTAATGTGGGTCAATCGTTGAGCAACCAAGGACCTCATGTTTTCTATCGGCAAAAGATCCGGAGAGCGAGACGGCCAGGGAAGCAATTCAATCTGGTGGTTGACGAAGAACCTTTGGACAATGTGTGCCACGTGTGGTAGCGCATTATCCTGTTGAAATATGGCTGTGGCCAAGGCCTGAAGGTAAGGAAGGACAACTGACTCCAACACCTCGGAGATGTAGCGCTGGCTGTTTAAAGTACCGGCAATATGCATACTAGAGAAGTGCTAGAGTGATATCCAATACCGCCCCATACCATAATACCCGGTGCAAGACCAGTGTGGCGGTGCATAACGCAGCTGTTCCACATCCTCTCTCCACGGTGTCTCCAGACTCGAATCCGAAAATCGTGGTGTTGCAGACAAATGCTTGAATCGTCAGTAAAGACAACTTCATTCCATTCTGCCACCCACATCCTTCTTTCATCGCACCTTTTGCGGCGGAGACGTCTGTGGTTCTGCGTCAAGGGTAGACCAAGCAATGTACGTCTTACGGACAGACCACTCTACTGTAAACGGCGTCGAATGGTACGCGCAAACACTGAATGATGCGTTACAAACTCAATGTGCTGTGCTAAGGTTCGTGATGTGACTGAGCGATCCGTCACTGCCATGCGCACAATTTATCTGTCCTCATGTGAAGTGTTGCATTGAGGTGGATGCGATCGACCACGTTGGTCCGTCGTACCTTCCTGCATCCAACGGTCACATATCCGCATTGTAGTGGTTTGGTTTCGTCCAACACGAATACCGATTTTCCTGAAAGATAATCCACAATATATCTCGGTAGTCCACTATCCTTCCTCTGTCGAACTCGAATACTTGATCAAAAACTGATCGCTGTTTTCTACTAGACATAACTGATGGTTTTTTAAAAAACCACAAGAAAAACGCAATTGCCGAACTTCAAACCGTCGAAATCTCCAAGCCTTAAATAGCGCATTAAAGTGGCGCCACATGCACGCGTGATGTGTGTCTGTGCTGAAATTCTAATCATTTGCACACACACACACATATCTCACTTCCGATAATGCCCGTTCATGTTATTTGCATTTTTCCTTAAGGGTGTTGCATTTACGGTGGCCGGCAGTATATATTTACTTTAAAAAATCCAGTCTTTAATATTTTTATCTAAATCACAATAACGAGTACCACATTTTGAAAGGAAGTTTTCATTTTATTCATCATTAAAATGACCAAATGCTACGTTTTGAATGAATTACTCACGATTTCTGGAAAAAGAATACCTTAATAGCTTATAGGTACCTTTCCGAGTGACTGTAATATTTACCTAAATCCTCTTTAATAATTTGTAAAAATAACTAATATTTTCCTTCACTTGAACACGTGATTGCTTACCTTATTTTGAATATAAAAAGAGAGAAATCTTCCTCTTTTCTTGCTTGGTACTTCAGAGGAGAGGACGATCAATAAAAATCCCTTCTGATGCTAAGAGCAGCTAATTAAACGACGACTGAGGGAATATTAACGTCACGCTGTTAAGCTATTCGAGGGCTTTTGGTGACGGACCTCATAATCTTGAACCAAGAATAAGTGACGAGGATAACACCTGAGCTGGCACATCCCTCTCCTAACTTCCACACCACACCAACGGGAGGGCGTTTGAGCCTCAAAATATTTAACATGAATCAGCTCTATCTGCATGATGGGTCTTAAGCGGTACTGGGATCGAAATCATGACAAGCCAACCACGAGGCCGTTACTTTGACCACTGGACTACCATGGCCGCAATAAACGATGGTAGGAATGATTGATTCTTCTTGAACCTAACAATATATGCAACTAAGATAATTGAGATGAAAAAGATGCATATATATATATATATATATATATATATATATATATATATATCAGTGGCGCACACAAGCGGGGGGTCCTGGAGATCTGGACCCCCAACAAAGCCCTTGATTTTTTTTCCGATTGATTATAATTTTAAGTACATAGTACGTAAAATTTAATTAAGTATTTGTTATTAATGATTAATTTTATTAATTAATGCTAATTATTTATTCAATAATTCGTTTTTTACTGTGTTTTGTTCCGAAAATTAACAAAATCAAAAGGAGCATGATACAAGAATGGTGAACTTTCGACCCCGGCCCCTTGAAATATTCTTGTGTGCGCCACTGATATATGTATATATATATATATATATATATATATATATATATATATATATATATATATATATACAGAATCTAAAATAGAAATTTATAGGCTCATCTTATAAATATCAATATATCTTGCTCCTAGTTTATGCTTAATCGCTCTCCTATTTTAATTGGTTCTCTACTTATTAATTTCTAACTTTTCTCTAAGATCGTGGTAAATACACTTAATACTAATTTCATCAATTTTTTAAATGTCCATGAATGGCTAATTTATCACCATTCATTTGCTCTGATATCTAATAATAATAAGCGCCTTGACCACAAAATGAGGTTTTAAACTTAAATTAAACAGATATATACAGAAGCCATTACCCAGCCATTTGTTCCAACGCACAATCCTTCATTCATTTGTTTTTTTTTCAAGTAATTATTTCTCTTTATAAACACAGAATGTCAAGTTTTTGTTACTATAAAAATAATCTTGAATTATATTAACGGCAGTTATTAGTTTTTTACTTCCAGTAAAAAAAAATCACTACAGTGGAAAAGGATAAAAAATGGAAGAATTATGTAATATCGAAAGCTGTCAGTTTTTTCCTCTCCTTTTTGCCTTCCAAACTGACATCAATCCGTATGATGAAGTAGATGAGCAATTTTTAACTATAAGTGTTGATTCATTCAGTCCACAACCTGGCGCTACTAAAGATGCAGGTACAAACAAAAGAACTTTTCCAGTGTCTGGTAATATGGAGAACCCAAGGGATTCTAGTGACATTGAAAAATGTAAAGTAAACTAGGTAAGGAGGAGGACGAAGTGTCTAATAGTGCAAAGCATTTGGATTCCCTTTATTTTTGTAAGAATAGTGAAAGCCTGGTGAATCCTAGTCTAACAAGAGGGAGTGCAGAGGACTTTTTGTAAATATTTAATTTCGTATTTTTCTAGTTTATGACTTTTTTGGTATCTTTAACGGTAGTAAGTTTGCTTACCATAAAAATACTTGTTAAAAATTCAATGAATTTTATCTAATAAGATAAATTAATTCTTTTCTTACAAGGGAAGGGCACGACTAATGAAATTCATTTGGGATCAAGACTTGGTGAAATAGTAGTACTCCTTTAGGGTGTTCACCTCTAAATGTAATTCCGCCGAATGGCTAGTCAATTCGGAGAAATTAGCCTTCGAAATTCAGGCTTACCTTTTATACAATTAAATTTTAATTTTCCTCAACGAGTTCGTAGCTTGATTGATAAATCGTCTGCTTACGATGCAGAAGCTCAGGGTTCGATTCCACGCGATCAACTTTATTTCTTCAATTCATTTAATTATTTTTTTAAATAAAATAAATTTGTTTATGAAAGGTTTATTAAACATTAAATGATATTTTTTGTAATTATTTTGTATTTTATAAAGTAAAAAAAAATTAAAAATATATAACTTAAATTATTTATAAGTAAAATTTATTTTAAATTATTATTAATTAAAAATATTTAAAATTATTAATAATTTAAAATATTGAATATTATTATTAATTAAAAATGTTTAAAATAATTATTAAATAAAAAATGTTTAAAATAATTATTAATAAAAATTATTAATAATTAAAATTAGTAAACTATTATTTATTAATCATTATTTTAAAATCATTATTTATTTAAATTAACTAATCAATTACTATTTATTATAATGAATTAATGAATTACTATTTATTATAATTAATTTTTATCAAGCATTTGTATTAATAAGAAATATTATTAATTTATTATTAAAATTATTAATTTATTATTAAAATTATTAAATTATTATTAAAAGTATTAATTTATTATTAAAATTATTGTTTATTATTAAAATTATTGTTTATTATTAAAATTATGATTTATTATTAAAATTATGATTTATTATATAAACTATTATTAATTTATTATAGAAATTATTTAAATAAATTTATTAAAATTATTTAAATAAATTTTTTGAAGTAAAATAAATTTATTTGTAAAGGACTTATTAAATATTTTATAAAATTATAAAATAATTAAATTAATAATATATAAAAAAGTCATATTTATTACATTAATTATAAAATAGTTGCTTTAATTTTAATAATATATTTTATAAATTGTTTTATAATATATGTAATATTTTATTTATAGTATACTGTATTTCACACCAAAAATTATTTGTAACTAATTTTTTTGTAAAATATCATTTAATATTTTATTATATATTTTATTAGAAATATTATTTATTAATATAAAATATATTCATAAAATTTAATATAATTATTTATAAAATTACAGTAATTTTTTTACTATAAAATACAAAATAATTACAAAAAATATCATTTAATATTTAATAAAACTTTCATAAATAAGTTTATTTAATGTAAAAAAAATATTTAAGTGAACTGAAGAAAAAAAGTTGATCACGTGGAGTCGAACCCTGACGTCGCGCATAGTAAGCAGACGATTTACCAATCAAGCTACGAACTCGTTTCGGGAAATTAAAACTTAATTGTATAAAAGCTAAGCAGGAATTTTGAAGGCTAATTTCTCCCAATCGACTGGCCATTCAGCGGAATTACATTGAGGGGTGAACACCCTAAAGGAGTACTACTATTACACCAAGTCTCGATCCCAAATGAATTTCCTTAGTCGTGCCCTCTCCTTGTTATATAGTTAAATGGATTTTTCTCTCTGATAAAATTAATCTCTTAATTAAATATTTTAATACATCATTACTAGAAGTCAATGACCTGTTAAAGGATTAACGAGTTCATTTTTTTCCATCGTGAATCTAGAGGATGTAATTCGCTCCTTCTCTTGTGGCCAAGGTACATTAGGGGTCACAGGGATAAGCTTGAGGCCGGCGTTGTCGAGTCATTGATTAGAGTCCTTGTCCACGGAAGGCCCGTCACGTGGGAGAAGCTGATGCACGGTTAATCTATTAAGGGGTTGTATGGAAGTTTGATCGGTGGAGTGCTGATTGATGTTTCATCACCACGAAGTCCATTTTTTCAATAGCTCATATACTGTTTCAACTGATATTCTATATATAAGTTAACTACTTAAGAATTACTTTAAAAAAACTATTTCGTACATAAACTTACTACGCACTAGTTTCTTAATTTTGATTTTATCATTCTGTTTCTGAATAAAATATCATTTAATAAGAATTTGACATTCTTTACTGGAAAAACAATTACGTTAACTCTTTTGATTTTGAACACGATTATTTTGCTTTTATTCTTCTGTTATGGAAAACCATAAGTATATACACTGAGTATTACGAATATACTCAAAGAGTCATGAATATATTTCTCTTTAACTAAAATACACAACTTTAAAGTAGAAAATTTAAAAATCTCTTGTTCATTTTTTTTGTGTGTGCATGTTGAAATCCCTAATACAAATTTTATGAAGATTCTATGAAAACAATAGGTGGTTTGTCTTGCGCAAAATTCGATAATCAGCTATCTTAGCAACAAAACCCCTGTTTTGTTAAAACCAAGGCAATTGAAAACTTAATCGAATCTATCTTTTCTCTCCATATCTTAAACACACAATCATGCATGCCCACGTAATACTAAAGTGAAAATAATGTCACGCAATTTAATCTAGCCGATGCCACACTCGATTACGGAATCGGACACTAAGCAAACAATTCTAATACTGGGATGGGACGTCCCCGGTACATCCAAGGGAGGGTGGATACCACCAAACCATGTTTATAATCTTCTTATTTCAATTTCTGGATCGGGAACATGCGACTTGCGTGTGGTTAGGGGGTCAAGAGATCACGTGATAACGGTGTTTTTCCATCGACCCAGTTGACTTTCTATTCCCTCCTCTGGTCACGACACTCTTGTTGTACCAAGTGGACCAAGACATCGGAGAAGAGACCGGTTCATCCCCTCCGAATGATAATCTGTTCTTTAATTGAAGCAGTTCGGAACAATGGATTGGCAAACGACGAATTTTTGTCCGTTTGTTGTTGTTGACGAAATCACTTTATCCCAACAGGTGGTTCTTCAATGCACAATCGCAATCAATCTTGTACTGCTGACAAGTGGCAAGATTGTATCCGGTGCGATATGAACAAAGTTACGGATAGAATTCTTACAAACACTTGTGTTTAAAATCTGTTTTTATTCCGATATAATCTTCCCTTCGTAAGAAATCTAAATTATCTGAGATTTTGACCAAATTGGGTCGAAAGAAGTCCTTTAATTTTGAGTAATGTTTGTTACCGTAAACAAAAGAATTTTGAGTGAGTGAGTGTTTATTAATGTCACACTAAAAGCAACACGAAGGCTATTGGTGACGGTGGTGGTCACCCGTTGGCGTTATGTGGTAGTTAGCTTAGGTGTCAATGCACACTTGCATGTCTTTCCAGTGTGATATTGTTCTCATTCTATACTATTGAATGATACATTTGATACTATTGAGGTTTCTTTAATATGTTAATAATGTTTTGTTCCATGAAATATAAATAAAATGCGAGGAAAAATACATAAAGGACACGCCAACTTTGGCGAATTTTGTGATTCAAAGCAATTGTATTCGGTCCAGCCTTTTTACTGATAATCTTTAAAATACGAGACCCTTCAAAAAGTTTCCAAAAAATTGTCAACTCGTAAACACATGTCGTATATACTTTACTTTAACCAAAAACGTTTCACCTTAACCAACATAACTGTTATTCTAACATCTCTTTAATATTGTTAGGGACGAAGTTTGCATTAAAATGGCTAGAAGTTTCCTTTTATAGAAAAAGTTAGGTACTCATTCACGATATAAACGTCAAGGTCTAACAATACTGCTAATAAAACATTCCCGGGAGTGTTTCGAATATTGTCTTTCAGCAATAGAGTTCTGGAAAAAAAGTTTCTTTTCGAATGTATTGATCAAAATTCATTTTCTTTCAAAGCAGTTCACGTTCTCCTCTTATAAACCACACACTCTCTTCAGTGGTATATACACCATTTTTATTCATTATCATTAAAGTATCATATTGTCATCCAAAGCAATCGTGTCTATAAACGTGAGAAAAAAAACATTTTCAAGTTTTGAGTGTTGCCAACGTGGCTGTATTTGTAATTCTTTAAATAATTAGTTTTAATCAATTAATTTTGATTAATTATAATTAATTTATTGCGTTGTCATCCAAAATAATGATGTATATAAAAATTTCAGCTCAATTGAGCGCTTTGAAATGTATTTTATTAACGATTGAAAATTCCACCACAAGATAAATACACATATAGAAAATGTAAGTTAATAGTAGGAATTAAAAAATTAGTAAAATATACAATATTTTTTTTAAATTGTCGTTACTTAAAGTAGCTATAACATATTAATCTACTTTAAATACATCTTATACTGTTTTAAGGATTCTGTAAGTGATAAAGTTTCAAAACTACAGTTTTAGAGGGAATTATAATTTTATAAAAAAAAGGATATTTCTGTACATTCTTTAAAATTATTTGACACAGAAAAAACAAACTATCATGGCGTTTTAATTGAATAAAGATTCCTGAAGGCCATACACCGATCAAATTGTTAAGATCATAGATATTATTAATGGGCCCCGATTTCTCTCAAAAAAGGGGCTCACTTTAAAAAGGGCGATGTCTTTCTAAATTTGCTGTCTCACCGAGAGATAAATCAAAAAATAAGCGGACGGTAAATCATAGCGATCGCCTTGCTTCTCTGCCGAAACGGGATTGATGCCGGAAATATCGTTTGCTGGTTAAGGGAAGATTGAGCTTTCAGTAATAGCTAATGAATAGGATTGACCTTTGTGATGAATAGGCGACAAAAATCGATGCTTCTTGAAAAATCTAGATGTCCTTGGGTTAATTATGTGAAGAGAAAGTCATATAAGCTTCTTTCCAGCCTATTAAAGGCAGGATAGAGCAATAACAGAGTCAAAGCTTGACGTGTGTTTCATTGACCTAATACGATATTGCGACTACGAATTTGCATTCCTCTACGTAAACTTTGAACTTGAGATTGAATTGCGATTGTGTATTACACAGGTGTTAATTTTTTCCTGTTAAATAAATTTGTTATTCTGTACTGGAGAGTTCCAGAATAAACAACGATTGAATTCGAGAGAACCTGCCTGTTAATTACGTGGATCTTTCCTACATTTCGAAGATAATCCACCACGAAACAATATTGTAATTCTATTAGTAAAAGAAAAAAAATTATTTAAAAAAATCTCATATTTTATTTTAAATCAACAATAGAACTTATTGATCATTATAAACAAAATTTATTCTATGAATTATTTTACGATATGCTACATCCCGCATGCAAAATATTATATCACTCTCAATATCAATTGAAATGTTACAAGTACACAATACACGACAGTAAACAGTAAAAACATAAAAAAAACTAAGGTATAAATAATAATAAATGGAATAATAATAATAAATAAAATATATAGAAATATTTGTAATGTTAAATAATCAAGAATGTATTTGTGAATTTAAATATATAATCATTAACCCTCTGAGTGGATGACCCGCTAATTGAATTTCACTTCGAAAGTGGTCTACTTTTTCAAAGCTAGCGAAGCCGAAAATGTTTCGATAAATTTCGCGAACTGCTTCAAAAACGCACGGCAGTTTAATGCCTTCCCCTGTTAAAACTGCAGGAGGTCCTGAAATGGTTTTGCAGGGGATGATTTTATTGCTTTTCGGTCTCTGTGTTCTTCGAAACGAAAGGTTTCTCATTCACAGCTGTGGCCTAGGGCGAGGATTGTGAAATGGACATTTTCTCCACTTCACGGCCAACAGAAACTTCACCCAATTTATTGCAAATATATATTTCATATATTTGGAAAACTTGCTCAATTTCTGATCTAAAACCAATTAGGTTTTTAAGAAATTTTAATTTTCTGAGTTTTGATTTTAAATTCGGTTTCATTTTAAAGCATTTTTGCATTCCTAGATTGAATTAATTAAAAATATTTTTTAACACAATCCAATATTTCGTGTGAAATGGCTATTAACTACATTTTTAATTTCTAAAATCATTTCTGTTTGCTCATGTTTTTAAGTTTTTGAGTTTTTCACATTTACTTAATTAAGATTGATTTAAAGACCAATATATTTTTGACACATAGTTTATATAATTTAAAAGCTCTATACTTTGTCTTCATTAATTTTTTCCTTTTGAAAAATGCCATGACCAAAATGTACGCAGGGTACTGTGAGAAATAATACTTGAAAGGAATGGAATATGACTGAAAATGGTAAATCTAAAATGCAGCTTTTTCAGGTAATATTACAATTAGACTACAGAATACAAATGTTGCAGAATGAACTAAATATTTCCCTGATGTACCACAAACTACATTATAATAAATCTATTGTAGTACTACACTGCAGTATTTTAAAGTCATGCAACAAAAACTTAAACTTGCTTAACTGCCACGATGGGGAACTGAGAAGAAAAAAATAGATATTGTTTACAAACTTGGTGACTTCTGGATTACGTTTGTATAACTACTAATTTCTATATAAATATTTTGCATTTAAAACTCTTGTGAATATATAAGGTTCTGATAAAAGTGAATAATTTATCACATTAACAGTTGTTATCAATGTTATGTCTTAGAATATTTTGAATTAAAAAAGATATTTCAGTCATATTTATTTAAAGTAGAATTTTCATGCAGAGCATAAGTTGGATAGTAACAGATTAAAAAATTAAAGCTTTACAGGCATTGGAATTTTTTTTTATGCCTTTACAAATTTTAAATATGTTTTTCTCAGATTTTTAATTTTGAAGATGAGAGTGTTTTCTAATCCCTAAGGCGTTTTTCCTGTTCAAGATAGAGTCTTGAAATATCTTGTAAATGTTCCCTTACATATGTTCTATAAAAGTTCATATGGATTTAGGTCTGAGAACTCTAGTTATTTTTTTAAAAAATATCTTATTGTTAATATTTAAAAAAAAATTGGGTTTTTTCCAGGTTTAGCCATAAAAATAATTATTAAAATTCAACAAAGAGATATATTTTAAATTTTATGTATTTTGTTTCCAATAATCTAAGAAATATTAATCACTTACAATAATTAAATATTTTTAATAATTTAACATTTTAGAAATGTTTTAAAAATTTCAAAACGGTTCAATGCTTTAAAATTGTGAAGTAATGGCTTGTCAAACTAACCTATTATTTTCAGAATCAATATAATAGTATAATTTGAATATGAAACAAAAATTAATTTTACTGTGATAAAAACGACTTCTACTCATACTGTAAAAGAAAAGAAAGATAAATATATAACATAGTGGTAGTCAAAAACACATTCATAATATGTTAAAATCCTGTCCCGATACAAATTTCAATACATTTTCCAAACTGTAGCTAAAAACAATTATATGTTTATTAGGCCAGAAATTATTTATATTTAAGATATATTTTTTGTAAAGTACATAATGAATAATGGCAAGATAATTTGTAAAATCCTGAAAGATTTTAATGAAGAAAAAAAGCCAGACATAATTTTAGATAGTTAGAAATTTAATTATATAATACAGAAATATGCATGTTTTAAAAGAAATAAGTTGGCTAAGAAAATGAAATTTACTAAAAATTTCCTGAATGAAGTATAAATCAGATTTCATCCTCAAATACATATAATTGTAAGAAAAGGTTTTATTCAATTTACAATTAATTACAAAAAACCTTTTAAAAAAATAATTTTTAACAGGTATAAATAGCAAAAATATCAAAGAAGTATGAGAAAGACACATACATGTCGTTTACAGAAATGTCACAGTGTGATATTTTTCGAAACACGGCACTACGTAATTTTGAACTGCGGTTAAGTGACGAGGACGATACTTGAGCTGATAACTCCCCTTCCAAACTTCCACATCACACCAACGTGAGGACTTTTGACCTCGACGTGTTTAACGTGCATCAGCTCCTCTTCAACGCTAAACTTTTGTGGTACCAGGGCTCGAACACTGGACACGAGTTCATAACCATGACCATCAGGCTACCGTGGCCGCAAAAGAAAATAGCAAGTTTGAAAGAAATGTAATGGAGAAGTATATTTGAAGAAATAACTTCAAAACTTAACGAAAAACCAAAAATATCAAAATTTATTTTAGGAATAATAGTGAATATAACTTCGTACACCTAAAACCACTTTACGCAGTGTATTTTGAAAGTGAACGTTTCCTCTTTTTAGAGAAACTTACTATAATTATGTCAAATTCCTTTCATTTTGCTCTAAGGGGGATCCCGAAACAATGTAATTTTTTGATACACAAAATTACTTATGGTTGAATCTAATACAATTCCCTACAAAAATGAATTAAAACCCTTTTTTATCATATAAATTGTGTTTGAATAGGAGATGTTTAGTTAATAAGAACATTTAAAACGTGTCGGCAATCCATGGACCTGTGGCACGTGGTACAATTCTTAGTGGCACTCAGCACTACTCTACAAATTTGTCAACTCTTGAGTGGATGGAAGTTGATAATAGACCTTATTTGACAAACATCTTCTGAGTTATGGACATTTATGGAACTACAAAATAATCTGAAAGATAATTCTAAGGATAAATTTACAGCTATTTTGTAAATAATTGAGTGTTATTGCTAGGGGATTTAATTGTTGAAAAAGAAAATTGCATGTACTCTGCTTTCCACTTATGATTCGGCATATCAAAGTAAAAATCTTTCCTAATATGAAAAATATTTCGACTCCGCAAAGAAATTGTTTAACAACTGAATGCTGAGAATCGTGTCACGCATTATACCCATGGTTTTGCGATATGAAAAGAAGAGTGGTGAAAAGAGTTAATTCGCGTTACAATTTTTATTTAACTGTAATGAAGGGAATAATTTATATTTCACTTTGTCTATTTCTTATTTTAAATAAATATTTTGGAAACATACATTTTTAATTTTTTATCTTTGTTGAAGAAATAGTAACATTTTTTATATTGTTTATTTTTATGTTAATAAATGTATTTTATTGATCCATAATTAATATAAAAATAAAACTGTAAATCTAAATTATTTACCTCTATTCTTTAAATCTGCAAATATTACCGTAAGAATCGAAGGATTTCAAAATTTTCTTACTATGTGGCACGCTGAATGATACTGACAGATTGGTTTTTGGCACGTCTTAGCTACACAGTTGCCGCCCCTGATTTAAAATGTTGGGTAAGATAACCATTATATTTTTAAAATTTTATAAATATACAAAAGGAGAGTATTTTGTAAATACATGTTTTAAAAGGAGTAAAGTTTACGAGAACGAAATATAAAATTGCGTTAAAATTATTGGTACTCTATCAACCGTACTTCTTTATATATATATATATATATATATAAGAAGTACGTCGATAGAGTACCGTAGTTACTGCCAACTCGTGACAATGAATTGAAATTAAGTTCACAATTCATTGTTATTAAAAATATATAAAATTTTACATGACTTATTTTTGTATTTGTTATTTTTATATTCCTTACTGAAAGCAACAAATGGGAGTTCATTACCTGCCAAAACTGCAGAGGCCTGGTTGTTTACTCCACAAGCTCCTACCTTATGCTTACTCTGCCCTACTAAGTAAAAATGCCGTCTTCTGCTCGTCAAGATCATGGAATTGCAGATATTGTTTTCCATATATTTTAAATATTAGTTTTCTAACTTCTACATCAGCCTTTTAATAGTCTACACTCCTGCAAAGAAGTCTGAATTCAAAACTATAAAAACATATTATTCCCAACAATGTCATTTATACCTTTATTTTTTTATAATCTATGAATGCGTTAAACTATTAATTTGTTATCGCGACTATTTAATATTAAATGCGAAAAAAAACGAATAAGTTTCAAACTGAAACTTAAATTGAATTTTTCAAAAATTGTCATCGATATTCTCATAACTTTTACATATTGTCATTTTAGCATATCACACATCTATCTTCTATGCAAAAATCTATTATAAGTTCATCAAATGTTTCAGCATATTTTTACTCATAACATGCAGTTTTCAACCACATTGTGAGGCCACGGTAGCCTAATGGTCAAAGTAACGGACTCGTAGCTGACGTGTCATGAGTTCGACCCCAGCACCACTGAAGATCCGCCGTGTAAGGGAGCGATGCTCAAGCGTCATCCTCGTCACTTGACCATGGTTTAAAATTACGAGGTCCGTCGCCAAGTGAGTGAATATTAACGTCGCTCTGTTCAGCTACACGAGGGCTTTTAGTGATGGACCTCGTAATTTTGAAAAATGGTCAAATGACGAGGGCGACACCTGAGCTGGCACCCCCTCTCTAACTACCACACCACACCAACGAGAGGACATTTCAGCTCTCGATAGATTTAACGTGCATCGCTGCCCTACACGGCGGGTCTTTTGTGGCACTGGGCTCGAACTCGAGACATGCCAACCATGATTCGATACCTTGACCACCTGATACCCCGGCCACAGGTCCGTCGCCAAAAGCCCTCAAGTAGTTGAGTAGAGAGAGAGAGAGAGTGCGACTTTAATATACCCTCACTTAATTAAATTATATTAAATTTAATTAATACTTGAAAAAATATTAGAAGTCGAATATATATATATATATATATATATATATATATATATATATATATATATTAAAAAATTAATCTAATGATAATTTTAAATATCCAAAGAATTATTAGTATTTATGGTAAATATATGTTTTTCAACTGAGTATGTAAGACACGCATAAATATCTTTTTCGAAATTCCAATGCAGAATTTTAGTGGAGCTAATACAAAAAATTCCTAGTTTTGCATGGTTAAGATTATAAAAATGTCCAAATTTAAATAACCATTTCTTCAGTCAACCACTAATGGAACATGAATGATGAGGGATTATGCATAAATATATATTTTTAACTTGAATTTAAAAGGATCTTTATATTTATTTATATGCGCAAATGTTAACTGTAAATTTGTCCAGATGCTTTTTAAATACTCTTTATTTGAAGATTCAAGTTCAAAAATATAAACTTGAAGTTAAAGTTCTCTTTGAATGAAATTAATGTTCAGACATTCAAAATTCAAATATAATTTGTTATCTGAACAATACAAAAAACAAGGGATTCTATGTAAGATGCCTGAATATCTGGCTTTAAAATTATGAAAAACTAAAAAGATTTAAATAGGGTTTTTTTAACAATACATATAAATTTTTGCAAATAATGTAATACAGAAGCTTAAAAATTATTCATGTTTAGAAGTGTCGAAATTTTAAAAGATTTTAAATTTTGAACCTTTTTTTTTTTTTTGACACAACAAAATAATCATTTTTAAAAAAATCCCTGAAAGTATTGATTAAAATAAGAAAAATGAAACAGTAAATTATCCTCAATGTTTTAATATATAATTTGAATTTAAATACTACAGATATTTTTTAAAAACTTAGACATACATTATAAAAACTTAATTTCATTTGAGAATTTTAAGGTAAAGAAAAAAATGAGAATTCTCAACTCGTTGACTTGCGATTACTTCCCTACACTTTAGGGTTTAAAGAAATTCTTCAAAGAGTTTTTTACGATTGCTACAGGAACCGGTCTCCCCGTGAGCCATAAAACTTCCCCTCAATGCCCATTGTGTATCCCCGACCGTCTCTAATTATCTTTCAAGATCGTAAACCTTTAAAGGGGAAAAAGAATTCGTAAAAACTCGACTTTAACGTTTTTGAACACATTACTTGAAGGGGAAAAAATCTGTTTGGTTCATTTTTGGTGAGTCCCCGGCCTTACGAAAAATTCAATGTGGTCCGTTTTTGAAGCCTCTCTAGTAGGGCGGAAAAATCCGTGCTGTTCGGTTGGAAGGTTAATGTGCTTGAACTAAAACACAATTATTTGAGCATAAGATTTTACATTGATGGTATGTAACATAATGAGTAGCCCCCTAAAACAATAGAAACCCAGAAATCTTAATCCTAAGTTTAAGAGTTAACAAAAACATTGCAGTGGATATTTTGAAGTAAAGTCTTGATATTTTCTTGCTTACAGTTTTGCTTTAAATTAGATTTATAGTAATTTAGTACATTTAAGTAATTATGTACGTATCTTTATCTATATCTGTTTATATATATAAAATATATATATACGGATAGAAAAGAAAGAATGATAATTTAATACTTTTGTTGTTGTGGTTTCAACTAATTTTAAGCACGTAATCTTATTATCAAATAGATGTTATTTCTAATTCTGAACACATTCTTCGATTCAATGTTGGTATTTCATTTTAAACTTCGATTGCTTTAACACTTCATAATAAAATTTTTCCTTTCTTTTTAAAAAATAATATCTTCCTATATATAAATATGAATGGGTAGTTTTAAGATATACTGAGCAGATTCGCAATGTAACGCACACTGCCTTTTTTTTACGAAGGAATCTGAAATGTATGTGTGCAATGCTCTTTGGTTGTAAAGTCCTTTATTTGAGATATAATCCCAGACATTCGAAAAAAATATAGTTTACTTCTAGAAAAACACTTTTAGTTCATTAGGTATAACATTTTCTTTAAATAAACAGTATTCCGATCAATATAGAAGCCTATTTTTTATGCTCATCTTCTTTTTTTATTTTTGAAGTTGTCATTTTTATACCTGGCGTATAACACTCACCCGTAAATTTTGATCACGTATTTTGTGCTAAAAGAGCCCGTTATACTCCACGCCGGATTTTACAGTAGCTAGAAAAATTCTGAAGAGGGGTGTCAATTTAACAATTACAAGAAACAAAAGAAGAAAGAATCATTGAAGGATAAAGAAGACTCTTGTGGTTTTACGATTTCTGTAGTGTTAAATCGAAGTTTCTTAAGGCTGTCTTCGGTAAAAGTACGAGAGCTTGAGCTAAACGCGAAGCACATTTTCAGACAGAAAAATGCTTCAATTTCTATGAAAATTTGCAATATTGTAACTCATACCTCTGTTAACAATGTAGTGTTTTGAAAAATGCCAAAATATCCTATTAATACTTTCTTTCTTGGTATAACACGGGAAAGCATAGCCCATTTAACATTACGGTGAAAGAGAAGAAGCGCGAAACACATTTTATACCAGAAAAAATGAATAAACTCGGTTAAAAACGGGAAGTATAATAAAGGAATTCTGCTCTCTAAAGGATAGTGAAGCTAGAATATCATACATTAGTGTTTCATTTCTTTTATATCTGGAAAAATGTTCCAAATTCTGGCACTATTCTTTAAAATTAACCGAAGACAGCCTTAAACACGAAACAACTTTGTAAAAGCTAGTATGAAAATGAGGGACCTAAAATTGTTATATTGATAGAATTTTATGTATGTATAAATATGGTCTAAAATGTATAAAAATAAATCCAACGGCGTATAATGTTTGTTTCATTCTTTTTTTTATTATGAGAACATTTAAATCTGTTTGTTTAAACATTTTCCTATTATAAGAACGAATAAAAATATTGATTCGTGTAACGATTGAATTCTTTAAATTACTTAAAGCCTTTTGCATGACAATCCCTTCATGCTAACAATATATTTTTAATGGAAATAATTTTTATATTTTTCTTTTGGATCCACAGCTTTCAATCGGCTGATGTATTGCATTTTATGAAATGATAGTGTAATATCACGCTAAAACAAATATATATATATGTATCTTTTTTTAAGTATAAAAATGAGGAATGTAAACAAAACGGTATCATTACTCATCTAAAAACAGTATTTTCTTACCATTAAAAACTATAGCTTCGCTTTGACTCGATTTATTTTTATTTTTAGTTTAAAAGATAATAAACATTATCGACTTTTTTAAAAATCTTAAATACCGGATTTTATTATTTCGCCCTCGGTAAACGTGGTTAGCACTGATTATGCTGATGACAATCCAAACCATATCGACTTATGATCGTTTTAGTTTCAGAGTTTTAAGAGAGTAATCTTCAAACTACTAAGAAGGAAAATTTAAAATATTCTCAAGAAATAATTCACTTGTATCATGTTTTAATTTACATTCTAAGATGTATAAAGTACCTGTGATAACCCTTTCAACAAAATTATCTTGGACAAATAATGCAAAACCATTGAAAACATCAAAAGACCTTATCTTTAACCCTTTGATCATTTTCTTTGCATTACATGGCCTTTCTTTAAGAAACCAAAGACCTAATAACACCATTTTGAAATTTCTAGCCATTTTGTATCATTTTTTATGGCTCATAGGAACGCTAGGTACTGTGATGTGTCTAATTAATCTGCCATCAAGTTTTTACATTTTCAGCGCAGTTGTTAAAGTTGTATCCCTTTGTATGTGGTGGATACTTTTCAAGTCAAGACGCAAGATCTATCACCTTTTACGTGCTTTGGGTCGTTTACATACTCAATTGATTGGACACGTCCCACCTTTTTACAAGACCTTGAAAATTAGCCTTATTTTCTGGATCATATTCACCATGGTGCCAGGATTGAATAACGTATACGACACCGTAACAAAGAACACGGTTCGTTCTACTTGCTTTCACATCCACGTCCCCCTGCCAAACAAAGCTGCACGAATCTGTGCTTATTTTTTCATTCAAACTAATCATCAGTTCATCAACTGGTCCTTGTCTTACTTAGTGAATTTGCTCATCATATTCTGCTGCTGGGAAGTTAACTTGCTGATTGATGCACTTGGCAAAAATGTGAACAAAAATTTCAACAAGGCGTTGCTGGAGGTTCACGAACAATTGTTCGAAACCATATTGATGATGGAAGACAGCCTGTCCCTTACATGCTTCTTTGTCCTGATTCGACTGTTCATGGAATTTTTCCGCATCTTCAGCCTGTTATTCAAATTCGTCAAAGGTAAGCCTCAATCTGTCTCTGTGATCAACGCAAGCTCTTACGCCATTTTCACGGGATTTTTTTTCATTGTCATGATTTTCACTGCTGACAACGTCCAGAAAGGTTTCAACGATCTCCACAGACGTTTGGTGAAGAAATCCCTTCAAAGTAAAGCAAGTAAGGATGTTTCTCTGTCTGATTTTCGGTCCCTAGGGTGGAGTGAGAATGTTGTTCTTACAGGTTGGGGTATTTTTGAGCTAAAAAAAAAACTTATACTATCAACCGTGGCGTCTCTAATTACATACGGAGTTCTTCTTCAACAATTACAACAATGAGGAAAGCTTATTTTAGTTGCCAAAGACAAGAGTTATTCAAATTCAATAATGATTTCACTAAAATTATGTTTTCAAAGGAAGACCTTTCTGACAAGATTTTTCTTCACTCCATTGCAAATTACAGTAAAAATTGTTTATTGAAGTGAAGTACTGCACTACATTTATGAAGTTACCAAATTGTGAAGTAGCTTTACAAGAAATTCTAGGAGGGGAGTTATATTAATGTCTCCCTATAAAGAACCTCGAGGGCTCTATTGGCGACATTCCTCGTAATTTTGGACATCGGTCAAGTCAGGAGGTCGACACATGAGTCGGCACCCCACTCTCCTAACTTTCTCACCCTACTAACAGGGGGAACATTAAGCCTCGTCAAATGTAACTTGTTTCAGCCCCTCTACGTGGGGAGTCTTCAATGCCACCTGGACTCAAACCCCCCACACGCCGGCGACGAGTTCGAGCACAAATCCGTTGCAACAAGAAATGCTAGGAATGCTTCACTATTAACTGATTCTATAGTTTTCAGCGGCTTGTTTTTCAATGATAAATCAAATACCTAGATATTTTTACTTCTTTTACAGGAAAGATCATTGTATTTGACTGATACCTGTGAGGACTCAATGTCATTAATTTTAACTAAACAACGACGAGAGACGAATATTTTTTCTAAGCGTAAATATATATTTTCTGTGTACTGCTGTTATTTAAATTCAAACAAATTTTTTAAATAGGGATCAGTTCCAGATTTTTTTCGCTCAAATATTATGTAGTACTTGTTACACTTGGTATGATATGCATTTATAAATAGTTTCCAAATAAGCATAATAAAAAATGTAGCCCATTTTGTCTTATCTCACACGTCTTAAACTCTAATTTTTGAATACGAAGAAAATTAATAATTTTCAAAACCTTTTAAGTATTTAAACACATTTAAATGTCTGTTTCTGATCATTTAAATGCTTACTTTTATTTTTTTAAATGGCTTTTAAAATTTTCATTTTTGTTATTTTTAGAAGTAACATAAAAAATAAGAAGTAAGATAAAATTTTATCCAGAAATGTATAAAGCTGTGTTCTATTCAGTCGAGTGAAATAATTTCCGATGTATGTATGTAGTATCTGTGTTTCTTTTCTACCCACTCTGAAATACGTGGACAATCAAGCTGTGGCTTTCACAAAATAGATAATGCGGTCAACAGTTAATCAGCTGACATCTGTTTGTGTGGTCCGTGTTTCATTAAACTGTTGTTCCTAATCTCTCAAATTGAGACTGGAAACGTGAATATTCGTCATGTGATATTTTAGGAATTTATATAAGGCAATAGTGCTAAGGCGAAAACTAAAAAAAATATGCATTGTATACAGTAAAGGACTAATAATAAATTGTGCAATCAAAAAACTGACGTAACACGAATTTAAAGGATTATCCTAAAGTGAAAGATCCTTCCGATCTTGACAGCCTTTTAAAGGTAATATTGAAGCAAAACCCACGTCAATCAATAAGCGAAATATACCAGAAAAGGTAAATACATTCCAAACAACTGTTTATCGTGACCTTGAGAAATAAGGGTAATGCAACAATTTAGGCGTACGATTCAAAATGAAAGGAATAAAGAAGATCGAATGTCGCGTCAGTAAGTGAATACTAACATCGCACTGTTCAGCTACACGAGGGCTCTCGGCGACGGACCAAGTAATTTTGAACCATGGTCAAGTGACGTGGATGACACCTGAGCTGACACCTCCTCTCCTAACTACCTCACCACACCAACGGGAAGACGTTTCAGCTCTTGACAGATTTAACGTGCATCGCTGCCCTACACGGCGGGTCTTTAGTGGTACTGGGATCGAACTCATGACATGCCTGCCATGATCCGATACCTTGACCACTGGGCTACCGCAGCCCTCAGATCGAATGTCACAAAAACATTCTTGAGTTTCAATGGCCTATTTTACCACTTCCACCTTACTCGACGGACCTTGCTCCCCGACAGACCATCACTTTTCTGTTCCTTATAAAACTCTCTGAATGGAGAAAGCTTGAATTCCGAAGAACAATTTAGTGAAGATGTCGAAAATTTCTTCCAATACAGATTTACCACATCTAGCAAGCGAAGAATTGATAAGCTTCCAGGAAGATGGAAGATCACTCATAATAATGGTAAATGCATGATAAATTAATATAAATTGTTCATTCACACGCAATGAAAGCAAAATAGATGCCTGATAAAATAAATTGGGAGTTATTAACGACTCAACTTATTATTATGAATTGACATTAAAGAAAATGATGCTCTTTGAAAAAAAATGCTGTGCCCATCCCAGTCTACGTGACCATTGGGTGCTGAGGTGCATGAGCAGATGTCCCGATCAGGGGGTCAGTGTGGAGCGATATCCCCGGTGTATAAGTACCCATGAAAGCTTAGTACTCATTTATCGATCCACTGCAGTAGGGATGAAAGGTTGAGTTGACCTTGCCCAGCCCGGGAATAGAACCCGGACCTGAGGCGGGAAAGCGCGAAACGCTGCCACTCAACTACCGGGCCTGGTCGTATGATTATACGGCATTTAAAATATGCTAGAGCGTATGTTCGGCTTGGGTACTCTCGGCAAAATTAAAGTCCTAATGCAGGTTCACATCGACAGAGCTCAGGTGCCTCCCTCTGGGGAGGAAACTGTTTCGTCAAAACTACTTGTGGTAGTTGTTATCGCCTATATGGTGCAGCGCTAAAAAGTAATACCAGCTCCTGGGGAATGAACTAGGTCTGCAAAGGTTAAATAACAATACGCAGCCCCATTAGAAAAAAAGTTTATAAAATCGATTACATGCTAAAATTCAAAGACCAACAAGACGAAAATAAACAAGATTTGAATTTATATAGGTCGTTAAAAATAACAATAATTTTCATGAAAAAACAGTGATTTGTTTCGAAAAGGATGAAATTTATAAAAAAATAAGGAAAGTAATAAAATAACTTTTCTAGTACGTGCACAGTCTTTCTTACTTTGGAGGTAAACTTATGCGGCGTAATTAACTTCAAAATTGAAACGATTATTTGATTTGTTGTTTATTAAAGTTATAAATTGATTTTATTCAAAATTGAACCTAAGTGTGAAATGTTAATAATTCTATATCCGAGACTAGAAACTTATTTTCTTTCCTAAGCTTTAATCACTCCAGATAACTTCTTCTAAACAAAAAAATACACTCATTAAAAATTTTGATTTTTTTTTTTTTGAAGTATGCCTGGAAGTTATGTATAAATGTTGGCGTGCTAAATTCATTTATAATTAGGGTTCTCAAATCCAAAACTGGTAGAAAATGTGATTTGTTAAAAAAAATTATGTGTACTTTAAAAATAGGATAAAAATAAAGCTCTAAAGTTTCTTTGAAAAAATTAAAATAAATTTTTTTTACTAAGATAGTAATAGAATTTTTTTTTCATAAATTAGTATTAATAAAATAGTTTAGTGAAAATTTTTAATAAATTAGTAACATAATATTAATTAGATTTAAAAAAATATTCGCTGGGATTCAAAAACGCTTGTTATCGTATATTTATAAACTCGTTTAATTTGGTTTTTATGTGTATTCAAAGTCACATAATTTCGTATTTCTAAAATTCTTATTAAGTAATATAATACAATATATATATATATATATATATATATATTGGGTGAGCGTTTAAGGCAACTTAAAGGCTATTGGAGATGGACTTCTTACTTTTGAACTACCATCAAGTGACGAGGATGACGCTTAAGCTGGCACCCCCTCTCCTAATTTCTCCACCAAGGCAACGTGAAGACTTAGAGCCCCGACAGAGTTAACATGCCTTACACCTCTACACGGAAGGTCTTCAGACTCATCAGAACTCAAACCCTCGACTCAACAACACCGGCCACGTGTTCGTTACCATAAACACAAGGCTGCCGTGGTCATATAAGTTATTGTATTATCAAAAGGTAAGGAATAATTGTGATTTTTATGTTCAGATTAACATTTTATTAGTTTAAATAGGCGTCATTTTATGTAATGATTCTTGAGAATGCATTCCCCGCAAATTAATTCTTTTTCCAAGAAAAGGACACAAAATGTGTTAATGGCGTTTCCAGCTCAGTCCTATTATGAAATAGTTATTTTTATGCAATATTCCAAACAGCAAAATAAATGGTGATTTATTGGTGAAAGATTAGGTAATTATGAAAGTTGCTGCAGAATCTCGTACCTTAGTTTATTAAATTTTTGTATAATTATTTGTATTACATGAGGTTGTTCCCTGTCTTAAAAAAGGATGAACCTATACCTTTTGATTTACGTATAACTAATTTGAGAAATTTTTTAAAATATTTTCTAAACTTCGTAGCAGTATAAATCTTAAATTGTTTCCCTAAACTTTAAAAAGGAATTATAGTCCATACCTTTTGAACTTCGCCATACTATCTTCATAGATGTCCCATGCATTCACTATGATGAATCCGCTGTCTTGATCACTTTTTGTTGTTGTAGTTTTTTTTTATTGAAAACAATTATAAAATCCCCGTGCACCACAAAGTATCACACGGGGCTTACAGAAGTAAGTATTAAACACTCATTCAAGGGAAATAAACAATTAAAAAAATGAAGTTAAGAAGGATTACAAACAGTTACAATAAATTTACAGAAATTTTTGAAAGCACTTCTGGTGGAAAGAAGTTGGTGAAAATTCGGTGGCCAATTAATGTTGAGTCTCTTGAACGCCAGTCTTATGATCTTTCCCTCTCTGACATACTTGGAACACAGAAGGATTACATGTTCTATATACATTTTCCTTGCCACCAATATTACAGTCACAGAAAGATGAAGGAGCTAAATTAAATTTGTTCAGGTAGCTTTTGAAATTACCATGACCAGTGAGAAATTGGGTTAATTTGTAGTTAGTGTAAAAATGATGACATGATAGTCTCTTATTAATGGTGGGAAAAAATTTCTTTGTTATGCTCCCTTATTAGAAATGAGTTATTTTTGGTTCCAAGACTTCATCATTCTTTCTTTCGTGATCTTCTTGTAAAACGATTTAGGAATATTAACGTCAATGTCAATTTTGCGCTTGGTTGCAGCTTTTGCAAGACAATCGGCTCGCTCATTTCCAAGAATGATCGAGTGTCCGCGAACAAATGCAAAATCTATTGAGATGTTTTTATCTCTTAGGCTTTTAAGTTGCTTTTGGATCTTGACGATTATTTTGTTAGTTGAAGAAATACATTTAAGAGAATCCAAGGAGGAAAGAGAGTCAGTACAGATGAGATATTCTGAGATGACACTATTTTGCTCAGTGATCCATTTAACGGCGAAATTTAAACATAAAAGTTCAGCTACAAAAACTGTGCATTCATCACGAATTCTAAATTGAAAGTTCTCGGATTCAACACCACTCCTGAACACAACAAATGCGAAACCAACTCTTCCATCAATTTTACTGCCATCAGTATAGCAAATAACAGGAAATCTTCTGTGCTCTTGTCACTAAATTGAACAATATTGATGGCATTCTTCTCTGAAGGATGAAGGATAAAAAATGGAGACAGAATACAATCATAATTAGAGATGGAAGAAGCAGAGAGATTTTCCCTAAAAGCAATATCATGAAGAATAGTAATGTCGATTGGAGGGAAGCCAGAAATAGCATAAACTGAGTCGTAACTTATTGTGCGATAACCACAAATGACCGTAAAATTATCCTTCTTTGTATGCGTCGCAGATACTTAGAATTCATCTTTCTTTTAAGTGCCTCGCCCCAAACTCTAGAGCCATACAAAATGAAAGGCTCGATTCATTGCTTATAAATGAGAGAATGTACATTGAAATTTATTCCGAACGTGTTGCGAGCAGTCCGATTTAATCCACGCTGTAATTTGTCACATTTCTCGGATATGTAACTTAAGTGTTGCTTCCAAGAAAATTTAGTATCAAGAAGAACCCCAAGATACTTCATTTGCTTTACCATACTCAAGGGAGTTCCATCGAGATATAGCTGAAATGCATCATAGCAAACGTTTTGTTTTTCAATAGCCATGAATCTGGTTTTATCAGGATTAAAATCCAATTTAAAACTTTTTGACCAGTCAGAAGCGAAGTTCAAAGCTTCCTGTGCGTGTAGGAAAGTCGCAAAAAGATCCCTACCTTGGGAACAAACTAAAATGTCATCAGCAAAAGCTTTGATTTCACAGCAGGCAATATTATTAAGTTTAGGTTGTTGTAGGTTGTCAACATTTTTATGTCGCTAGTTACAATTCTTCTCAGAAACGGATCCTTGTTGTTTTTTGAATACAGTGATCCCCAAATTTCAAATTTTTTTGCATTAACTGACTGCTTAGTTCATGTGAAACCTATTTAATGACTTTTTAATCTTTCTCGTGAAGCCGCGGTAGCCTACTGGTCAAGGTAACGGGATCAGGGGTCATGCGTTCGAGCGTAGTACCACTGAAGAACCGCCGTGTAGGGAAGAGATCACGTTAAATCTGTCGAGAGCTCAAACGTCCTCCCTTTGGTGTAGTAATTAAGAAAGGGTGGTACTTATCATCCTCATCACTTGACTATGGTTTAAAATTCCTAGGTCCGTCGCCAAAGCCCTCGAATAGCTAAGCAGTGCGACGTTAATATTCACTCCTTCTCTCAATATTTCTCATATTTTTGAGGTGGTTACTAATGACTGAGATCTGTGAGGGAAGATAATGTTCTAGAGAGATCAGCTTGCACTGTCATGCAAAAACTTCTTCTTCAACTGTAACGAGTGTCTATCCGCCTTATTCTTTAAGTATTTACCACTAGAACGGAACTTTTGAAGCCATTTCTGTACAGATCGTCTGTTATCAGCACCAATGCCAAACGCATTGTTGATATAAGGAGTAGTAAGTGTTGCACTACTACCTAATTTTGATTTCTTCAAAACAATAGCCCTGAATTCATTGGTCGATATCAATATATAGAATCCCAGACGGAATAGTGGTTAGTGACGCTGACTGCTGTGTCGATGCCAGGGATCCAAGCGAAGTCAAACATGTTTGAAAATGTATAGTGCGTATGCAGCACGAGGGCGCTTTAAATTTTCATCGAACTAAAATACCTCTCAAAAGATTGGTGGTAGAGGAAGAAGGGTGGAAGACCCTCTTCTGTGGTGTTTTCCTTCAAAATTGGGATGGTAGGGGGTTACAAATTACTATCACGTGCATGGTGCTCAAGACTGCGGTCGAAGCGATGGACGCATTCTAGCCACTTACCACGATTAATTTCGTGGTCCTCGATTAAATACAATCTTTTGGTGGCAATAGTAACAATACAACGCACAAAATATCTGCAAAATTATTTTTATCCAAAAGTAGAAAAAAAGAATAAAATACAGTAACTTTTTAAATAAAGAACTTATGGAACGTCATATTTAAAAAGGTTCAACAAGAATCATAAATTTTAAACATACGCTTAACCCCAAGTAAGAATAAGTTCGCAAATTATAAGAAATCCGACATTATACGACCAAACGATTGTGCATGTTTAAAGTCGTAATTACTTTGCTATAAATTGCATTTCATGCCGAGATGTTTCAGTTTTGTTTTAAAGCGTCTAAAAAAAAGAAAAAGACCAGTAATTTTACATTTCATTTTGTAGAAAGAGAAACAGAAGATACATCATGCACTAGATTCAGTAAGAAGCCAAGATTTGTGAAAAGAAGACCAAGAGAAAATAATCCTGAAATTGCGTCAAAGGGTTTTCGTTTAGCATCATTTGACCTGCCTTTCTTCTAAAGATATAAAAAAGAGCAACTTGACATCGATGCTCTTTTTCATGTTTCATTGTCATGCGAACATGTCTGGAGAATGCTTTCTTTGCGAAAGCTTCTTATGGCTCACCAGCTGAGATAGCAACTCTCTCTAGCACTTCCAGAGCACATAAATAGGAACTTAAATCGAAAGGTATACAAAAGATGAAAACTGTTCTTTTTTTAATTGCTAAAAATGAGAACCCGGAATTTTTAAGTTTCATATCCGTGTTGTTGCCACAAATACCTAAAATACTTCCAACATGTTATGTAATAAAATATGTAATGTAATAAATAAGTAAAAATAATTTTTTAAAAATGAGAGGAAATCTATTAATCAAATCTGAGTTTGTTTGTACATAAAATCCTCTGGTTCAGGGGCAAGCAAAACGCGGTTTGCGAGCCCCATGTGGTTCTTTGTAAAGACGATTGAGGCTCTTACGACTTCAAGTTTCATGAATTATTAAAAAATAGTTATATTTACTAAAAATTCTTTTCCTTTACAATTATGTATTGAAAAAATTTGTGACTTCAACTCATCCTCTCAGCAAAACTATTCTTTAACTGTGATTTTAGTTTAAAAACTGCTTTCCGTAGAGATAACTTAATTTTATGATAATGTAAATGCTATTTAAATCCTGGCATTGGGATGTAGGAGGTTAATCTGGAAATCTTGGAGTAGTAGAAAGTGGTTTCTGACTAGGAAGTCATGCGGTCTGAAATTTCATCCACCCGGTGTAGTAGAAGGAAATAGAGGCGGATTTGTACCAAGCTATCATAAGAGCAAAGATAAGTATTTTTGAATAATCTCATAAGTTAGATTAAGAATTTGATTTAAGCTCGTTGCTCTCAAAATTGAGGAATAAGTTGTAAATTGTTAATAAAGTGTTAGATCTAAAATAAAAGCAACTATTTTCAAAATCATATCTGCTTCTTCTCCGAACCCCCTTACATCTGCATCCTCTGGGTTGCAACGAATTTACCTTATCCGTATCTACTATTAAACATTTAACCAGCTTAAGCTTTCCGTATTAGATAGTTTTCCATTGAAAAAGTGTATTGAGAATCAGTAAAAATATTAAAATTAGTTCTAAAGTAGTAAAAGTCAAATTATTGGGAAAACGTCGTCATGGAACACTTCTCTAAGTGATTTCTAGCAACGCTTTTGCTCATTTCCATACATTGTGAGGGATTAGACCCCCTCTCTGGCCCACATGGAGGTGTGGAAGGTAGGGAAGAAACACTAAGGAATATTCAAAAGCAATCTATTTATTGATCTCACAAATAGTAACACTGATTCGAGTAATTCCAACGAAAAGAGAATGTCTCAATATAAGCAATATGTGGATTAGCAGCGAGGTACACGAATTATGAGAAGACTATCAATATCAACCCTCTTATTGCAGGATCAAATCTACAGTCCCAATTATCTTAATACGATTAAACTTTAGTGACCAATCGCCACTTTAATTCTTTCACCTATCATATATTCGAAATACGATAAAAAATACTATAATATATAGTCAGTAGCAATCTATTTTATCTCATCACATTCTCTCTCGCTAGCTTAAAAGCCTTGACTCTATAAAGCAAACTAAATTTAAATATTATGGTTTCTTCTTCAGAAGGTTGGTTGTGAATAAACGTGAATTGATATCCCAAAGATTTCCCAAGAAGATTAAATGAAAATAGGGGGATAGATCCGTCACAACATTAATTACACAGGTCTGCGATGAAAAAATTGTTGTATATTTAACTAGTGGGTTTAACTGTATTTTTTGTACTGATAACGGGAAAAATAGTGAAAAAATCCCATCACCCTTAGATAAGTCACAAATTTCACCTGAAATTTTCTTATTTTCAGGGGGTTTCAGGTTCAATATGCGTACGAGTTTTCAATATTATAGCCTATATAATTGGTGAATTTAGTCTGAATTATGGATCTTTTATGGTGAATAGGTTACTAAACAATGTATATTATTTACAAAACAGTTTTATTCTATTTATTTGCTATGACAATGAATCTAAACTCGGAATACCAGTTCCTACTGGAGCGAGATATGCTTCATTCTGTCTGCCCCCTCCCCAATCCTACTGGCTGCTAGGCGTCGTGCGCCGAGACCTTGGTTGCAGTCAGTGACTCAGTGTAGAGCTAGCCACTGTGGTGTAAACATCAAACAGCTTTGTGTTACGGTATTTAAAAAAATGGCTACTATAGGATGTGTTAACTCTCCTAACTGTTTCTGTTATATTTGTGGGTCTTATACCGTCAAGAAGCAACAAAGGAACATTTCGAATTTTGTTGAGAGGGTGTATTTTGCATACTTTGGTATTAAATTAGGGGATCATTTCATTTTGCAGTACCCGTGATTTGGAGAGAGCCTAAAAATCACAGTGATGACTGTTATTTTTGTTCTTGTTCAGTGCAAGGTTTCAATTTAAAAAACAGGAAGGATATTTCATACCCAACCATCCTACATTCGGCTATTCGCCCTGTACCTCATGGACCTGACTTGCCTATTCCTTCACCTCCGGATACCCTGGACAATATTTTAGATGATTTAGACCAAATATCACATATTAGCAGCGACAGTGATGATGGCTACGATCCAGGTACAAATGACTCTGAATTTTTCTCTCACTCAGATTTGAACGACTTAGTACGAGATCTGGGCCTCCCAAAGGACACAGCGGAAGTTTTAGGGTCTAGACTAAAAGAAAGACATTTGTTAAACTCCGGTGTTTCATTTTCGTGGTACCGATTTAAAGAAAAGGAATTTGTCCCTTTTTTTACGCAAGAGGGGGACCTAGTTTTCTGCAACAATGTACCTGCAATTTTGGAAATGTTCAAAATTATGTATAAACCAGAGGAATGGAGACTTTTTATCGATTCGTCAAAAAGGAGTTTGAAAGCTGTACTTCTTTACAATGGCAACCGATATGCTTCTGAACATAAAGGGATCACTTGTGGTGATTTTAAAGTTATTTCTATGTTACTGGGTCAACAAAGTGGTTACACAAAGTTTCCAAGTTTCTTCTGTGAATGGGATAGCCGTGACAGGAAACAACACTACGTGAAGCAGACGTAGCCGATCAGAAAGGCTCTTGTTCCTGGAGTTAAAAATGTTGAAAGACAAAGTTTAGTAGATCCTAAGAAGATCTGGTTTCCACCACTTCATATAAAATTGGAGCCAATGAAACAGTTTGTGAAAGCATTAGATAAAGAAGGAGAGTGTTTCAAGTATCTTTGTGAACAGTTTCCTGGTATATCGGATGCTAAGCTGAAAGAGGGTATCTTTGTTGGGCCTGACATAAGAAAACTTTTGTCACTAAAATGGAAATGAAAGAAAAAAAAATGCCTGGAATTCATTTAAACTTGTTGTAACAGGCTTTCTTGGAAACAAAAAAGATCCAAACTACAAAGCTTTGGTTGCTGAATTGTTACAAAACTACAAAATATTAGGCTGTCACATGAGTGTCAAAGTCCATTTCCTCCACTCACATCTGGACTACTTTCCAGAAAATCTTGGGACTGTAAGTGACGAACAAGGAGAACGTTTCCATCAGGATATAAAAGAGCGCAGATACCAAGGTCGTTGGAATGTCAGCATGATGGCAGACTACTGTTGGATGTTAAAACGGGAAAATTCACAAGAACACAGCCGAAAAAGTACTAAAAGAAGCTTCGATGGGAAAAGAAAACGGTTTTACAAGAACTTATAATAGCATTTTCACCACATGTGTGTACCACTATTATTCTTATTTAAGCTATTTATCTTTGTTTTTCTTTCTTTTAGTTTATGTTAAAATAATAAAAACAAATCCAAAATTTTCGGGTTTTTTTTTGTATTTTTTTCAAATATTTTACCTTTATTTTGTAGGCAAGCCTTACGTGATAGAAAAAACCCATGTCATTTTTGCGCTAGGTTTGATGTGAAGGAGTGGGGATGGAATATAGTTTACCTTGAACTTTTTCTGCTGCTGGTGGCACGTTATTACACGTCCCTCTTTCTTGTTCATTTTTGCTTTTTTATTTTTGTTTGAGAAAGATATTGTTGTGTCCAGGTGCTGCGATCACGGTAAACGTAAAAAACGCACTGCACATACATTTGAAATTCCTCATGAAATTTTTTAAAGAAATGGGAACTGAGAATGTTTTACTTCATTAAAAAATGTTTGGTGATAATGGCACGCCACATAGTCAAATTTTTGAATGGCCCAAATGATTATCGGGAAGTTACTGAAGATGATAAACGTTCTTATCAATCTGTGACATCAAGAACAAGTGATTTTCTTTGTTTTTGTTGGATATTAATGGTATCGTCATGACTGAATGGATACTTCGAGGCCAAACGGTAAAAAATCAGTTCTACATTAAGGTCCTGGGAATGTTTAGAGAAAGATTCAGGAAGAAAAAGCAAGATCTGTAGAGCAACCACACGTGAATTTTGCACCCAGACAACGCATCAATGCACATTGCACTCTCTGTAAAACAGTTCTTGGTGGAAAAAAGCATTATTATGCCGAAGTATCCACCGTACTCACCAGATCTCCCACCATACGACTTCTACTTGCTTCTTAAAGGGAAAATGAATTGACGGGGACACATTTTCAGTCTGTAGGGGAGGTGAAGCTAAAAACAGCACACTTACTGAAGATGGTGGCACTTAATGAGCCACAGCACTGCTTTGAACGGTGGAAAACTCGTATGCAACTACGCATTGAGAGGGAAGGGAAGTATGTTGAAGGTGATCAAAAGAGGTACTTGTACATTGTTTTCAATCAAACTAATTTTTAAGATTAGTCCGATCATTTAATTGCACAGTAGTATAAGCCCCCAAAAGAAGCGAGAAAAACACTTTCCATATTTATGATATGCTTAAAGGTCAATAAGAAGAGAGTTGACTTTTACACAGAAACAGACAAAGACAATTTTAATTATTAGTGTAAGCTTAAAATTTCAGGAATTAGTACGATAGTATAGGAAGGAACATTTTTTCACGATGCTAGAAGGTTTAATTCCCAACATTATGATATTTTGACAATGGTTGTTCTTGCCTTGAGGTATAGAAATATAAATATATTCAATAGTTTATAGTTCTGGAAGGAAGGAAAAATATGACTTTGTGTGTAAAACCTTGTTTAAATATTTAAATATTATTTAAAAAAATATTAATTGGAGCACGAGAGTGTCTTAATCGTGAATTCCACAGGGGCTTCTCTTTCCCTGATGTATACATACATATCTTGTTGTAAAAATGGTTCTTTGTTTAAATAGATTTTTAATACCTTACTTAACTCATTTCACTTACAACCTGGCTTTTCTCTCCGAAAGTTTTCCAACTCTGATCTGGTGGATTACAATTCGTATAAAATATCTTGCAGATTGAAACACATTAGGCATATATTACCCTTTTTTCATCTATTAAGAAACTTTATGTATTGTTTTGAAATTGTGTCGCCCTAGAGAAATTATAGGGTTATTACTGCTGATGACCCATTGCTTTTGTAATTTTGAGCCATGATCAAGATATTACTCCTGAGATGGCACCTTATTTTCAGATAGTTTTTCGCTTGGAACAGAACTTAAACATTTATTTGGTTTTCAAAAACAGTACTATACAGATTTATTTAAAGCGTGAACTTCTCCAGATGTTCAACCTGTGATAACTTAGGTAAATGTTTCTTTATTTCACTTTCTATTCTTTAAAGTAAAGAGTGTTTTTTTTCAGGTATAGAAGTTTAAGTTGGCATTACTTTACAAGAGGGCGACCGATTTAACAGCTGTCAAGTGATTTATTCTCAGTTTGGTTTGGCAATTCATCAAAACGATCATCAAGCAAGGCGTAGATTTGTCGAATGGGCCCAAAACGAGATTGCCGTTGTTCCCGATTTTCATAAGCAAATTTTGTTTAGCGATGAAGCGCACTTCTGGTTGAATGGCTACGTCAACAGACAAAACTGCCACATTTGGAGTGAAGCTAATCCACAAGTGTATGTCGAAACACCGTTACATCCAGAAAAAAACTGACTGTTTGGTGCGCTTTACGTGCTGGTGGAATCTTCTTCAAAAACGATGAAGGCCACAACGTTACAGTCAATGGTGATCGGTATAGAGCCATGATTACTAACTTTTCATTCCTGAATTGAACAATCATGATGTCCAGGAGCTGTGGTTCCAACAAGACGGCGCAACATGTCACACAGCTTGTGCCACAATCGATTTATTGAAAGACACGTTTGGTGACCGCCTAATTTCACGTTTTGGACCTGTGAGTTGGCCTCCAAGATCTTGTGATTTAACACCGGTAGACTATTTTCTGTGGGGCTATGTAAAGTCATTGGTCTATGCGGATAAGCCACAAACGCTTGACCATTTGGAAAACAACATTCGCCGTGTTATTGCCGATATACTTTCACAAATGTTGGAAAAAGTCATCGAAAATTGAACGTCCAGATTGGCAGAACATCCGAGCCAGCCGTGGCAATCATATGCCAGAAATCATATTCAAAATGTAATGCCACAAGATTATCTTTAGAATAAAAAATTATTCATGTCAATCGAATAATACATCGTTGTTTTATTGCAATTTAAAGTTCTATACCTCTAAAAAAACATCCTTTACTTTCACAATGTAAAAATACATAAATCCATACAATATGTTCTAATTTTTTGTAAAAAAAATGCGAACATATAACAAATAGCATTATATTTCTTGAATTTTCATTGGAACACTGAGTGATCACAATGACTTTTTAATTTGCTCATGCAGATGTAAAATATTTAGATGTAAACAGCAAAAACATAAAATCTATTTACATTTTACTAGGCATCTTCCCAGTGTAGAACAATATTCAAATATTGTTAACTGATTTTTTAATGCCTTATTAATCTTTCAATAGTGAGTATACATAAGAAACACAATAAAAACTTAAAAAGAATCAATTATTATGTTTTACTATGTTTTTCCATTTTATTAAATTCATATTTGACTCTTATACTGCATAAAACAGATGGCGGGAATGAACTACTGGAAGAACTGGAATCGATAACCCGAAGTAAAATTCATTGAATAATATTCTGAAATTAAGAGCGAATCATTCATTTGTAATTCATACAGTATATGTTCAGTGGGATTGCAGGCAAAACAAGAATGTTAAAGATAATTTCCAAAAAGGAAACTATGTATTACAAAAAATGAAGACAGTAAACATAAACAAATATTTTCAGGGAAAAAATAGAAACAAATAGAATTTCGTTTCACCCTATAATAATAAAAAAGTATTAATAATCATCAATACATACCGTATATCGAGAAACTATTTATTTAAAATAAATGTCATACATTGCAAATTTAAAGAATTGCAGTTCTAGAAGTCTACTATTTTTTCAAAAGCCTGGGATAATTCCTCGAAGAAATGACTTCTAAACGTAGAAAAGCGGATGCGCGTTATAGACTGAGTCTACCTAAAAATTAGGAAATGCAGCTTGAAAGTAGGGGTGTGCGTTATACGCCGGATTTTACGGTTATTAAAAAATAATCACAATTAAGTAATTAAGTTATTAAATAGTATCTTTGAATTTTTTTCTTATTGTTTACTTTCTGGTAAAAAAGGATGTGGAATATTATTGTTATTCTTTATTGAAAATAAATATGTTATTTTTGGAAATGGGTGTTTTTTGCAAATAGTGGTGAACACAGACTACTTCAATGGTAGGGGTTTCCTTCCTTCCTCAGAGGCTCGACAGCCCAGGGTGGGCTTTGGCCTTTTCAAGAGGCCTTTTCCAGACCAGCCTTCTTCTTGCTAGTGTTCTCCAATTCTTAGTTCTCAAATCTAGGAGATCTTTTTCTAGACCATCAATCCATCTAAGATTTGGCCTGCCCTTTTTTGTAGGTCATTTGGTTGGGCATTGAAGACTTTTTAGTGGTATGATAGGGATTTGCCTTTAAATAAACAAGTAGACGAAAGAAGATTAGCTGAGGCGTAATCTTTATGCTGAAAATTAAAAAGTCCTTGATGTATGGTTGGAGTTGGAATCTGCAAACCTCACCCTTACGTACGCCACTGCTCGTAAAAGTATTATTTTCGAACAGAATCACGCATTTAAATTAAAGACAGATCAGATTTTACTTGAATATAATTCGAAACTATTGTATACAGAAAAAGAAAAAAAAAGATAATTAAATTTCTAAATATTTTTTTCAAAAATGTTGTTATCTCCTTACAGTCACTGTTACAAATATTTACAGTTACAAAGGACTTTGTAAAGAAAGAACCTAACAATATAAAATATCTATACATTTTGAACTCAAATACTCTCTTTTATATAACATTTGTTTATTCTTCTGAAATTTATATCACCTCAACACGTGCAAAAAGAAATCGTTTGCAGTTTCACGCACGAAATATCTTATTCGCGCCATTTTCGAGGAGAAATACGATACGAAGAATACTCCGGATAGAATTACTGATTTACGACGCGGAGCCGTAAAAAGAAAACTCATCTCTAAAAAGATGAAATTTATTGCCGAGAGAAAACAAAAAGTTTCTAATCTATTGTTCATTCAGCAGCCTGTTCTAATTTTTTTTTGTAATTGGTAATTGCTTTTTATTACATAATCGTTTTCGTATAAGTAGCAATTTATCAAACTAATTCGATGGGCTGAAAAACAAAAGAACAAACAAAGGAATCAGTTTTTATAACATAGATAGAAGTTGAATGTAGTTTACACAATTTCTGAATCGTATTTGTTGGATAAACAAACAAAGAAATTTGTGAACGCCTTTGGGTTCTTGAAACTGATGATATAACATTTTTTTTACCTTATGCAATACACATAGTTAGAAACATAACTGAGGTTAGGACTTAATATCATTTAAAGGAAAACCTTTTGATTTTGCATGAGAGCATTAGTGTAAAATAACCTACAACATCATATCATATATAAACAATTATATGTTAAAGTGAGAATATCATAACTCTATACCATACTTCATTACAGATACAGTTAACAAGGATTCAAAAATGTACTTGAAAAAAACAATGATCCATTTTAAGAAACAATACCAATTAGTACGTTTTGCATTTGAATTTTGAATTTGTTCTAGACTTAGGCCATTATTATAATGTACGGCTGTTTGCTTTAAAAACTAAATGGTCTCTAAAAAGACTCAAATGGCGTAATGTGGAAGTCAAGAGAAAGTTGTGTTTAATCAAATAAGTCAAACAGCTGGAACAATGCCAAATAAAAAACTCATATCAAATAAAATATTTAAGAGAATAAATGTAATTTGATTTTCACAAGTTTTGGCACACTTAAAAATTTGAAATAAAAGAAACGAGTCTAGTCGCATTTTTTAATTCATCGTGCTTCGAAAATGTAATCAAAATAAAATTTCTTACTCAATATATTAATTGCCAGATTCATATGGAAAAAGTGCATTGTATTTTGAAATTATGTTTTTGCATTTCATGGAAAACTTCTTTTTCAATTCCTACTATTGGCTCACATTCTCTATATATTTATTTATTTATCTTGATGAAATTTTCAAACCTTAATAAAATACATTTTAAAGCGTTCAATTGAACTGAAATTTTATATACATGATTATTTGGGATGACAATACAATAATTTAATTATAATTCATAAAAAATTTGATTAATTAAAACTAATTATTTAAATAATTACAAATACAGTCACGTTGGCATCATTTTTGGTGACCCTTTTGACGACTTGTCAAAACTTGAAAAGAACTTACATGTATGTAAACTGAAATTTTACGTACATGATTATTTTTGGATGACAATACGATACTTTGATGATAATTAATAAAAATTAATTAACACTTAATGATGTGATTCTGTCCTATGTATATACATATTTATATTAATTGTAACTATTTAATAAAAAGTAGCTAAAATAAAATTTTTCTTTGTTGATCTAAGTAGGAATTAACTTAAATTTTTTTATTGCTTGTTATATACTGAAGATTGAACTCTTAAAAATAAAAAAATAAACAAACAAAAGACTGGAGTTTTAAAAAACTCGTCAATGATAATTCAATGGGCAAATAATTCATAAAGTATTCGAATCTCAAGTAAAATAAAATAAAAACATTAAGTATAAAATACATTTTAAATATACTTATATATATAAACATAAAGGAATAATGTAGGAAATATAAAAAGAAGCTAATATAAAAGTAGCACATTTTTTAGTAAACTTTTACATTTGCCTTATGCTAACGCATGCTTTTTATCATTTATGAACTTAATTTTTCAAAGGAAAGTTTTTAGACTCTAAGGAACAATTATAAATACATGATGACAGTAACATTTTGAAAAGTAACACCACTATATAGTGCTTAAAATATTAAAAATGCTCATTTAATATTAGGCTATATCGTGAAGGAGGACGGGAGAGACATTTGTTAGATTTATATTTTTCATTCAACCATATGCGTTTTTATATATAATACGCTGTTCATAAAACTCTTCCATTTTTTTTATCTGCGGGGAATTCGGATAAGAAAATTTCAGCTTTACATCTACGTTATGATTAGATTACTTTTTTTTTTTTTGTTGATTCGACTTGCTTTTCGGATTACCAGTTTTAATATAATTAGACGAGAAACGGCTAAGAATTCAATGCTATATTTTTTTAAGAATAAAGGAAAACCTATATATTGAGTTTTTATTTCAAATCATAATTTGTGATTGTTTTGATCACATAATTGTACTTAATTTTCAATGATTTATGATGATTCAAAATGCTAAAATCATTAGCTTTTGTTAAATTCTCATAAAATTTAGACTGAATAATTTTTAATATGTTTCTTAAAATGTGTAATATATTTTGAAAAAAGTATTCTTTTTTCTTAGTAAGAATCTTCACAGTGCTTTGTTCGTGCATGCTTAATGTGTTCATGCGATGATTTAATAAAAAATTTTATTTATGTTTACAAATAAAAATTGCAACACAGGCTTTTGAGATAAATTATTAATAGAAAGGGAACACAAATTCTCCAGGGTTATTTTTCCAAGGGAAAAAAAATTATTATTTTTTTTAATTATGAATTTTTAAGCAAACTCTGAAAACTTTAAAACACATTTCACTTTTACTTAATGATAAAAAAATTATTATAATACAATTTAAAGTGCTCTGAGGCTTTTAAGCAAAATTTAAATCATAAGAAAACATTGCGAGTACCAAAGGAATATTTTTTTTAAAAAAAAATGAATGCAATGAAATTAAAGGGTCTTTTGAAACGGGCCAAATTTCTTCAATACAAAAGGACCCCTAGATTTTGATAACGTAAATCAGTGGTTCCCAAACTGTGTTCCGCGGAACCCTGGAATTCTATGAGGCACATCCAGGGGGTCCACGAGTCGCAATGAAAAGTTCGAAAAGAAATAAATATGTATATGCAAAATGTGGATTCACGTTCTCTATCAAGTTTATATAGATACAAATATCTATAGCTCGTCCTACTCATTAAAAATGAAATTTTTATTTATATATAATAACTTTGTTATGCAACACTCTTTAAACTTTTATTCTAATATAATAAATAAATATTAAAACGCTTTATATCTTTATACATATATATACTTCCTGCTAGATTGAGAATATTCTATTGTTTACTATCTCGAGCTCCACGAGATAATTTCTACTCGTTATTTAACAAAATGCCTTGCTAAATTAAATAGTTTCCTAATGGAAAATTTATCTTTTTGTATTTGTGGTAAAAACACCTATAATGGAGAAGAAACAACTTATCAACATATCAACTGATTTGATGTTATAGTATAACTTTTACAAGAACAGCATTTAAATGTTAGATTAAAAATGTATACGAAATACATGGGTTTTCTCAAACAATGATAAACATTTTAATGTCTTTCAAAGCATTGTGCTTATATGAAATATATTTCTCAACGTGAGTGGTTATAAAAACAAAGTATAAAGCAAGTTAAACCCTGAATAAGTAATGTGATTACATTTAATCTCAATAGACCTAGACTTCAACAGTTAAAAAAAAAGTAAGCACGTATCCCAGTTATTAAATAATGTACGGATAAGTGCCACTTGAATCACAAATTAATATTATTAATGGGTAAAATTATGTTAAGAATTTAGATTATAATTTTTTTAATAATAAATGCAATACTCTTTTTAATTGCTTTTACATAAAGTGCCCATAACATGCGTATCTACTTTAAATATTATTTTGAGATATATTCTTCAAAGTATGTGTATGGAATGGAGTTCCAGGAAAACACTTTCTAGCTCTAGGGGCTCCACGAAAGCACCTTCAAGTTCTAGGGGTTCCATGAAGTGGAAAGGTTTGCGAACCACTGATCTGAATTCATATACTTATCTTCTGTATTATATTAATCAAATTTTTCAAAGTAAAAATGTTTTTGCTTTGTTTATTCATTGAAAGTAAAAAGGATTTTTTTCAATCATTAATGATCGTATGCAAAAATGTTTGTCACGTCAAAAGAGAACAATATCTAATGTACTCTAAATGGAAACTTATATTTCAAGTCATTATATAAATATTATCGATTTTTAAAATTAGTTCAAAAGAAGTCTTTTAAGATTTCGGTTCAAACCACATTTTTCATGAATTAAATGAACAAACACAAACATACTTTGGTAAAATTTTCCTTGGTATAAATTTAAATTTTCTTGTTTGAAACAAATTTTTAATTTTTTTAAATTGTTGCTAAAAATTGTTTTTAATAAATATTTCCCTAGTTTTAAATGAATATCGCTCTTGTCTATCTGATCCAATACTTAAAAAACCCATTACGTAACAGGTTGAATTGGAATGTAGCTTTAAAATATTTCTTGGCCCTCAACACTCTTCACACTAATTAAATCTTTGGAGAACATGATTAAAAAGAAAATGTTAATTAAAAAGAATATGAAAATTAAAAGGAAAAGATTTATTTTTATTTAATTATTATTACAAACAAAAAATAATCAATTCAATTTGTATTATCAAAAAGAATAACATAAAAAAAATTTGGTTTTAATATAATTGTCGTGAGCACATGGACTTTTTGCAAAATAATTTAAGGTATCCGAATACTCTAAAATCATGAATTTAGCCAAAAATTGACAATTTTTTTAGAATTTTATTTTAGAGGCCATCTTATTAATTTCATAAAAATAAGTTTATTATTTTCCATTCACTAGAACAAAAACTATAAGTGTTTTAGTAAAAGCAGATGCCACTATTTTAAACAAGATGTCAAACCGTAAAATGCGTTTTACTCAAAATGTGTTTTCTTGAAAATGCTCAAAAAGTTTTGAAAATAATTAACTGAATTTTTTTCGTGTATGTTCTGAATAATAGTAGAAGTGTTTTAACTTTCAGATTTATCAATCACTGTTTTATTATTAATTTAACAATCCTTTATGAGAATATAATCACTGTTTTTTTAAGCAATATCATAATAACCAAGATAAAATGCTCTAGTTTTTGTATCTCTTATCCTGAAGATCATTTCAAAAACAAGTAATATATATATATAAAAATATAAGTCAATTCCTACTTAGATCAACAAAGAAAAATTTTATTTTAACTACTTTTTATTAAATAGTTACAATTAATATAAATATGTATATACATATGACAGAATCACAACATTAAGTGTTAATTAATTTTCATTAATTATCATTTAAGTATCATGTTGTTATGCAAAACAATCGTGTATATAAAATTTCAGTTCAACTGAATGCTTTAAAACGCGAGAAAAAAAAACTTTTTAAAGTTTTGTCCCAAGTCGCTAAAAATGAAACTAGTGTGGCTATATCTGTAATTCTTTAAATAATTAGCTTCCATCTACTAATTTTAATTAATTATAATTAGAAAAGTTCAGCTCAAATGAGCGCTTTAAAATGTGAGAAAAAACTTTTTCAAGTTTTGACACAAGTTGACAAAATGGTCGCCAAGTCGTCAAAATTCTTAGAATAATTAGTTTTAACAGTTAATTTTTATTAATTATAATTAATTACTGTATTATCATCCAAAATAATCACGTCTATAAAATTTCAACTCAATTGAGTGCTTTAAAATGTATTTTATTAACGATTGAAAATTCCACCAAGATAAATACACTCTATAAAAAAAACCACGCACCAAGAACGAGTCGTCCGATTGACACAAAAATTGGTGGGGAGAAAGATTATGCACAGAATAAAAAATGATTAAAATTTCAGAAAAATTAAATGGTTTATTTCAGAGTTACATAGTTACAAAGTAATGAGCTCATTAAGGTGTTAACCCACCTCTAGCCTGGATGCAAACTATCACACACCATGCAATAAATAGAGTTATAAAGCACCCTGATGGTCTCCTGCGGTATTTCTTGACAAATTTTCTCCAATTGTCGAGCCAGGTCATGAACATTTCCTGTAAGATGCAGTTTCCTTCCCATCATATCCTAGACATGCTCGATTGGAGAGAGATCTGGTGATCTGGCTGGCCAAGGAAGTGTTTGACAAGCTGTAAGATAGATAATAGCAACACGCGCGTACCGTATGTAGTCTGGCGTTATCTTGCTGAAAAATAAGGCTAGGGTACTGCAAAAGGAATGGTAGCAAAACAGAATGTCGTCGACGTACTGATGTGCTGTAAGTGTGCCTCTAATGATGATCAAAAGGGCTTCAAAAGAAATTGCACCCTAGACCCCTGTTGAGGACCATTGTGGTGTGCAATAGGGAAAGCACGATAGGCAAGCTGTTCTCGCTATTTCCAGATACGTCTTCGGTGATCGTCAGAACACAAATGGAAGCGGGATTCATCACTAAACATTATAGGTCCCCAGTCAGCATAATTCAAATCTGATCGAGCTAAGCATCACTGTAATCTGGCTCCTCAACGTGCAGGCGTAAATGGCAGGTGGTGTAGCGGTCGATACGAGCGTAAATTTTGCTCAATCAGCCGTCTGTGAATGGATGTGCGTGTAGTATGTCTGATGTTTGATAACGATGAATCAGACGTTGTGACATCTGATCTGACAAACAATGCGTCCTCCCGATCTGCTGTGGCCCTAGGTTGACCGCTACCCTGATGAGGCTGAAATCTGTCATTTTACACCCATTATTGCCAGCATCTTCTAATGGCCGCATCACTTCGACCCATATGACCAGCGATTCTTCTATTTGCCTAGCCTGCCTCTTTCAGTTCAATGATACGACCTCTTTCAATATTTGACAGTTGCTCGTAATGAGCTCGAATCTTTCGGCTAGGCATTTTTTCAGTCATTGAAAGGTATCCTAAATTGCAATGCAACCGAAATTTTGACCATCAGACTGAGAATAGCTTCTTATAGACACCTGCTGAGTGCGCAGTTCTTATGCACTGTAGCTCCCGCTATTTATTCATTGGACACCAAATTTTAATCATTTGCATGTTCAGTGCAAATGTCTTTGCATACGAAATTTCATTACAATGGGGCAACAGCTTCTTGGTGCGTCGTTTTTTTTTATTACAGAGTGTATATAGATAGTGTGAGCTAATAGTAGGAATTGAATGAATAGCGAAGTAACACATAGAAATTGAAAAATAGAAAATTTGTTCACATTAACTTTTTGTACAGAATGGGCACCGTTTATGTAATTTTTTGTAAATTTTGACCAATTTTTACTCATTTTAGTAATAAAAATTTCCTTTTCTCTTCTTAATTTTCCCATGTTTTTCTTAAAATGTAGTAAATAATTTTAAAAACCACAAAAAAAATCGTCATATCTCCATTTTTTTTTTAAAAAAAAAGTTGTCGCAAGTATTCGGATACCTTAATAAAAAAAAAATCAAGATGACCACGCTCCTCTTACATCCCATGTGTTTCGTGGTGCATCAAATAAAATTCAGTGTTCTACACTATAAATGGGATTACTGGCAATGGACCAAGTAATTCTGAACCACGTTCCAGAGACGATTGATTGGTCGACTGATTTTTAATATAACATTCTGAAGAGGGAAATTAATACCTTGATTGATGTTTGAACCATATTTATCTTTTAAGGGGTCAGTTGAAATATCAACCAGACCATCTATAGAAGTTTAAGGGCAATGCTTTTTCTTTACTTTTTCTTTCTTTGTTTTATTTTTGTAAATAAAAGCAATTTTCACCTGAGAGTTCAACTTCTTAAGTAGCATTTAAAAAGTACTTTTATTTTTCGGGTCATTGGTTATTGTTATTACTTCAACTGGGATCAAAGAAATAAATGAATATTAGTAGAATGTAAATGCTTAATGATTCTTAGAAGAGTTAATACTGTATAAAAAATATAGTGTATTTTTGTTGTTTGTTTTTTAAAAGTGTGATGATTCAAACTGTTATCAGAAGTTAAAATTTTTGTATTTAAATTAAAATAGCGGAAGAAAATCAAACTAAAATTTATTGGAATTATAAACAATTTGGATTTTTTGAATATTAATATTTTTTGATAATTTTCTTTTTTATCTTTATTGATTGATTTGATGCCACAAAGAGTCTCAGAAATCCTTTATATTTAAATGCTAAAAATGTGCTTTTATATTTGCTTGTAATTTGATTATCGCTTTTATATGATTGTCATAAACATGACTAAGTCTTAGAAGTTTGAATCATTTAAAAATCTCACACAAGTTAATTAATTAATTAATTAATTATCACAGTTGTATGTAATTTCAGAATTGAAATTATTTACTCAGTGGCGCGCACACAAGGAATTTTCAAGGGGGTGAGAATCCGAAGTCCCTCATTCTCGTATCAAGCTTCAATACGCCGATCAACATATTCTTTTGATTTTGTCGATTTTCGAGAACAAAAAGCAGTAAAAATTAGTTATTGAATAAATAATTAATATTAATTAATAAAATTAATTATTAATAATAAATAATTAAATTTTAAGTACTATATACGTAGGAATATAATTAATCGAAAAAAAATCAAGGGCTTTGGGGGAAGTGACCCGGGAGCCCCCCCCCTTGTATGCGCCACTGTATTTACTTCTTTTTTTAATACTTCAGTATTTTATCTTTGAAATTTCATTTTTCCCGTCAGTTTTTATAATGTTATAGGATTTAAGTTAACTTCAATATCTAAAGAAGTATTTTTAGATATATCTTGATTCCATGCTTAGTTTGAAACATTTGTCAGCGCATACGAATCTATTAATTTGTGTTTAACGTATATGTATCCAAATGCGCTATATATGACATCCTTATTTAATGTTTTAATTCGATTAGTGGTACATGTGTTTATGAGGGCTTATGTATCTAAAATTTCTTTCCATCAGCTCTTTTCTTTTTTACGTGCATATGTATCCTTTTTCTTATTTTTATTGAGCACTAATAAAATGTAACACTCTATTACATAAAAAGTGTACAAATATGTCGTTCCTGAGTTTTTGAAATTCGAAACAGAATTTTTATTTCAAATAATACAATTTTTAATTTTGAAACATGTGATGGAAATATAGTTCGAGGAAACTATAGTGGAATAGAAATCGAAACCATAACATTCAGAGAAACAAAACAGTTTTTTAAAATTCATTCCACAGAACAAAACTTTATTTTTGGAGTCTTTGCCATTCCAATTCCGGCATAACAGTGCTTTGAATCGCACAGAATAGCATTATCTATGATTCAAGCATTCCATTCACTCTTCTTACACATCAAAAACAATTTGTTATCAAACAAGACGCAATTAGATTACGCGACATAATCTGTTTCTATTTTAAGCCAACCCCCACAAAACAAATTAATCAGTTAAGACCCTTCCCTCACACAAAAACGAAAGTGGTCATCTGCATTCACATAATTGAAGCCTAATCTCCCAGTAATTCACTTGTCTATAGATACCCATCACCCGAGTGTCCACTCCTGTGGACACCACCTCCTTCCTCCACCCCTAAGAAATCGTTTGAGGAAAGGAACAAAAATAAAAAGAAGAGAAAGTGGAGAAGACAAAGGGTTTGACCCCGTTCCTCTGCCAATCTAGATCTGTGGGATAAAGGGCCATATATATAGCCGGGGAGAGAGCTGGGGAAGCAGTCAATCGAAACAGTCTCTTCCTGGGGATTTCAAAGGATATTTACTTTTACCTGCCGAGCCTTATGGTCAGAGTCTGAGGGATAAGGACGCCACCTACAGGTAAGGATGTATACAGTAGGAAGGGGTGTCATATGGAAAGAAAAAAAGAAGTCCTTAGAGCAGTTAAAATTTTATCAATTAAATTAAAAATTTGCTTTTTAATAGGCAATGAAAAATATCATCTACTTGAGGAAGTTTTAGTCATAAAATATAATATACAAAGTATTCTTAAATTTTTTTGTATTAAATTTGAAAATGTTAGGATGTGTGCGGTAGCATGGGATGTCCTATGGGAAGAAAAATGTATCTTAAATGCAGTTAAAATTGTTATTAATTTCATTAAAAATTGGTTTTTAATAGGTACTACAAATTATCACCTTTGTAAGGAAGTTTTAATCATATAATATAATGTTCAAAACGATCTAAAATTTTTTTAATTAAATTTAAGAATATTTAGGAGTAAAAGAAAAACTCGTTAAAAGAGATCGAATCTATTGATAAAAGAGCTTTTATATTATTGTATGTGATGTTAAATTCGTTCAAAGCATCAGAAATCGTATTTTTTCTATTAATTTAGGAACAAAGCTCATTGGAGCAAGATTTTTTAAAAGAATTTACATCAATTTTTCACAGTTTATTATTATTAAGAGTACTATAGTTTTACTTATCGGAAATATATTCTGAATTTGATGGATCTTCATTTAAATATTAAAGAAATTTTAAGTTTATTGAAGTAATTTAAATTTCATTTTTGAACAATATTTTTAAAAGCCTATTATTAATGAGTTAATAAAAGATATTTTTCCTTCGTTATATTATATCTATAAAAATATGCATAAATAATTAACATAAAATATTACTTTAATCTTACGAATTAATATGATTCTTTTTATTTATTTGAACTTTTGACTTAATTGTAACCATTGGTCATATTCTTTTAAAAAAATTGTTATTCGATTATCTTTATTATAAGATCTATAGCTAAAAGTGAAATTAATTTTTTGAAGTGGTTTTGCTCAGAAATTTAAACTCTTTTAAAAATAAACGATATGAAACCGATTACCAGTTTTATGTTTGTTTTTCGGTTAATAAATGTGTTCAGAAAAACGAAGTTAAAAACCCAAACTGAAATAAAAAGTGATTCTGCTGATATTTAACGTTTTTCTATCTTTTTAAACATAGTGTTATTATTTTTTTTGGATATAGTTTCAATATATTTTTTATCCTTGTTAATTCTTTATTTTTAAAAAATTTAATTCTGTAATATAACCGTGTTATTGTTTCGTACATATTAAATAAAAAATTTATCCTAATTGATGAAAGTTTATCATTTAAGAAGGGAAGTCATTAAATCTTGGCATACGTAACTATATATATATTAATTCAATAAAAATATAAAGAAAAATATTTTGATTTGCAGTATTTAACTATTATTTGTTATTTTCATGACTATTCTTAAGAGACTTTTGATGATAATAATCTTATCTTTTTACATGCGATTTACAGTCTCCAAATCTGATCGGCATACAGATCTGATTTTCGAAAACAAGTAATACAATAAATCGCAGATTCCTGTTTTCTCTTTTAATTCCATGATTAGAAACTCACAAAGAATAGTCTTAACTTCCTCTTCCTCCTGCTTTTCCAGTTACGTGAAATTTACTATTGATTCTTATGCTTCATTCATCAAAAATTAGATTGTATTTTCACGGTGTTATCTATCTGTAACAAAAAATTCTGTTTTGAATGGTCTATTAATTTTATGAATTATGGAATTATGACGTTATTCATGAAAAATAATCTCGTCCGCTAAAAATATTTTGATTTATGATCAAACAGATCACCTTTTGACCATAAACAGTTAATATTAATGCAAGAAAATCGAATTCATCCTTGGAATTTTCATTAACAAATCTCAAGTCTTAAAACATTTGTAGAATGTTTTTTATAATTGATTTTCAAAATATTATGTTTCTAAGACAATGCTTCTCAAACTTTCAATATTTGCGACCCAATATTCAATCATAATTTCATCACACATCCCTCCATTCAATAACAATGTATTAAATTCATTCATAGCATACTTTGACGCTAAAACTACGATAAAACTTTAACCTCTTCAGAGCTACCGGCATATATAAACGTCACGCTCAGTCAAAGCGTTGCTAGCCCCGGGCGTATATGTGCGTCTTTCCAAAGTACGATTTATCTGTGCACTGTTATACGTAAAATTATTCCGAAGGCTTTGGGATGCAATAAAAGGACCCTGACAGTATTTGCGTAGGATTTATTTATTTCAGAGTATTTGCATTTATATTTCTCCCTTCTCCCCCCTCCGATACATCAAATTCGCATGCCTACGTGGAAAAGGGTGGCATTGACGAGCGAATCGCTTAATTTTTAATTGACAGTTAAAGGATTACTTACAAACCGTAAAAATTATCAAGATAAGTGTTAATTTTTGTACATAGTTTTATATATGACAAGCTCATTGGGTCACTGGTAATTATCAAACTTGTTCTTAATTTAGTATCGCTAAACTAATTATTAAATACGTTGTGCAGTACTGATACATTTATAACTGAATTATATCAGTGTAAATTTGTATTTTATTTTTTATTATGCCAGAATGAGTTTTGCTTGTTTAATTTCAGTAAATTAATGATTTTTTAAAGTGGCATTTCATATTAGACTTTTCAATATCATCTCGCTCCCCTCGAAGAGTTATCACGTTCCCCCCCTGGGGGTGCACCCCCCAGGTTGAGAAATGTTGAGCCAAGAATAAAGTGACGTAGAGAAGTCGCATAATTCTAGTAACATAATGAATATATAATACATTAAAGCAATAATGTCATTGTTACTGAGAAAAATATGTTTTGTTGATTACTATTATACATTGCATTTAAAACCCCTTTAAATATTTTAAAACATGAAAAAATATAGGAATTATTTTTAATTTGAACGATGTAAAAAATATGTAAAAATTTTGACCTTCATGAGATGTAAAATACAAACTAAATAAAATATTCAAAATGAACGAGATTTAAGAAATATAGTGGGCTCAGTACTTAAATACTCTTACAGATGTTTACTAAATTAATAAAATAAAAATATCATAGTTAAATAATCGTATAAATAAAACTGTCGAAATATTTGTTATTTATATAATGAAATTTTTTAAACACATTTTGGCTGTGAAAGTCTTAAATTGTTAAAAATTCAGTTAAAAGGAAAAACAATAATAGAGCAGCATTTCAATTTTTATTAATATTATTTTATTTCTTAGATTGTAAAAATAATGAAGCTAGGAATTCAAGAAATTTTTCTGGTTGTACAATATATTATGATATATAATTAGTGAAACATTTTATAATAATGGTGCAATACATTTATGAGAGGCTTTTTAAGAAATGCTTAAAAATGCCTGTTTTTGAGATTTTTTAACAAATAATAATAGTTGATCATTGGTAATAAAAACTTTATTGGATTTTATATAGCATTTATTATGATGTAATTCTACGGCAATAAATCTAAATTAATGACTTATATGTTTAAATTATGTTGGTAGAACTTAGAAACACTTAGAAAATGTTTTCTTCAGAAAAGCCTTACACGTGAAAACTGTTTCGACTCTAAGCTAATTATTTTCGAATCTTAAAAATCAAAATCTCATATGCATCGTTGCTAAATTGGTTTCGTTAAAATAAATTAATGATAATTCAACCAAACTGAAGAAGTTTTCACTAGTTCTTTAAAAATAGATTTCTCCTTTGAATAAAAAAAGTTAAAAAATTTCAGTCAACAATGGTAAATGATATGATAACACTTATTCTATTCAAATCAAAATTAAAAGGTTATGTATTATAGTGTGTTTAAAACAAAACTGATATCCTTTACATCTAGCTAAAAACATTGGAATTTTTTAACATGTGTTTTAATGACTGAGTTTATAAATTTTGGTACATTGCATTTATACTCTTCTTTATGTTTTTATTCCATTGACACATACAAATTTTATTTAATAAAAAGTCTTATGATTTTTCAAGGTCGAAGCTTAGAGATCTCGGTAGGTTCCAGTTGTCATTCCACTAGATAAACATTGTTGTGTGGAATGTTACATAGATTCAACATAGATTGTAGGGAATGAAAACAACTGTCTTTACGTTGAGTATAAAAATCTAATATATCGTCGGTCTAATTATCAGACTGCGTAACTCCATCTGGGATGCTAATTTGATACAGTAAGGCTAGGCACCAAGTTGTTGTTTATGTTCGCTAAGTTAGGCGATAATATTACAATATGGTTTACTTTGATATTTTTATCGTGTGATAATGTGGTTACCATGGGGATAACGTATATTAGTGTTAGTTTTTTGTTTTAGTTTTTTTTCCCGTGGGATCTCTGCTCATCAAAAATAGCACATTGTTACAAATTTTGTGTAATGAACGCTTAAAATAGTGTAAATATTTTGTATCTGGAAGTGTAATACATTAATATTACTTTCTGTTGTATTTATTTTATGTTAAAATCTTGCCTGCACCACTCCCTTCGAAATATAGTTTTATTATGAAATAAAAAAAAGTAATGATTACACTGATCGAGGAATAAATTAAAAGCGGAGCGCGCTCTGAGGCATGGCGTAGACAAAACAAAAGGATTAAGGAATCGCGCCAAAAAGCGCTTGGCGCGTTGCACTCCTATATCAAATCAGTTACACCGGTGGAGTTACGCAGTCTGTTAACTAAACCGACGATATCTAAAATGTTACTTTTTGCTGCGGTGTATAAGTTATGAGAATTGATTTTCATATCAATAGAGTAATGTATACTGTAGGTGTAACAGAATAGGATTCTAATAGGTTTTTTAGACCATGCCTCTAAATTGTTAAGGAAATTTTTGCTCAAATAATACTGTACTACCTAAAGTAAATAGCTGATTATATTTTAATTTATTCATTTTTAATATTTTCACTTTGCTCACACAATTTAAGAGCCTCTGTATAGAATAACATTAAAAAAATTCAACTAATGAATGGTTTTGTTTGGATCACCTTTACGTAATAACTGCACAAAGATTTGCTAGTACCTGATTTCGTAATTCCGAGCCGCTCGTGGATGATGACTAATATGTGTATCAACCACCTTGAAAACAATTTGAGTTCTGCCTATATTACACAGCTTTCGAGTTTTATAAAATCTCATTTTTGGTAAGCATGAAATAACGTTCTGGTTCCATAAGTTACCCTCATCGAATTATTTGAGGTACATTTCCTCTCATCACTAGAAAGAAGCAAGATTTCACGAAAAGTATTCTTATTCAATTCCTACTATTAGCTCACACTCTCTATATATTTATTTATTTATCTTGGTGGAATTTTCAATCGTTAATAAAACACATGCTGAAGCGCTCAATTAAGCTGAAATTTTATATACATGATTATTTTGGATGACAATACAATAATATAATTATAATTAATAAAAATTAATTGATTAAAACTAATTATTTAAAGAATTACAAATACAGCCACGTTGGCATCATTTTTTGTGACTTAGCGACAATTTTGGTGACTTGTGTCAAAACTTGTAAAGGTTTATTTCTCACTCTTTAAAGCATTCAGTTGAACTGAAATTTTATTACCCGATTGTTTTGAATGACAATACGATACTTTAATGATAATGAATAAAAATGAATTACCACTTATAATGTTGTGATTCTTTCATATGTATATTATACATATTTATATTAATTGTAACTATTTAATAAAAAAGTAGCTAAAATAAAAAAATTTCTTTGTTGATCTAAGTAGGAATTGACTTAAAATTTTTTTTTATTTATTACTTGTTCCGTAGAAGATAACTGAAATGGAGTATTCTCTGTTACTCCCTGCAATGAAGTGAACTCGTCCGTCGAATAGGCGGAGTCATCGTTTTTCTCTTCATGGTCAATCTATGTGTTGTGTTTCATATAATTATTGTTGCTTTTATCATGTATTACTATCAAATTACTACACAAAATGAAAAAGTTAACTATGAAACACTTAGATTATAAATGTAGACATTTGAAAAAAAAAATGTTACAAATTTTAAAACTGGTAAATAAAGATGTAAATATAATTATAAATACAAATATTTTCTTGAGAAAGTCATATATTTTTCTTTATTCATATTCAGTTAAAATGTCAATGTTACTTAACTCTGTGTCGATTGTTTGGTTTTAAATCATGTATGTGATAAAAACTTTCACTTTTAAAGAATTTTAAAAAAGTAGTTATAAAGAATACCAATCTTAGGGTGGGCATTAATGTTAATAAGATTCAATGGAATTTATATAAAATCTATCGTTTCTATAAAATTATTTTAAGATTTTTTTCGTTAAATACTAATTATGAAGATAAAATTAAATTTAATTTTGAGATTTCAAAAATGAATATGATCTTAGGTCTTTATAAACGTCATTTTTTTTTAAAAAAAATCTTAGTATAATTTTAACGAAAGACTGGTGTGAAAAAATGTATAATTTTGTAAATCTTTAATATGGCTGATTACAAAAATATCAGCTCCTTACATTTTGAAAATTAAAGTGAATTTAAATAAATCAGCTCCATTATGTTTCTAGGCAAAACCGATTTGTAAGAAGCAAGT